>OZ020195.1:70680093-71276631 GCA_963971165.1 Philopedon plagiatum | reverse complement strand
ACAATCGTCCACCCCATCTTGGTTGCACCACCCTGTATATATATATATATATATATATATATATATATATATATATATATATATATATATATATATATATATATATATATACATATACATATATATATATATATATATATATATATATATATATATATATATATATATATATATATATATATATATATATATATATATATATATATATATACAGGGTGTCTAAAATAGGTGATACCACTATTGCTATCTCCGAAATGGTAAAAGATACGAGGTCGGTTAAATTAGAGAAAATGTGCCATTTCTAGTCCCTATTCATATTCCGTTTACGGAGTTGCCAAATTCTCTATAGTTTCTTATCTACAGGGGATTTTTTAAAAATAGTCAAAAATTTAATTCTTAAATATCTCGAAAACTATTATAGTTAGAAAAAAGTTGCTTTTACAAAAATCACACGATTTTTTACCTTCTCTAAAGTACCGTTATTGTTTTGTTTATACCATTTGTTTTTACTGAGTTACTGATACTACCTTGTTTTTTTCAAATACGGACCTGGATTTTTTGCTGCATTTTTTGAAAGAATACTTCATACCCTTTACAACTGTGTATCACTTGATTATTTTTTTCGACGTTTTGGTGAAGAATAGTATCATCATCAGGATATTCTACCAGTACGGACCTGGCATTTTTCAAGTTAATGCGCCATTTTACGACTTATTATGGAGACAATTAGGTCAGAATCAGTAACTATGGATTAAATTGTTTTAACTGGTAAATTGTAATTATAATCATGATTACTAACCAGGACCCGCAAGTTTGTAAAATTGGTCCAACGCCTGAAAAAAGCATAAGCTTAGTTTTAATTATAACAAATCCTAATAATTAATTCTTAGAGGCGTGATTGGCTTCGTGGTCAGTCCAATCGCGTCCATCAACCTGTTCGTCCGCCCGTCCATATGTTATAATTCAACGCAACGTCAAAAAATAAAGCAAAAAACGTATTTTAGATTCGAATTCCTTATAATCCGAACCCAGTAAATAAGACAATGGTTTTATGCTAGAATATAGTTAAAGGTCTTTAATTTGAGATAATATGGTTTGTTTTCAAAGCCAGTAAATAGTAATTCAACTGTACCAGCAGAATGAGTTGCAGCAGAAATGAAACCATTAGGTAAAATAGGATTATTTATTATTATCTTTTGAATTGAAACATGATTTTTGGATACGAAAATAGTAAAAACGTAAATAATGAAGACGTATCATCAAGGGTGCCTTTTACAATATGTAGTAAACTTAACCACTAGTTAGGTGGTGTTAATAAAGGCCGCTAATTAGGTATATCTGATCTGAGTCTGCTTTCAATAACTCATTGGCTTAAGTGCAATTTGACAAACTTTAATGACCAAAGGGGTCTGGTTAGTAATCATGAACATAGTTTAAAATTAATCAGTTGAATAATTTAAACCACAGCGATAGATTGTGAAATTGTGCCTTAACAAGGAAAATTTCAGGTCCGTATCGATAGAAAATCCTGATGATGTTGTTATTCCTGATCAAAACGTCGAAAACCATAATCAAGTGATACATAGTTGTAAAGGGTATGAAGTATTCTTTCAAAAAATGCAGCTAAAACTCCAGGTCCGTATTTGAAAAAAACAAGTTAGTATCAGTAACTCAGTAAAAACAAATGGTATAAACAAAACAATAACGGTACTTTAGAGAAGGTAAAAAATCGTGTGATTTTTGTAAAAACAACTTTTTTCTAACTATGATTGTTTTCGAGATATTTAAGAATTAAATTTTTGACTATTTTTAAAAAATCCCCTGTAGATAAGAAACTATAGAGAATTTGGCAACTCCGTAAACGGAATATGAATAGGGACTAGAAATGGCACATTTTCTCTAATTTAACCGACCTCGTATCTTTTACCATTTCGGAGATAGCAATAGTGGTATCACCTATTTTAGACACCCTGTATATATATATATATATATATATATATATATATATATATATATATATATATATATATATATATATGATTCCGTTTTTTATTTTTCAGTTGCTCTATAATATTAGCCTTACTTGACCCTATAAAGAAAAATAAATTATTTCGATAATAAAATAACATTTCATCAGTTGTCTCTTCGTATCTTCAGCAAACAACATAGGTTTTGCAATATTTTAATTTCAAAATCTTGGGAACAAAATAGGCTAGGTATCAGTTGAATTTAATTTTTAAGATAACCCAACTAACCTTTATTATCATGTGATATATAGGAAAAATTACGTCGAATATTTTTAAGACCCCCTGCTATGGTGAAATAGTGATAAATTGTTATGTTTATAATTCATTTCATATTTGTTTATAAATAAATTAATTTGGTTTCGTAATATTCTTTTTAAATCAATTTAAGTAATATTGTTTAGGTCTAGTGTGTATAAGGTAGAAGTCATTGTTGTATGTCGTTCGCATACGCCTCATAGGCGTAACTAGCATAGGTCTTTTAGGCGGGCTAATGGGGGGGGGAAGCTTTTTAAGCATATTTTAAAGTTCTTCAAGAATTGACTACCCATTAAAAAGTGCCAATAAACATAGTAACAATGGTTGTACACGGTTGCTTTCGCTAATTCTCTATCCTATATCGTCGGTGAGGTGGAAACTCCCCCGTCGTCTTATCAGGGTTTCCAAGTCAATCGTAGTGCTTGTACATTGTCACCCTTACTGTAAGTTTCATCATTTTAGAAATGACCTTAGTATTTTTACGGTTACCTCTTAAGGCCGAGAGACTGTAAAGATTCTGAAACGGCACATACCCGGGTCGTTATATCAGTTAAAAATTTCACAAATATTATTTCCAGGAAAATTTGCAAACATAAAACCTCTGTTTGGAAAAACCGTCAATAATGTAAAAGTTTGCATAGAAAGGTTCTTTCAGGTCAAATTTCTTAGATATCTTAAAAACACATGGCCCAGTGACGCTGTCGCATTATCAAGACTCGCTACCCTCCTCCGCCGAGGGGAGACGCGGATACTTAAGCGCTCGACGAGACCATGAAAAGGCATTCAGATTTTCGTCTTTTTAAAAGTGAAGTCGTTACGCTGCCAGTCGAATTTTTCATTTTTAATTAGTACCAAAGAAAATAAATTCGCATTGGATTTTCTTTGAATTATTGAGAGATACCCTGTACGCCGATTTAACCCGACGGCCCACTATAGGTGCTATACTGGGACGGACGTTATCTAATGACGAGGGGGATGCTCTCAATACCAAAATTAAATCCTGACTGTGTTATTAAATGTGTTTGATTTCTTTCACTTGTTAGAGATATCCTGTACGCCGATTTAACCCACCGCGGCGGCCCACTATACTGTACTGGGATGGACGGTATTTAATAACAAGGGAGATGCTGTAGGCAACGAAACAACTCTTAACTGGGTGGAAATTGTTTGTATTTTGACGGATAAAAGAAAATCCGACGATTGTGGACAATTTTCGATCGAAAATAGTACTTACCTTTCTTCGCTGAATCTTAAATTAACCATAAAGACGGACAAACTTTATCAAAGCTTTCAAATCTAAAGTTAGCAAAATATCAAAAAGCTTATTAGTTTTAAAATATTAAAATGAAAATAAGGAAAAGGGGTAAAATAACGGTGGGGGAACAAGCGGTATGCTTGCAGACTCGCAGTAACAGGTATAGGGGTGTTGGCATAGGCGTTTTTAGGTGGGGGCTTGGGGGGGCTAAGCCCCCCAAATCTCCAGTTAGCCCCCCAAATCCAACTGAAAAGCCTATATATAAACCGGGGCTTAAGCCCACCCAAAATATAAACCAGGGGCTTAAGCCCCCCCAAAAATAGAGGTCAAGAACCGCCTATGGGTGTTGGTAAAGAAATAAGTTAAGAAAAACTTCACAAGGGCAGCATCAGTGTCGAAAACATTAGATGAGTGAGCTATGGGAAAAGGGTAGCCAAGAAAATCACCTGTAATATTGCAGACATGGACAAGGTGATATTGGGGTGATATTCGAAAAATAAAGTAACAGGGCCAGATGATTACAGCCAAAGTGATGGACCTTGTCACGTGATTTCCAGACCGGAGATCGATCAGTTTCAATACTAAGCTCATTTCCAAAAAAATGAAAGTTTTAGCAAAGGTAGGTACCTAGTATGTATGGTGATAATGCACAAGCGTTACGATTGCCTTAGGAATTTATGCTACAACAGCGGAGGCACCCTGAAGTGAAATAAGTACTACCTTTACTAAAATTTTCATAAGCTTTTTTCTCCGATATTACGAATCTTTATTTTTATAACCTTATTATTTTACAAATGGCAGAACTGTATAATTATAATAACTGGTATAACTTAGGTGAAATCTTGGTCGCTGATGTTATTGACTCTGATAGTTGGAGATTATGGCCATCTGGTGACAAAAGACTAATGGTGGACAAACAAGTATACCGTAACTTAGTAACTGTGACGGATAAAGATCTTGATACAGTCAAGAGGAACTTTGAATGGATCGCTGATCAACTGGATCATTTGTTGCCACCAAGGTTAGATATTATTTAACTTTGATTTTTGACTGAAAAGATAATTGTAGGCTAATGTTGAGTGTAAATATGTATATCTTTTGAAATTTTTCCTTCATTCTTACAGCGACCATTTAGTTGTCATAATCATGGGCAGTCCAAGTGACAAAGATCACTGTAACAAAATCCGGAAGTACTGTGAAGATTTGGGATTAAATGTTGAAATCAGAGTATCATCTGCACACAAAACCACAGAAGGCACATTGAAAATTGTCAGTCATTATGAGTCATTAGGCATTAAAGTCGTTTTTGTCGCTGTAGCTGGACGATCTAATGGACTGGGTCCTGTGATTTCAGGAAATACTGATTTTCCAGTAAGTAATATGTGACAAATATGAAAAAAACACTTGATAAATAATACAATAAATATCCAGATTGTTTATCTATTTAGAAAGGTTTTGATTTAACTAGCGGGATATTTTGATCCTGTGCACACTAATAAAGGCCCTGTGCGGGGGGGGGGGGGGGGGGGGTCCGGACCCACGCGACATAATTACGAAGGAGCTAAAATTAAAAAATCCACACAAGAAACAAACTTACAACTTTTTGATCCAACGGTAATATTCGTTATTTTTTTAGGTTATCAACTGCCCTCCAGTAACCAAAGATGACGTTGACAGAGATATCTGGTCAAGTCTTAATGTCCCAAGTGGCCTTGGTTGCACCACAGTGGTCTACCCCGAAAGCGCTGCTTTGGCTGCAGCTCAAAGTATCGCATTAACGAATTACATCGTTTGGGCCAAGCTAAGAACAAAGAGATTGAACAACTACAAAACTATTCCTAAAGCCGACGAAGACGTTAGAAATAAGTGAAAATTAGGCATGCGTAACGCCATTGTTCATTGTTAAATCATTCTATTTAGATATTAGATTTTTAAATATTTTTGTACACTTCATGCAGCTTGTTTAATAAAAAGTATATTAATTTATACCTGTACAAATTTATTTATGCGTTTTCACAAAACCAAAGAGTTGTAGCTAATAAGGAATATGCACATATTTTTTTATTGCATAAATCGTTTAAGGAAGTAATTCCAAACCCAAAAAAAATATTTTGAGGAAAATTACTAGGATAATTTAGCTACAAAAAATGTTTACTTTTCGGTATAATTTATTACAATTTAAAAAGCAGCCACATTTGTCCTTGAAAAGTGACGTCAGGAGATCAGCAAAAATCTACATGTTAACGTAAAGCTTAACCGAAAGTCGAACATGTTTGATTTTCTCGAAAACAGTCAGAGGGAAAGAAATCGAATTTTTTGGGTTGATAGAGGAATAGTTCAACTAGCTTCGGTAAAAAATTCAGTTTTACAGGATGTTTCGTTTCGGAGCTATTAAACGTCAAAGTCGAAATTTCCTCGATTTCCGTTGAAATCGGGTACAGGTCGCAAATGTGAATTAAATCGATGTAAATTTTCGGAGGTTGTAGGGGACCCGGAGCTTCAGAACTCCACACTCCACTGAAACTGGTGAGGATCAGAAAATGGCAAGTAATTCTTTTGAATTTTTTTAGGTCGAAAAATGCCATTTCCAGACCCCTCTTTGGTACCTAATAACTCGAAAACAAAACGTCAGATCGAAAAACGGATTTACACGGGAAACCTTAAAATCTCAAATACTATTTTTGCAATACACTTACCTAAATCTAAACTCACTGGAAAATGGAAATATTTGGAAAAACTTGAAATTTAGATTTTTGACCCAAATATTTGGCGGTTTTTAATTGTTTGTGGGGTCAAAATGGCTCAAATTAAAATCCCATATACGTCATCGGAAAGAGCTCGTCAAAGTATGTGTTATCCATATTTTTAAATTTCTTCATTCTCTATAGGAAGGGAGCAATCGCCGATTAAATTTGGATTTTTTTACTTTTTGTGCCCCAGACATCGGTACACTTGAATCACTCTGTATTTTTTCCTATCTATTTGTTCCACAATTTTTCAACACTGTCTTATAAAGGGATAATCACACTGTAAAATGAATACCGAATGGGTCATCCAGGAGCGTATTTAGGGGGTAAAAATCGAATTTTCTTGATTTTTTCCGACCAGTGGCGCAGCCACGGGGGGGGGACCCCCCCCCCAGGCCTAAAGATTATACAATACCCATTTCCCAAATTAACGAAAATAAAGCAATACTTGTCAAATTTTTTTGTCAACCCCACCCCCCTCCCCCCGAGCGTATTTGTCAAAAATTTTTGTCAACCGCCCCCCTCCCCCCCAGAGCGTATTCCTGGCTGTGCCACTGTTTCCGACCAATCCTATTTTTAACCGACATTATTCCACACTATTTACCCTATTTAGTGATTCTTTTTGGGTTTATTTTATCCATTAATTATCTAATAATCCCACTAATTTAAATCGCTTATTTTTTCGGTAAAGTTATAAATAAAAAGGTTTATTTGCGTCGGGGACATCTAAAATTTGAAAATTTTTGAATTTTCCAAGATTGCCATGAAAATAAAGAATTGCAGTTTATTTACTTGAAATTATTAAGATGATATGTCAAAAATGCCAATGTTCGTTGCAAAATTGAAAGGTTCCTGGACCGATTTCGGCTTAAAGTATACATGAAATAAGATTTTAGGAACCTTCTACTTTAAGTGCAGGGATATTTCATTGGATGAGTTACGCATTAAATGCCATTTTTATTGAGTTTTCGATGACTCTACAACACTGGAATTCGCCATGTACTCATGATGAGTCATAAGTTCAGTTTTGACGACACAGCCAATGGGATCACGTTTTACAAGTTTCGAAATTCGCGCGAAAAGCAGTTTTAAATACAAAAAAAAGGAATTTAGAATGACAAGATCTGTTTACTTTTATTTTAATAAAACATATTTCAGATTGAAAAAAGGAGCTTTGTCCTGTTTATAATATGATTTTTTCTCTAAAATCACTGGACGGATCTAAACTCGATTTTGATTCGGTTCAGTGTGTTTTAGGAAGGTTCCAGTCGGTGTTAGGCAAATGTAATCTGATTAATAATTACTAATTACAATTAACCAAGGACTGAGTAATTAGATTATGTACTTTGTAACAGATTACTGGAGTAATCTCCAGTCTTAATTACAACATTTTTCGATTAACGTGTAATGTGATTAGATTGTAATCAGATTACCAGGTAAGTATATAGTTAATGTATATTTTTTATTTTGGAGGGAATGTACAGGGATATCCAAATAAAAGTGAACAGACCTTATAACTTTTATTTTTAAAGATGGGAAAAAATGTTAAATATGAAAGTTTTGGGGATTTTTATGGATCATTCATATTTCATACATCTTATCACATCAGCAAAACAATTGAGCATTGAATAAAAAAATATATAAATATCGATTTTCTCGCTTATTTTAAATTGGATGGTACGATTTTTATCATATTTTTGGATTCTAGAAGAAGTTCTAGACATATTTTGTATAACATACCCTATGCGGTTTTCCAACCGTTTTTGATATATTTCAAAAGCTTCTTCAGCGATTCGTTTAAGCTACTCAACTTCTTCAGAGTTCTTTAGAAGACCGCCCAACTTGAGCTTTCATGTACTGTATAATGCCATTGGCTTCGTGTGGCCCGTTATCTTGAATATATTTACCATTGCGAAAGATTTTTAGGGTTGGTTATCCACTAACAGAGTTCTTATTACACGTTTCTTGGCTAACCTGAATACAGTCTACTCTAACCAAGGTAACGGGGGGATAATTTCTAATTAGATTTTGAGCAGCTTTGTCATATTCCGGTTTTAAATGGTGACAGTGTCGCCGCACCACAAAGCATAAAAAAGAACAAGAGCGGTACAAGCAAACCCTGTATAAATGCGATACTAGATTTCTATAAACAGGTCCTATTTGAGCATGCAGTGAGTGGGATACTGGTAGACACAAAAGTGCAGTGAGAAACCACGTTTTTCCAGTGATAAAATGATTTTTGTGCAACTAAAAGATAACCAGTTACCTAAAATTAATTCGTTTTGGAGTTTCTGCGCCCCCATTAATTGTTTTGAAGTTTTGGTTCCGCTCCCATAATACAATAAAGTTAAACATGTTTTTAGGGTGTTTTTTTTTTTGTTTTTTACACTTTAAATAGTAAATTATTAAAAATTATTGGATTTTTGTATTCTTTGATTTTTCAAATTTTAAAAAATCTTAAAATGCCAAAAGTTATTCTAAACAAGACTAAAATATCTAAATTTATGAAATTAGGTATAACAAGAAATTATTTTTTAAGGAAATAGCCTTTTTCGGTCTCTTTGTCGTATTTTCTCGATTAAAGTCTGTTGATTCGTTACCGTGAAGATTTTTAGCAATTTTATTGTTTATCACAGTAAACTTTTTTATTAAAGCGGGTTTGTAAAAGCACAAACACATTTGAGATTCATGACATGACACAATTCATGCTTTAAATTACCTTCATAATCACTTTCGTTAAAATGTCTAGAACAGATTCTAGCATTTTTCACATTAAACTTATCTTCTCGTTTGCACAGACGTTTCCAAATACTTTGTGTTTCTTTGTCTTTAGGGGAGCTAAAAACTTTAATATCGGGCATAAAGCCCTTGCATTGATTGTCCACATCACAACCATACACAACACACCTCATTTTCACTTTTAAACTCTTAAAAGTGATATAAAAACACAAAACAAAACAAAATAACTTTAAAACACAACGCGATCTTAACAAAGACGTGTTTCGTCTACAAAATATGGCGGAATTACGCACAGCGTGACGTTCATGGCCACGCCTACCTGCGGGTGTCATATCTTCTTTTATTTGTATTATGTTCCGCTCCAATATGTAATATCAATCTATACTACCATATTTTCTTTTTCTATTCCCCTCGTAACAACGAGATGAGCACTCAGTTAGTTTAGAGTTAGACAAGGATAAGGTTGGATCATACCAAATCCGTGGGTTGGATGCAATGTGGGCGACTAGCACAAAAATATGTTTTGTGCGACTAGCTTCATTATACGCCATGGCAACTACCTGACGGCTGATGTTGCCAAAGATCACAAAAGAAAATATGGTGCTTTGTGTTTATGTTATGTCCTGTTTTGCCGCACTTAATTTGAGCTTAATAATATGCATAAAAAACTATCAAATTCATACCAAAATAAAAAAATAAGTGATCTGATTTATGTTGCACAAGTCACTTGTGTAGCACAAGTTTGTGACAAGTGAGATCAAACTATTTTAGGACTTTATTAGTACTCTTCATATATAGTTGAGCTGCAATGATTTATCAAGACGTTATAAACATGATACCTAGTTCTTGGACTCCAGTGGATTACTCTAATAGTTCGTGAGTACGGTATAATATTATTAATGTATACTTACCTAAAGAAATCAGGTATTTACAATAAACACTTCCCTGTTTAACAGGTTTATTGCCGTTCCAATAACAGACCCATATTCTCCCGAATACAACGATGTTAGGCAGAAGTTTGAAGGTAGTTATTACCATATTTTGACGGGAATTTTTAGAGTACAAAATCCTCTTCTAAGGACCAAGTATCTTATGAAAATGCACGAGTATGAAAAGCGAGGCCCCGTAGAAATAAAACGCTTATTTCATGACACTGATGATTCAAACATTGGTTCGATATGTAAATTTAATTTAGATTGGAGGATGGGTGAGTTTTCATTGAATTGTAAGTGTAGCTTACTTAGTATGTCTCTTGATTGAGAATAGCTTTTTGAAGTTTATATGAAATTAAAATCCTAACCTTAAGACATACACTTTTAAACCATCATTAGTTTAAAGGTTAAACCTGTTTTCCAAAAGGTAGCTCTCATTAAAAATTTAAAGCGAAAGCTCATTAAAACAATAGGGTATTTAGTCTGTGTCCTCAGTGATTATACATAATAATTAATTCATATTTTTATTGTAATCTTGTCAACAAGGGTTCTGCCTCGGGTTCTGCTTAATATTAAGACGTCATTTCATTTCCTGTTCCAGCGGCAGCAAATCTTTCTGGTCAGTTGCCAAAAACATTAGCCAAAACTTCTGTAGAAGCACTTTTCCTCCCCTGACCACTGACAAAGAAATTATTTCCTCCTCTAAAGGGAAAGCTGAACTATTTTCCAAAGAATTCACTGTCAATTCCACCCTTATTTCTCCCATCAATTTCACTCTTGCCCGACATAATACTTAAGGTCAAACAAGTTCAAAAAATTCTTCTGTCCCTTGACACCAAAAAGTCCTCCGGTCTGGATGGCATAGCTGAAATTGTTCTAAAAAATGCGCTTCCGAACTTGCACCCATCTTAGCTCGTCTTTTCCAGATCTCCTCCTTCCCAGATAGCTATCCTAGCCTGTCCCGAGGAGTCTGCAAGTCCCTTTCATCCAATAGGGAATATGCATATAACCCAAATAAATCTGTAATATTTTTTTCGAAATTTTTTAAATTTCTCTACAGAAATTAAATGTTTATGGCAGTTGCTGTTATCCATTTATTTTGGTCTTTATTAACAAAAAAAAAGTATTTTCTACTGCAATTTTTCGCGCGAATTTCGAAACTTGTAAAACGTGATCCCATTGGCTGTGTTGTCAGAAGTGAATTTATGACTCATTATGAGCATAATATGGCGAAATCCAGTGTTGCAGGGTCATCGAAAAATCAATAAAAATGGCATTTAATGTGTATTTCATCCAGTGAAATGTTCCTGACACTTAAAGTAGAAGGTTCCTAAAATCTTATTCATGTATATTTCAAGCCGAAATCGGTCCAGGAATCTTTCAATTTTGCAACAAAAACTGGCATTTTTGCGAAATTTTGACACATCATATCTTAATACTTTTGCGTAAATAAACTGCAATTCTTTGTTTACTTGGCAATCTTAGAAAATTCGGAAATTCAAAGATTTTCATATTTTGCATGTCCCCGATGCAAATAAACCTATTTATTTATAACTTTAACAAAAAAAATAAGCCATTTAAATTAGTGGGAGGTATTCTTAGATAATTAACAGATAAAATAAACTCAAAAAGTATTACTAAATAAGTAAGGAAAATAGTGTAGAATAATATCGGTTTAAAATAGGATTTGTCAGAAAAAATCAAGACAATTCGGTTTTTACCTCTTAAATACGCTCCTGGATGATACATTCGGTATTCATTTTAAAAATGTGATTATCCGTTTATAAGATAGTGTTGAAAAAATGGGAAGAAATTACATAGAAAAAAATACAAAGTGATTCAAATGTACAAATTTATTATTACTATTCCTATAAAGAATGAAGAAACTAAAAAATATGGATATCATGTATTTCGACGAGCTCTTTCCGATGACGTATAAGAGATTTTAATTTGAACCATTTTGAGCCCACAAAAAACTAAAAACCATGAAATATTTGGGTCAAAAATCGAAATTTACAGTTTTTCCCAAATATGGGTATCCATTTTCCAGTGATTTTAGGTTTAGATAAATGTATTGCAAAAAAAAGTATTTGATATTTTAAAGTTACACTTATGAATCCTTACGAGTTTTGATAGAGTTCTGAAGCTCCGGGTCCTCTGCAACCTCCGAAAATTTACATCAATATAATTCACTTTTGCAACCTGTACCAACCCCATCCACAGTTATGCTGATGATAGTACTCTTGACTCCAACATTCATTTGTCCAATCAAGTCTCGAATCAAGAGCTGGATAATAGACGCAGATCTATGCACCTATCCCTTTCCCAAGATCTTCAATTAATCTTAGAACCTTGCTCAGTTCAACGCCTCCAACGCCCAGTCTTGCTCCCTGTCACGTAAAAAATCCGGCAACACTTACCCCATCCATATGAATGGCCAAGACCTACAGAGCAATGAAACGTTCAATTTCGTTAGCATCGCTTTCGAACATGATCTCAGCTGGCACAAACACATTACCTCGATAGCCACATCAGCAGCTAAAAAGCTTGGTTTTCTCTTCCGAAACAAAAAATACTTATCCCCTTCCAACTTATACACACTTATACTTCTATCTTAAAAATAAAGCCATTCGACTCATCAATAACCCAGTCCTTACAAAAAACTCCCTTCTCCCGCTCATCGCCGCGCTGTTGGTGATTAATCCCATTTCTACTAACACTTCCACGGATTTTGCTCTGACGAACTTGCTGCTATAATTCCTCCCTTAACTGCTCCTAACAGAACAACAAGAGGCGCATTACGTATGCATCCCTTTACTGTCCAGCTACAAAAGCCTAGAACATACCACTTCTCTCGCTCATTCATACCTAGGGCCTCCAGATTATGGAACAAATTTCCTGCAGATGTTTTCCCTTCCCCTCCCCTCCCAACATCCAGTCCTTGAAATCCCGTGTCAATAGACTACATTTCCCCTCTCTTCAGACGCCCACGGTACGTCAGTACTTTGGCTTCAAGCCTTCGTGGACTGTCTCAGATAGAAAAAAATCACATGTCACCCTTTAAAAAACTACTTTCTTTGTCAGGTCAACGGTTTATGTTTGGGCCAGGAGTTTATTTTTCAGCTCATCCTGACTGCGCCTATAAACATAGTTCAAGAAACAATGGACCACTACGTGCAATGTTTCTGTTTGATGTTCTGACTCAGAATATACAACAGGGAGATGAAAACATTTTTCTTCCTGATTTTGGATTTGACACAGTGGTGGCACATGGTTGGAAGACTTACGTGAAATATTTTGACTGTGAATACTATCCCAGCTATTTTGCTACATATGAATGTCGGTTATGGTAGCCTGTACAGTTAATAATTTAAACTAGGGTTTACAATTTTAAAGTTTTTGCTTCTGTTTATCCACAGAATGCTCAGGCTTTCTACATTTTATAATGCAATAGAATTAAGAAGACTAGTTTGATTTATTTTAAGGATTAAAAAAAAAATTAATAACCAAAATCCATTTATTAGGTCATAAATTTATGTTCCAAAGAAATTACAGAATACATTACACCCATATGCAGTAAGTCTAATTCAAACACAGAACTCAAAAAATTATTAAATCTCATTGACAAAACAAGTAAACTAATTTTGAATATACAGGCTGCTCCAATAAATACTCCCAGGCCAATTATTTCGAAAACTAAAAGTGACATCTAAATTCTGTAAACGCCAGTTTTTAGCCTCTATGATTGGCTTCACAACTGTGTAAAAAATGTGTTTGAATAATACAAGATGTAGGTGGCGCCACGGTGCAAAGAATTTTTTCGATGACAGTAACTTTGAAATGTTGTGGTTCTTAAAGATAATTAATTTTTGATCAAATTATGTCCCATAAAAATTTTTCATAAATCCAACATGAACGGAGATATTTGGGGTTAAGTTTTTTTTAAAAATAATTTTTTATGCAATAAAATTGTTTTTATTTTTATTTCTCGAAAACGAAGCAAGATATGAAAACAATTTAACAGACAAGAAAAGGATATTTTTAGTTGCTTAATCCGAAAAAAATATAAAAATTTGCAAAAACTCAGTGGCGTCTTATTTTTTGCCAATATTATTTGTTAAGGCTCCCCCTGAGACGTCACTGGACGTAATAATTTAGCGCTACACGAGCGTTTTATCACTAAAATTATGATTACCAAAATTACATTAAAATCTGCTAAAGGATATTAAAAATATTTATAATTAAAATACTCGTAAAAAAAAACTTAACCCCAAATATCTCCGTTCATGTTGGATTTATGAAAATTTTTTATGGGACATAATTTGATCAAAAATTAATTATCTTTAAGAACCACAACATTTAAAAGTTCCTGTCATCGAAAAAATTCTTTGCACCGTGGCGCCACCTACATCTTGTATTATTCAAACACATTTTATACACAGTTGTGAAGCCAATCATAGAGGCTAAAAACTGGCGTTTACAGAATTTAGATGTCACTTTTAGTTTTCGAAATAATTGGCCTGGGAGTTTTTATTGAAACACCCTGTATAACAATCAGTAGAATCAGTAAAAATAGAAAACATGCACGAGTAGTAAATGCAATAGCTTAAAAGTTAAAATCGGTCAAATGCGTCACATAATTACAATACTAAACTAGATTTTAGATCCCATTTGGATCTTTGTTATAGGAAATTTTATGCTTTACCAAAAAGGTCCTTTTTAAATAGAGCACTAAAACTGGAAAACGCACTAAAAAGCACTTTAACAACTTAAGTCGAATTGTCTAAATAATTTTGCCGCATTTCTTGTGGAATCTTTAATTTTTTTTTTTTGAAGCTTAAGATAATGAAAAGTGATTTTTAAAATTTTATTTGTTATTAAATGTAGAAAGCATAACGTTGGTTCTGTGCTATGTGTTTATGGTTTGTTATTCATTCGGTTTATTTTTACATAGTTTTAAGATCAAAAGGTGAGTGATATTAGTTTTTAGTATCGCCTACAGTTCTTTTTTGTTTATATATTTCCTTTTAAATTTTTATAATGTTAGAAAAACCCTTCAAAGTTGGTAAGCTTAATAATAATCCAAGTTGTTAAATTCGATATGTGTACATATGTACTTACAAATATATGTTTAATTTTTATATTATCAAATTTATTAATATGAAAATAAATTATTTATAAATAAGTATTATAAGTTTGTTCCTAAATTTACCTAGGTCTGCTTTTGAGAATCTTTCTTATTTATTAGATTGATTTTTATTTATTTATACGGCTTCAAAAACATATTAGTAAAGTGTAAGTAAATGATTGAGGGCTGTTTTTTATAGTCTTTAATATCATTTTTCAGTGTAAAACTAAAATAATTTATAAGAAATAGAAATAGCTGAGCTGTCTCGTCTTCAAGGTGTTATTGGTGGTACCCTACACAGCATACAAATGGCCACAAGCAACAGTGCGTGAAATCAGCTGTTTCTGTTACTTCTAAAGCCGCGTATACACCAAAAAATCATTTGCTCGAACGATTATGAATGTTAGCAGATGATCGTGAATAGAGATGGAACATTCTCGAGAATTTATTTTTCGGAAATATTCTCCGAGAAAAATGGGAATTCATCCGAAATTTTGGAGAATTTATTTTATATGTTTGTTGACTGATGTGTATGTTGACTGCGTAAATTGAAAGACCGTATATTTTTGTTTAAAAATGCACAGAAAAGAAGTAAATATTAAGATGATCCAAGCTCCATCTACGATACAATAGCGGAATTAAAATACATTTCCGTAAATTCTCATAAATTCCCCGAGAATTTTCGGAAATATTCTCGGCAATTTTACAGAATTTATGCTGTGACATATTTTCGGTAGTTTACCGTTCTCCAGAAATATTCGCTTGAGAACATTCTCATGGCACATTTCTAATCGTGAATGCTTGCGAAGAACAGAGGTTTTCAACGTGTTAAATGTAAGTGATCGTCCACCAGAAAAGGTAAGAAGTTCGCGAACACCAAAAATCCTTTGAAGTTACCGAATTCGGAGGGAACATCGCCAAATGTGTGTAAATATTCATCAACGTTGGTCGATTGCACGTGTTTTACGGCTCCAACAAACACGCATCGTCTTTGTAAACGTTTACGGACAGTCGCGTGCATTCTGCGCAGCTGGTAAGTACCCGGCTTAAAGTATATTAGTTTTATACTGACAAAAGGCCTTGATAAATCGAAAATCTTAATTTGTGCTTTAGTACTAGATAATTCCTTCGAAAGTTTAGCAAAGTTTACTTAATTGTAACTACAAAATCTTACTTATCCAACGAAATTTTTGTTTCACTATATTGCATATTTTAAACAGCCATTTTTCATATTGCTTAGTGTTTTATACATTTATTTAGCAGTTTTTCTAAAGTTGTTCCTGTCACTTTTAGCAGGAATGCAACCGTCCTCTGAAAATTTAACTTTAAAATGAAATATACAAAAAAAAGAACTGGTCAGATGCCAAGTATTTTGTGATGGAAAAATTCCAGGAGGAAATTTTATTTCATGAAATGGTTCCTTAGAGTTGTACTAAAAATATTTTTTCCTCGAGCGAGATCGCCCCCCCCCCCCATTCCGGAGGGAAAATGCACGAAATATCAGTTTTTGCTATTTTTTTATTAGTTTTACGTCAAAAATAGTTACATATCGTCGGTCCAATGCCGAAACCATGAATGTGCAAAATTACTCTTGTGTATTCTAGCAGAACAATCATGAAGGTATTATTTCCTAAAGTTTTAAAATTAATTGTAGCACTTTCAGTATATATACAGTGGCGTATATACCATAGGCCAGATTGCTTGAAATGTTTTGTAATTTTTCTTGTGAAAAAAATTAGATTTATAATATGTATTAAAGAATCTAGTAAGTGTTTGTGATTGTCTTTAACCAGTTTTGTTGAAATGCCATAATGATTGTCATTATGATACATAAATATATTACCTCTACTCCGCCACTGGCTGCTCAAGTCAATATAAGAAAACAACACCACTGACTCATACGTTGCTATATTGGATGACACATCCCGAGGGGGCTGGGGGGCTGCAGCCCCCCCCCCTTAAACCAACATCCTAGACACACAAAAATTAAATAAGTGCACTACTAGTTGAAGAAATAAGAAATCCACCGAATTGCATTATTCAGCCCCCCCTCCCAAGACAAATCAGCCCCCCAAGACAAAATCCTGAGTGCGCCCATGGTATAGGTCACGTAGCTTTGTTTAACTATAAATGGTCGTTTTCCCAAGAAATACGAATCTTGACGTAAAATATCTGTATGGATGGCCTTTTTGATATAGACCTTTAATTTTGCATGTAACTAATTTTGACATAAAGTGAAAGTCTTCTAATAAAACGGTTAAAAATTGATTTTTGGGTACCCTAACCATTCATGGCCGGGGGGGGGGGGCTATTCAAGAGGAATTTGTTGGTAATATCTCGAAGAACAATTATTAGTTAAATCCAGTAAAATTGGTTCCCGGATATTTTTCTAAAATTCATTATTTTAAGCAACTTTGCATCTGACATATATCAGGAATCTTAGTAATAAGGAGCTTCCAAATGGAAAGGAGGCTTAATTTAAATAAATGGTATAATTGCAAAGTGAGTTTATTTAGTATCTAAAGTATTTGTTATTTCGAATGAAAACTGGTACGTTTGTATCGCGACGACAGCTCCACATAAGATATTTTAAAGTTTGTAACAGTTTTGTTTAGGTTTGTTAATAGTTATTTATGTAATAAGGACCATAATGACAATCATTATGGTATTAGCCGTGAATATGCCTTGATAACACGGCGTGTGCCATAATAATTGTTTTTAATCCGGATTACATACAAATCACATACAGGGTGGAATTTGTAACTGGAATAAATTCAGTATTAGAAAGCCTTTTTATTTGCTGAAAAAATAAAAAAATACGAGTTCCTTTATTTTTAGTTTGTCACACTGTTTTCGCCTCTTCATGAAAGTTACCCCTCTTTTGGGGGTAGTAACTGCCCCCAACTTTTTTTTTAAATGTAAAGGTATGTATTGTGATAGCTCGTTGGAAAGGGCATAAAAACGGGATATGACCGACTATTTACTTTTGCATTTTGGTAATCTAGAAAGCCAGAAAAACACATTTTTCGACATAATTTGTTTTTTTTTTGTAAAAATTTTTGGAAATGTTGCCCGTTTTTTTCTTGACAAAATCCTAATCTGAAGTAAAATTCATTCTTGACATTATGTACAATATCCGGGATTATTTGGCGAATTTCGTTTATGAGTCGTTGCCTAAGTTCCTCTAAATTTTCTGGTTTTGTTACGAAGACTTTAGTTTTTAGGTGACACCAAAGGAAAAAATCTAGAGGATTAAGGTCCGGCGATCTTGGCGGCCATTCAATAGTACCCCTTCTTCCTATCCAGCGGTTTGGAAAAACTTCACTTAAATGTTGTCGAACATTTTGGGCGATGATAGTGCTCCGCCTCATTACGCCCAAAATGTTCGACAATATTTAAGTGAAGTTTTTCCAAACCGCTGGATAGGAAGGAGTACTATTGAATTGCCGCCAAGATCGCCGGACCTTAATCCTCTAGATTATTTCCTTTGGGGTCACCTAAAAACTAAAGTTTTCGTAACAAAACCAGAAAATTTAGGGGAACTTAGGCAACGACTCATAAACGAAATTCGCCAAATAACCCCGGATATTGTACATAATGTCAAGAATGAATTTTACTTCAGATTAGGGTTTGGTCAAGAAAAAAATGGGCAACATTTCCAACAATTTTTACAAAAAAGAAACAAATTATGTCGAAAAATATGTTTTTCTGGCTTTCTAGGTTACCAAAATGCAAAAGTAAATAGTCGGCCATATCCCTTTTTTATGCCCTTTCTATCGAGCTCACAATCATACCTTTACATTTAAAAAAAAAGTTAGGGCGGTTACTACCCCCAAAAGAGGGGTAACTTTCATGAAGAAACGAAAAAAGTGTGCCAAACTAAAAATAAAGGAACTCGTATTTTTTTATTTTTTCAGCAAATAACAAGGCTTTCTAATACTGAATTTATTCCAGTTAAAAAATCCACGCTGTATATTTATCTGCTGGCATATTTTTAAATAATATCAAAACTAATGATTTTTGAAATGACGTACCATTTTAATTTTTGTACTATAAAATAGTGAGCTACTTGATCGTTTCCTTGATAACGAAACAACGAGTTGTTACTTTTTGAAGTTCATTATGGTACTAGTGCCATAATGAACGTCCTTATGGTACTCAAACAGTCTCATAACGTTGTTATTATGAGATGCCAGCAGTTAAATGTAATTATGTTATTTGAGAATATTATTACTTAGTTGTAGGGAGCATTTTCGATATAAACGTTGTAATGTTAATTATATTAACGTTATTTATTTCTTGAGTTTGCATGAACAGATGTATTCGAAAGTAAAAGTTACCTTTAAGAATATTTAGTGGTAAGAATTACATTAGTTTTAGGTGTTATTCCCAGTGGTTTCATTGGACATTGTTTAAATATTGTTTTAGATTACACATAAGTTAAAGAAATTTCAATAATGACAATCGTCGACAAAAATTATGTTTTTGCCGACGAGCTAACGTAAGTTAATTTTGCAGAATTCGTTATGCGGAATTTAGCTCTGCCTTTACAATTTTTCCTATTATAAACCATCAGTGATCTCTAAGGCTGCCCACTTGAATGCCACACCAGTGGAGGCGTATATAGCAACTACGTATAAAAAAGTAATAATACTTTATATAATGTGTAATACTTACATTTTCAGCCTCTCTAAAGTCGCTTCCGTAAGCGATGTCCGATGCGGCGAAAAATTGTTTTTATATAAAGGAAACGACCGTTCAACATCTATAGATGTAATATTTGCGTAGTTGAAATGGTCTCAGAACTTATTTAACGGATCCATATCGGCACTGTTAGTATAAATATGTGTTAGTCTGGCAAAATCTGGATTTTTTCTTATTACACTGTACGCTTTTTCTCTTAACACAAATACCTGTCTCGTCATTTAAAGTCTGTAGCACTTTTTGCTCAGGTTGGGTTGGGTAATGTCCGGTAAATGTCATTACAACGTACTTCGGCGGGGCAATTTCCATTTATTCATTCTTATTTCTTCCAAAACTGATGAAATGATTCTTTATTTAATATAAATAACGGCACATTACACGACAACAGCATAATAAGTAAATCGAAAAGAAATTGTGTATAAGGGCGTTGACCCCTTTTTTTAACGAATGTGTTGCACTGTTTACGTGCCTTATACATAGAGATTTCTTAAAGGCCAATAAGCTTCGCTGACAAACCACACGTTATTTGCGGCCCATTATATTTTAAATCAGAAAATTCCCATATATCCCTTCTAACACTGTGCGCAAACAGTCGCGTGTTACTGCACACTTTCGGCATATTATGAACTACCAAATTCACAGCGACGCGATAGAAAAATAGAATCAACAAGGGGCAAAGCTAAACTGAATTGCTGCTGCAGCCGAGTTCCCCGTGATGTAAAGGTGCGTTTCCTATGGGGCGGCTGACGCACGCGGCTGCCGCACAGCGTCTGACCCAAACAGCTGACGCCAGTATACCCATTTGACGTTGACGCTTGCGTCTGGGGCTCGCAAAGAAACGGATAAATTAAATTGTCACTTGAGCAGTACTAGGCGTCAGACGCTGTGCGGCAGCCGCGTGCGTCAGCCGCCCCATAGGAAACGCACCTTTATGCTACTGGAGCGGCACTCAGGGTGGGCAGCCTTAGTGCTCATTGATTCATGACAATCTGTATAATAAAGTACTTCTATTTTTTTTTTTTTGGCAGTGACACCAATCTTGCCTGAGGGTATAGTTTGGTTCCGGAGCAAGGACGTTTTTAAAAGGCTTCAGGTGAAACCGGAAAATAATAGTCATGACGTAGATACCGGTGCGGAAATATGGATTTTTACAGCAGGGATTTACTAGATAGATAGGCGGAATGTGTTAGAGACACCAGCGACCACGTGTTCTTTTTCTGCCGGTCCAGCTTTTTCCAAAATTATTTTCAATAAAAATAATTCCAATTTATTTTGTAATAATTTAAAACTAGGTCTGCACCGAGTAGGCCGGGTACTCGTTGCTTGGCAAATATTTTACCGAGTAACGAGTACTCGGTACTCGGTTTTATATTTACTACTCGACCGAGTAATAAAAATTAATAAAAAAATAGCGTTAGAAAAAGTTTTTATTAATTCTTTACTAAAACTAAAACATGGTACCATTAAAAATAGTACTCGGGAACCTAATATTTAATAATAAATATATTTTACAATTTTTAACATAAGTACTAGGTAGGTACCGGTAAGAGTAGTACTAGTAAGTACCTGTTTAGATTTATTATAAGTAAAACAATAATAATATAACCATTATTAATTATTATTTAATACTGGTGATTTAGAACGGGAAGGTTATGATGCAAATATATATGTAAGTTTCTCTCCATTGTCCGGCTTTAATGAATTTCTTTTTGATTCAAAGACGGTTCCTGCTTTTGAAATAAGCCTGTCACTAAAAAGTTGGGTGAATCACCAGTAGACCGTATTCGAGAACGTTGTCGGGCGACGTACTGGTGCGATGTTATTATACAAATTGCTTTGCTAAATCACGTGACCATAACACATGTTCGTCATCCGCCGATGTTCTAGAATGTAGAGCAGGAAAATTTTAAAGCGGGTGACCAGTGACACCGTCAAGTATATTCGATTGCCGAACTGCTGAAAGTTTATTAAAAGATGAAACATTTTACTACTCGATGGCCGAATACTTGGTACTCGGCCAATGTATATTGCCGAGTACTCGGTACTCGGCCAAGTGAAAAAAGAGGACTTGGTTCAGCCAGAGCTGGGCAGAGCTTGAGTGCTTTGTGCTGGCAAAAGTGGTTCCAGCCCTTTGAGGGCTTGAAAGCCCTGGGTTTCAAGCTCTTTCCTATACATGTATTTGGAGCTTGTTAAGTCAATTACTTTACAAAAGTGCTTTGTAATTTGCAATTGAAAAAAGGAATTCAAGCCCTTTGATTTGAATGTGCTTCAATTACTTTTATAGGGATTGAAGCACTTTTGAGAGCTTTTAAGTCCTTTTAAGGGGCTTGCGAGTTCCAAAAGGGCTTGCAAGCCCTTTGGTATGATCAAGCACTTCCGTTATTTTCATAAAGCTTCTGCCTGTTATACATGTGGCATCAAATCACGCCACTGCGCTCGAGCCAATCGAAAATCTTCGATACTTGTCATTTGCCGAGGCGCTTTGTGTAGGCGGATACGGTTAGGGTTGCCATCTGATCGGATAAATCCGGTCTTGACCGGATTTTAAAGACGTCGACCGGACTTCGCCCGCGTTGCATTAAAGACCGGATTTTCTACACCATCAGGCAACGATGCAATTTCCGACAAAAAGACTTTTTAAAAATATGTATATGTATGTGCTTCAAGCCCTTTTCAATGCCTTCAAGCATATTCGTAATGTGCTTTAAGCCCTTGAAAGGTGCCTCAAGCTCTTTTGATCTGCTTCAAGCCCTTTCAGTGACTTTAAAGCACTTTCCGAAAAGTGCTTTGTGTTTGTAGTTCAATTACTTTCGAAAGTAATTAGTAATTGCAAGCCGTTTTGATAAACAAATCTAATTTGTGCTTGTGCATGCAAGCACTATAAGCAAGGGCTTAGTTTTCCAAGCCCTTTCATTGAGTGCTTTGCCCAGCTCTAGGTTTAGCCCTATTTAAAACCACGAGAAACGAATTTTTATTAAATATGGAATAATATAAACTAAATCGTCACATCGGGTGACGCTATGCTGCCGGTAAACATTCTAAATTATTTTTAGATTTCCGCGCCGGTACAGATTTTGCTCTGCCGGAAGCCTTTTAAATAATTGAAATTGCCGGGATCATTTTTAGCTCCGCCAATTGTTTAATTAAAAAAATTGTCCGAATTAAGAAAAAAAATCGGCTCACTATCTACCCAGCAGACTAAAAAATTCACCATTCCCATACTTCAACACAGAATGTTAAAAAATTTAAAACCGTGGGTGTAACTCTGCGTACAACACTAATTAAGACACGCCAAAAATGGGGGGGTTTTCATTATTTGATTTCTTTTTAAATGTTCGTTTAATGAGTAAATGGTAAACAGCAGTTGAAAATAAAGTTGAATCTGAGGTTAAACAGCCAATGGCGTACCGAGGTGGGGGCTAGGGGGAGCCCCTAGCGCTTCTAGGTTTTATAGCGCATTTGTCATACTTTCATACAAATTCACCCCCGCCCCCCCCCCCCCCCCCCCCCGCCCCTAAATGCTAGGTACGCCACTGTAAACAGCGACCCAATGACCGAAAAACTGAAGCAACATATCCCTAGTTTTAAAATACTCTACTTTTCAACAATCAAACGACTTTTTGAGATAAGTGACTAAAAAATTATAAATTTTGTGATGTTAAATTGGGACTGTCGGTACCAATATACTTTTAAAAAGACACCTTCTCCCCCCACCCAGTTTAGAAAAATATGTGCAATTAGCGATAGTATCTTAAATATTGTATTTTAATATGTGATCCTAAAAACGAGACTGAATAGAATATATGTGTATGTAATATGTACCTATATATGGACATCAGGTATAAAATACTCTATCAGTGGTATAAGAGTTAAGAACTTGATATACTAAATTTAATAAATGTTGAGAAATAAAGAAAGTTATTTTCCATGAACATCAGTTTTTATTTGCTACATTGCTACTGTATTTTAAACTCTCGCCATCCTACCGTTTTAATAGCACCGGAATAGCACTGAAAATTCGTCTTTCAAACATTTTCTTAGAAAATATTCGTCACACACCACCTAAATTTTTACAAGCCCAGAGTTTGGTTACAAGGAGTTACATTATACTTGTACCTAGTTGAAAATAAAATACAGTGAGAAACAGTGGCGCACTCAGCCGCCACTGTTTCTCACTCACATATTTATATTTAAACATGTTTTTGACATTTATCCCGTCTCTATTTTGAGGGGTGGGGGTAACTTTGGAATTTTAAAGGGGATGATGTACTTTTGTTTATAAAATTCGAATCTAAATAAAAAACTACGTGTGTACAATTTTTTTTATTTGCTCTTTCGGTTACAGAATTATGATTTATTAGGTTGTAAAATAAAAAAAAATATTTACCATTTAATTTCAACTTATTTATCGTCTGTCATGCTTGAGTTGTTCGAAATGTCCCCCTTCAACTTCCAAGCACTTTCTCACTATTTTTCTAAATGAATTTCGCACCCGCTGTAACATATTCGGGTGTCACTAATAAGCGGACAAAGCGGATTCGGTCTTTAATATCATTCATCTAAAGTTGTAGGTGCAGTCGTCATCATTTTGTCCTTTATAAATCCCACAAGAAAAAGTCAAGGGGGGTCAAATCCGGGGACCTAGCAGGCCAGTTGACTGGACCAGCTCGCCCAGTCCATCTGTTTTCAAATATTTCACTCTAATGATTACGGGCATATCTTGCATTATGGGGTGGAGCCCCGTCCTGTTGAAACTACATGTTTAATTGAGCAATAAACTGAGAAAAAAAAACCTTAAAATTCTCAACTGACTTAAGTAAAAATAACGCATTTCCGTGGAAACGAATAATTCTGAAATAAGTGAACTTGATGTATTGGTAAAATTTATTTATTTTTTAAATTCAATCAAAATTTAGTTAATCATAATCCCGTAACCGAAAGAGCAAATCAAAAAAAAATTATACACACGTAGTTTTCACGTAGATTCGAATTTTATAAACAAAAGTTCATCATCCCATTTAAAATTCCAAAGTTACCCCTCAAAATAAAGAGGGGGTAAGTGTCAAAAATTTGTTTAAATAAATACGTCCACCCATCTCCCTATTAACTCACTAAAATGTTATGAAATAAGCGGTTTTCGAGATATCGCCTTCTACCTAACACTTTAAAAATATTCACCCTGTATACAGATTATCCGTAATTGTGTGTAATTTTGCGGTTTTATTATGTTTTTACGCGGTTCAACCTGTGGCGGCTATTCAGGTGAAGTGAGTGAGGTGCCACTTCACCAGAAAATCCCACCAATAATATAGAAATTTAATTTTCTTATAGTTACTGGCAGTTGATGCTCAACGCTTTCATAATTGAACATCAACCCAATCATTTCTAATATACAACCGCTGGCGCGCCATGGGAAGAGGACATGGCACAGATCCGGCAGAAGTACCGCTACCGACCGAGCACCGCGGTATTGCTACAATGGTGTTGATCGCATGAACCGACCGTTGCCATGACAACGTCCAATGTTTAATGTATTTTTCCGTACGAATACGACTGGAGAAAATCAGCTGGTGAGGTGTTTGCCGTTGCAAGGATCTTCGCGGCATTTTTATTTTGCCGGTGTAATATCTGGAAACGCCATTTAATCGATGGAAAGAGGAAGATAAGAAGGAAGGAAGATATTTTAAATCCGGGGCGGCGCAACGTTTGATTTGTCACTTTCTGCAAAAAAAGAAGTTAAAAAAAATTGCAGATCATGGAATATCTATTTTCAGTCTTCCTAGTTTGCTACCTACAAATGGCTATGTAGTAGCTCGTTGCAGGAGTTTGTAAAAAAAATAAATGAAACTAAAGATATTTTTACCGAAGCGTACAAGCTTTTCTCTTATTTTTGACGATACCCTCAACAAGTGTATCTGTGGAAAGGAGTTTTTCATGCCTTAAGCGTCTAAAATCATTCCTAAAGAACACTATGTCTCAAGTAAGACTTAACTCCTTAGCTAATATTTCAATTCAGAAGGATCTTTTGCTAGAAATCATGAGGAAATAACCGTTTCATTCAAGATATTATAGAAAAATTTGGTACTCTAAAAGACCGAAGATTCATTTGTCCTACAAAATGTAGGTAAGTCTTAGTAGTCTTAGTCAAAGTTTTTTTTTAAATAAAATGGAGAATTCGCAATAAATTTCTCCTAAGCCCTTCACCTGGCTTTTTAACCACGAGCCGCCACTGGGTTCAATGTGTTTTTTAGCTTACAAAAACAAAATTTATTTTTCTTAAAGCAATTTATTGAAAATTCATTACTAAATCTATATTTCTCTATGTGTATACAATATGGCTATGAGAATGTAATGTACATATAGGTATATAAAGTTTTCAGAAAGGCGATTGACTTATTTACAGCTTATATGCTCAGCATTATTTGCATGAAACGAAATTAATATTTCACCACCAGTTAGGTAATATTTTACTCTTCATAACTAGTTACGAAAAGTTAGATGTTTCCAAATTGTCATCGGTTTTGAAAAGTGTCACTTTATAAGTCAAGATCAGAAAAAATATTTTTTTCAAAATTGAATATAATCTTAGTTTTATAACGTCACGCCGATATAAATCTAAAACAAGTACACTAATTTATCGGTAAATAATTTTTTTAATGATCAAATTTAATATAAGACAGATTTGTGTACGAGAATGTCAAAATTTCTTTGAACTTATATGGCCATATTCATTATTACTCCACGGGTCTAACTTGACAGTTTTAAACTGACATATCTTAGAATAAAAACTGTTTTGTACTAGGAATCTATTTCGGAGTCCTCTTGCAATTTATAAGGAAAATTACACTTTTACGTTACATACTTTCCACAACACTAGGACTAAATTAGTTGTAAATTCATAGGATAAAATCATTTGGAAGCCAAACAAATCGCTCAAATATACTCGTAACTTTTTAATAACGACTTATTACCAACCAATGATAGTACAAAAACCTGTCAAAGCCTAGAAGATTAAATTTAAATCAATACTAAATCTTAAACCTTTTAGTGAATTCTGATAATATAATAAAGATTAGATTTAAGGAAGGAATAACAAACCACGTACAAGTTTTTAGCATGCTAAAATAAATTGCATAAGATAAAATGTGAAAATATAAATCTTATAATTATTGTTTTAAGTTCTGGGTATACTTCGTTTCAAAATATAACAACGTTATATTGACTGCAAGAAAATTTACAAAAAACACCATTATCTACAGTCCTAAACAAACAATCATACCTCAGAGGTGGAAGGGCTGAGCTTGCTTCAATTTTAGCCAAGTGTAATTGTAATTGCAAGTTTAATTGTCATGACAGTAAAATATGGCAATAATGAAATTATTTCAATGATCTATTTATTTTTATGTAATATAATTTAATATACAATTTTTATACAGGGTGTCCGAAAAGTCTTAGTATGGGCAAATATCTTTGTTATTAGTAAAGATAGAGACCAAATTTTAGGTGAAGCTTATTGGTTAATGAATCTACAAATTTATGTGTCTATAGCAATTTTCTGGCAACTGCCCTTGATGCTGGTTTACAAGTCGACGCTGTTTATTTTAACTTTAAGGAAGCATTTGACCGAGTCGACCAATACATTCTACTACAAAAATTAGAACATTACGGTATTGGAGATCCATTATTACTCTCCTATTACGCTACGAAGCCTCACTGTTAACAACACGTACCCATGTACGCCACATTTTTGAACACTCGTCAATAAACAAATTTAACAACTACACTGCGTATAAGACTGATACAAACTAAAAAAGTTTGTATAAAATGCTATGCAAAAAAATAAATTCATAAAATCATTAAAATATTGGGTTTCAGACCGGCACTAATAGGTATTAAATTTAGAAAGTTTTACGACATTAGATAGCAAACATATTTTATTGCAATCAATAAGTCGACGGTATATTCTGAAACGAACTATACAATACAGATTTATTAGGTATAATACTTAACTAACACGCCAAATTAATTTATTCAGCCTTAGCTTGGCCTAACTAACAGTTTCTGGCTGGCTAGCATGATACAAATAAAAGAATACCACGCAGGTAGGCGTGGCCATGTACGTCACGCTGTGAGTAATTCCGCCATATTTTGTAAACGAGACACGTCTTTGTTAAGATCGCGTTGTGTTTTAAATTTATTTTTTGGTGTTCTTATATCACTTTTAAGGGTTTAAAAGTGAAAATGAGGGGTGTTGTGTATGGTTGTCATGTGGACAATCAATGCAAGGGCTTTATGCCCGATATTAGTTTTTAGCTTCCCCAAAAACAAAGAAACACAAAGTGTTTGGAAGCGTCTGCGCAAACGAGAAGATAAGTTTAATGTGAAAAATGCTAGAATCTGTTCTAGACATTTTAACAAAAGTGATTATGAAGGTAATTTAAAGCATACATTGTGTCATGTCACGAATGTCAAATGTGTTTAATGTGTTTACAAACTCGCTTCAATAAAAAAGTTTACTGTGACAAACAATTGCTAAAAATCTCCACGGTAATGAATCACCAGACTTTAATCGACAAAATACGACAAATGAAGAGATTGAAAAAAGGCTATTTTCTTAAAAAATAATTTATTTTTTACCTAATTTCATAAATTTAGATATTTTTATTTTGTTTAGAATAATTTTTGGCATTCTAAGATTTTTTTAAATTTGAAAAATCAAAGAATACAAAAATACAATAATTTTTAATAATCTACTATTTAAAGTGTAAAAAACCCAAAAAAACTATCCTAAAAACATGTTTCCGTCGCAAACATACAGATGTTATTCACCGCAAAAAATATTTGACAAATTATAGGAACAAACAAAATTCTTATTTATAACATATTTTCGGAAGACCCGGTAGGTATATATTTTAATAAGAATATGCCTCTAAATAAAAATTATTATCTTAATTATTAGGCATAGTTTTATTTTATAATATTATTTACCCTTTCTTTTCACGTAAATCATATACTTTAAAATCTGCATTATAAGCAGGAGGCAAAGTATATTGCCAATAGAATTTATATAAAATCGCCTTTAACTAACGTAAACTCTATATTGCGCGTTATAAATTTCAAAAATAACTCACAGTGTGACGTCATTCGCGAACCCGGCCGAATTTGACACGGTTTGGTATCATACCTTCCTTTTATTGTATCATAGCTGGCTAGGCGATTTAAAAGTCTCACACGGCCAATTGTCAGTTTGACGGTCGGTTATGTCCCTAAACCTCTTCATCAGGCTGGGTTGCTGGTACATTTTGAACGCTTATTTTATCAGTATTTTCACTTACATTACTCTTTTTACTTTTAAACCATCTAGTTATATTAGAAAATGCTGGCAAAGGATAATTTAAATTTGTCTGCAAGTATGTATAAACTTCTCTGCTACCCATCACCGATATCGTATATGCCATAGCTAAGTCGTCCAATGACCACTTGCTCTTAATTCGTCCGGTTAATAACCGGATCTGTGTCGCAGAAAAGCACTTTTTAAGTATTTCTATCTCTAACCCAGGCAAATTTCGTTGTTCTTCTTTTTTTCGTTTAATTTCCCCTTGAAGTTTCTGTAGTTCTAAAGCCACCTCTTGTCTTCGCTTGGTTAATTTTTCATGTTTCTCTAAAAATCAAGATGATATTTTAGCAAATTAAGGATAACAAATTTCCATACTAATTCATAAATTACGTAATTTTGAGTAATTTTACCCCTCCTTCCCCCTTGTAACGAACCGTAACGCAGCCTTTAACCCCCTCCCCCAAGTTACGTAACGACCAAATCCAATCACCCCCTAATTTTATAAAATGAATAGCTTTTTATTGGTGATTACCTTTTATTTTATATTAATAACTTCGATAATAATCAATAACTAATAACAAGCGACTAAGGCAAGCTTTGTTATTTGCTATACCTATACAGTATGTCCCAGGATGGCGTTTAGAAGAGCACAAACGGACCAAATTTTGCAAGATACGTAAAAATGTCACTCCTAATAAAAGTTTTTGCTTGCAAAATAAATACGATTCACGTTATGAAAAACTAAATTTTTTATACAGGAAGCACAAAAATTACGAAAACGTTATTTTGCGTAAGAGTAAATATACCTTGTTTATCATTTTCTACCAAAAGAACAAATGTGAAATATGTATTAAATTTAACCCTAAGCCGAAGTACAAGATTTCATTAAAATTTTATATATTAAAAGTAACATCTGTATATACAGGGTGTTATGAAATTCACTGCATATATTGAAACCGGTAAATCCTGGAATGAATTTAGATTGAATAAAAATATTCATAAATGTCGCTTCACGATAAAAAAAAAGGTAGATATCGTTCCTCAAAAATTCCTTTTGTCATTGCACACCACTGGCAATACATACATGGCCATATAAAAAACAGCCAGCAACGTCAGTTACAGAAAAAAAGATTGGTTTTGACGTCCGTACTTGCTGTGGCGTTGCCACGTCTCTCTACCATATTCCTATGTAACAAGTTTGAAAAAATAATATTTTTTTACCTTTACAGAAAGAAATTCTACTAACTATTTCAAAATTCTCAATTTCAAAAAGTTAAAATACTATTTCACAGTAAAATAATCCAGAGTAGCTGATCAAACCAAAAGTAAGATAATAACGCTCAACTAAACACCCAGAAATGTTGTATTTTACTAACTTAAATCTTATATTGCATAAAAACCAATATTTTTGTTAACTTTAAAGTAAAATCCCTTTAATGCAAAAAGAGCACTCCACTAACAATTAAAATTAAGAAAAGTTAAACACAAAGATTCCACATTAAAAACAAAAACTAATGTTGTTACTACTAGAGTAAAATCTCTGTAAAATACGCTTCTTGTAGAAATATTTTACCAAAGAAAATAGAATAGGTTTGTTAGGTTATACGTTAAACTTATACAACACTAACCAAACGGTAGGTATTAAATAATGTAAAAAATGGTCCACTAACTAATTAGAACACAATGCTTAAAAGAATTCACGGTATTTTTTACTATCAGCACTACTAAAAAACCCAGAAAAATAAATGGTTTGTTATGAAAACCTGACAATTATTAAAAATGATAAAAGTATTGGCGACTCAAATTAAGGAAGCCACCTGCAATCAGCTGATTTTTAACGCTGAAGAAGGGCTCAACGGCCCACTTCTTGAAGACGAAATTAACAAATATGCCAAATAATGCGATAATGAAAACAAAGACGAAACTAAAACATTCCCCTAGCAAATCGTCTGCAGAGGACGCCACGTTCTCAGTTCAAATCGCCAGACTGCTAAGCCAAAACACTTCATAGTGAGCTAGCAACGTTAACCTATAAACGATAGGCAGAAACCTACCAAAAAAACAAGTAATAAATGGGTTATTTAACTCTTTTTCTGGTGCAGTCAAATTTTGAAGCGTCGCTGAAAGAACTTTCACGAAGTTTGTTTTAACCTCGGTTATAAACAATTTATTTGTTTGATTTTTAACCTTTTTTGAAAGGCAAAAAGTTTAAGCTAGTAGAAATTATAGTCATCTCTTTAATAAATAACCTAATAGGTAAGTGACGATTTGCGATTTGAGGAAAAAAAAGTATTGGGTTTGTCTGTAGACTACCCCAGACGTCAGCCATTCAAATATATGCAGTGAATTTCATAACACTATATATATATATATATATATATATATATATATATATATATATATATATATATATAAGGAATATGGAATGGGGGTTCAAAGTTTGTAATGGAGTAAAATTGATATACCGGGGACGAAGTCGCGGGCGCAAGCTAGTACTAAATAAAATCCTGAAATTCTGTAAAAGAATAACAACAAACAAAACCATAAAGTTTCGAAAAACATAAATGTTTTATTTATTTAGGTAAAAGGATGTGGGGTATACATGTGCAAATTAAAGTAGAAGTGTGTATTACATGTATAATTCTTAAAATTCTAGCAGAATGCTTTCGACTTAACAGTCATCAGCAGTACTATCTGAAATAAGCAAATCGAAGATGTCAATTAGCAAAAACTTTTTTCTTTCTCTAATCTATAAAAATTAGTCCAAAATAAAGGAGATAAAATTTAAAATGTCAGAAAACAAACTTCGATCTGCTTACTCGTCAAAGGAGGTAAACTCTTGATCATTCAACATCAGTAAAACACAAACCCCTTACCACTTTGTGTTTTACTGATGTAGGATGACCAAGCGTTTACTTCCTTTGGCGAAGATCGAAGTTTGTGTTCTCATCGTTTTCTGAAATTTTAATTGTTTCCTTTATTTTGGACCAATTTTACAGATTAAAGAAAGAAAAAATTTGCTAATGACATCTTCGATTTACTTATTTAAGAGAGCACTGATGATTACATTTAAGTCGAAAGCGCTCTGCTAGAATTTTAAGAATTATACATGTAATACACACTTCTACTTTAATTTATTTTACTTACCCATAAGCTTCTGTTTCCGCATCTTAAGTTTAATCAATTTTTCATATTCTGTTGAATTATTTCCCTTGCTAGCGTCAAATACCTCAGTTGATTCATCATCCGAAGAGCTGCCTGGCTTGATGTCAATTATTTCTGGTTTTATATCAGATTCTTCATCCCTTTTAAATTCTTTTAGTGAGAAATTATCATCGCCTTCCACCTTTTCCTGTTCACATTTCAAATATTTGAGTTCAATATGTTCTTGTTTTACTTCAGATTTATTTGGGAAAACAGATCTGTTCTGAACTTCTAGCAAAGACTGTTGTGCATTATTCGTTGAAGAAATATTGGTTTCCTTGCTAGGTGTATTTTTCGATATGAGAACTGAATGTTCTGTAGATCTAGATAGAATGGAAATATTCTTTATTTCACTGGGCATGAACGCGTGTGGAACATTACTAGACTTTCCTTGACTCACATATTTTCGAGATATCTGATTAGTTCTATCTTTGTCATCCAATTGTTTTGAAGTAATTGGTGAAAATACATTGGTAAGTTTAATTCTCTTAGAAGAATGTTCCACATTCTCTGCCTGGGGTGTTGCATTTTTTAAGTCACCTCTTGTTTGTCTTGATAAAGATGGAAATATGGAAGGAACTGCATCGATTTTAAGCTTCTTTGAATCAGCTTCAAAAGCATTTGTTTCAAAATGATTCATGCATATTAACCCTAAAAAGTCAATCTTAAGATAGTAAGGATCAGTGGCGACTGGTACATAATATGTACACAACAGCCAAACCAATGACGTCCAAATTAAATTTTATGGAACTAATATCTTGAACCAAGAATGCCTTCTTCTCTGACCGCGCGCAGTGTCACAGGAACGCATGCGCAATTGAAAGGTTAAAGCATTTTGTAGTATTGAACAGGACCGGTCTTAATATTTGTGTATGGTGTTATAGCTGTTTACATAGAATACATGTTTATGGAAGTTTTAGTAAATATTTAGTTTAATACGCCAATTTCCATGTAGAACTTATTTTAATGAGTTAAAAACTTAAAATCTAAAAAATATTTTTCATAAAGATATGGATGTTAGCTATGTGTGGGATAACTCTGGTGATAACTTGATTTACGGTGTTCTCCGGTTTCTTATGCTTCTGTTGTCTGTGCAACTTATAATTCTTTGAATTTATTACAGATTAGTCAGATTCCTAATAATAACCACCAATTTCTTGTCTAATATTTAGTAATAGCCCTAATGTTTGTTCCCATTCTATACCATGCAGTTATGTTAATGGTCATTTGAAGTACGATATTATTTGTTACTATGATTTTAAGAACCGATTTTTCCATGGAATTCCCTGGGATACTTTGCTTGCCTCTAATGATATCAACATTGTTGTCGAGATTTTCTATAACGTTTCGTATGACGTTTTAAATATTTTCGTTCCAATTAAACGTTATAAATCTACAAATTTTCCAGTTTGGTTTTCCGGCGAGCTTCGCAGTTTAGTTATAGAGAAAAATATTTCCCACCGTCATTACAAACAAAAAAGAAAGTAAGTCTAGACATGACTATAATAAATTTTCAGTACTGTCTGATAGATGTGTAGGTACTACGTGTAAACCGTATTGTAAAATGTAATGCCAAATCTAAAACTGTTGACAGTGAAAAATTAAAGTTGGCAATTTAGGTTTCTTACACTCTGAACATTGACAAAATAAAAATATATTAGCACATTAGGTACAGCAAAACCAATGATCGTGGTGAGTGACGAAATGGGGTAATTCTTAAAAAAATGCTGGTTTTCAGGATTTTTCATAGACAAAAGATCTGCTTTATTTATAAGAATTTTTTTCTGGTTTTAGAACTTAAGTTCTCTTTCCATATTTTATTACTAAATAGAAAACTGGAGTTCGAGCTGGCAACTACGGTTTGTTGCAATATAAGTTTGGAATTTGTGATGGAAAAATAAAAAACATTATCATGCAAAAATGTATGGAAAGTATCAAGAGCATGTTAAAAGATTGTTATAAAATGGTAAATAATATAATGTAAATATCTATTTATTTATTCATTCACAATAAATAAATGACATATATGTCGTCAGTACAATGGATAATAAAATTTAAACAAATAGGCATCTAAAATCTAACAAAATCACGGAATAAAATCTTACAATCTATACAACTATAAGTAAATCATCTTTAGTTTAAAAACTAGAATCGTATGTACTGTATCTTTACGAGTCTAAAAAAGCACTAAATACTCTTAACGTGGAAATTGATCTAACGTAACGTGGAAACTAATCAAATCACACTTTCTCACAAAAGACGCTAAGAATGACGTCTCCCGGGCGAAGCAGTCCAAGAATGAACTTTGTCTGTCAATCCTCCCCTGGTCAAGAAACGTGTGTTGCCTAGATTAAAGCTTGTGTTGTTCAGAATTTATCGGTGACGAACCCGTTTCTATGGTTAGCATACTATCCTTTAGCTGCGTTATGTAAACAAGGAGAGTACGCTGACTGACTGGATTCGGTTTGTCCCTGATGAATTCGGAAAAAAGACTATTTGTATACAGCGCATGCGTTCCTGTGGCATTTATTTCGCCCATAATGGAGTTAAAATGTATGAAACCTATGTATTTATGAATGGAACTTTAAATATCAGCAGCCCAATTTAATTTGGATGTCATTCAGCCAAACTGTCAAGATCATTAAGCAGTAACCGCAGTGGGCTCTTTCGCTAAACCAAACTTCATATATTGTATGAACTTTTTCAATAAAAAAAAATTGTGACGTTTTCCGTAATTTTTCAAAAGAGAAATAAAAACCTATTAAAATTTAACTGAATTAAAAAAAAAATAGATGACGTCGGTAGTCTGGTCAGTAGGTGGCGACTTCGTCCGTTGACAGACGCCAGAGATTGACAAAGCATTTTGGATGTCTGTAGATTAATATAGCCCTCTTCAGAAAACCGAAAGTGTCTTGACTGAATATCACCGACAAAATTACCGTATGTACCGCAGCACTATTTTTATAGCTGCACCTGGTAAACATCAACTGCAATATATAGAATATAGTAAGTTTAATGTACTTACTGCTGTTAAGTTTTGGTCTACCACCATAAATATAGCCCTTGAGGGCATCCTTCCATTTAGCAGATCGCAATGGATCATTTGGTACAAAGTAGAACACTGCTGACCTAACTCTATGTCGGTCACTGTTGGGACAATCAATCACACTGCACAGCGGCACTTTTTGAGGCATATTTGACAAAAAGTGCTTAAAAAAAGTCTGTGTTTTTATTTATTTGCGGCCCAAGCTTGTACACACCTTAAGGATGGCAAAGGATAATTCAAAGTGTTTTTGAAATATAAGTAGAGGTCCTTTCCGCCCATATGCCTTAATGTGAATGCTTGAGCTAAATCGTTATTAGTCCAATAAATTTTTTTCGCTTCCCCTTTAAGAAGGCTTAGTTGAGTATCGGAAAAGACTGACCTACAAAAAAGTATAAGGACACTAGAACATTTTTAAATATTATAAAATTTTAATATAGGTAGCCATACTTTGGACAATAGAGAGTATACTAAGTTTCTGGGGCTCTTTATTGGTACTAAATTATATGTAAAGTTAAATTAGGGTTAAATTAAATTTAAGGCGGTGTGCATAAACCCACCTTTTCAAAACTCTCAATTTCAAAAATTTAAAATACTACAACACAAAAACCTCCAGAGAACAGCTGTTCAAACCAAGAGTCCCAATAATAATGTTCAAATAGGCCGACCAGAAATTTTTGCATGAAAAAAGTACCTATACAGAAATTTTAGTTCAAAATTAGCTTCAAACAAAAAAAAATCCGAATACTTAAGCATGCACTTTTTTTATTTACCTATTTTTAATCATATTTAACAGAAGATTTGGCTTTTATTAACAGGTTTATTTATATCGTCCTTAATTTTTAAGCGAAATTCCTCACAACTTAAATTAATAATAAACTTTATCTTCATAACCTCTTCCAGTGTTAAAACAGTCATTGGACTTTTTTCATCTGTCCAATAATTTTTAATTTCGCTAGTCTTTCACAGTCTACGTTAGTACTACCAGGTAACGTAAAAATACTCGATACGATTTTTTGATACAAGGAAAAGTTGTTTCAAATGCATCATCATGTACACTTGCCTAGCGCACTTATTTACGAAAATTCAAAAACTCGATAAAATAACGCACTACGAGGCTCTTGACTGGAATTAAAATAAAAAAAAAAGAAACAAACTTTTTCTGTCGGACTCGCACGCTGCTCAAAAAATAATAAAGTTTATTACTATTACTACACAATACAACCCAGCCGTTTGGTTAAAATATGAAAGTCCAACAAACACCACTAAATAATTTGTTGTCTTATAAATGGTTAACACTATAAACACATACACCATTAAAGATCTGAAAAAATTTTTCCCACTAGGAAAACGAGAAAATTTTAAAAGCCGGCCGGTCAAAGTGAGTCAGAGGAGCTAACGGGCCACTGCACGAGCCCGTAATGTCGTCGTGATGTTGCGCAGTCACTTAACGCGTCGCTATGCCAGATATTCAACCAATCACAGCGTGAGCTTTCGTCGCTTACATGTCCAGACGATTGGTCAAGCTTCAGTTCAGAAAACAGAAGCGTGAAAGTCGTAGCCGTCGACTCCTCTCGGCGCAAGAAATAGATGAAGAGAGCAGAGCGATACAAATGAGAAAGAGGGAGCACTGCATCCGAACATATGATCAAAGCGTGTCGCCTTGTAAAATTTAAAGAAATTCAATCGTCGATTATTATCGGGAACACAAAAATTGATTTGTAAAAAAAAACGAGCGTTAAAAAAGATATGAAGAATACCTTCAACTGGTTCTGGACAATATTTCCCCATATGTGGTATTCCATATTAAGTATATAATAAATATTAAAAAAATAAAATCAGCCCACGCGGATTTGCGACGTTGCCAGTTGTACTTCACGGCTCTCTTCTTTAAGAAGGCTGTGTTATAATCCAAATAAATCTGAAATAGTTTTTGTTTTGTATTATCTACATAAATTAAATATTTATGGCAGTTGCTGTTATTCATCTATTTTGGTTTTTATTAGGAAATAAAAACAAATTATCTTACAAAACTCAAAACTTGGAAAATGTGATCCTATTCGTTGTGACGTCACACGCTACGTAAATAACGTTCTATTATGGCTGGTGTAGTGTAAATTCGGGTGTTCATTTATTTTCTTGATTAGTTCCCGAAGAATAGCAGATTTCGTGGGTAAGAAACATTAGGTACATTTGAGTAAAAAGATCGTTCAACAATGGCCGTAAGGACAATCGGATAATTTGCCGACTAACAAACCTATTCTATTTTCTTTGTTGTCGAGGGTTGATTCATTAACAATGACTGCGTATTTTTTAACAAATCCCGACTTTACCTACATCTGCAGAATTTAACGGAAAGCCCAAGGTATTTGTTTGAGATATGTTATCTTACGCTACAGTTCAGTGGTAAATCATAACCTCAACATTTGTGATCAACCTTTCGATAGGATTTATTATACCATAAAATTAAATGTATATCAAAATATGCTAACTTGAGTTTGGCAATACTAACATTTAATGATATTTATGTATTTTGTTAAAATTAACATTGCAGTTCTTTCTTTTGATTTCGACTGATGTTCGCACATGAAAAAAGAAAATGCGTGGGGCGCTTGCAGTGGTTTTTTGCATATTGGCACAATAAAATACTTATAGGGTAATTGTTGAGAAATTTCATTGTATAATAAACAGAATTACACACAAATTACGTTATAACCAGGAAATGGTGTGGTCATGGAGCAACTTTGTTGCGGTGTTTCGTAAGCTGCATCACAATTGTAGCATTTTTAGACATGCACAATTTGCAATTAGTAGCAACCACAAGCATGGAAATAGACAGTGTTTTATTTTTGTGCAACTGGTTGCTGTAATTTAGTAAATGGTGATTCTTTTCTCGCTAATTTATATTTGCGTATCGGCCACATTCTTGGACCGTTGTGGTACAAAAGAAAATAAAGAATTTCTTAACAATAAATACCTTAGAATTTTGTAAGTTTTAGATCTATCTATTTCTTCGCTAATGGTTTTTATTTGTTTTTTAATAATTTCAACTCGCTTCTGGGTTCTTCTAATGTTCTGCGCTATCGATTTATTTCTTCTTTTCAGTTCTTGAATTTCATTTTTCAGTTTTGTTGCCTCAGATGGTAACTGCCAAGTTTTCCCATCTAAAATGTTTAATATCCCATTTATATATATATATATATATATATATATATATATATATATATATATATATATATATATAGTTTATGGTTTGATTTGTTTCTTGGATCCTACTTGTATATATTTTTTTTTTTTTTTTTTTTTTTTTTTTTTTACATTACATTAGTAATAGAACGGTTTTTAGCTCTTAAGAAGATTTCTGATGAAGGTCAAAAATATGACCGAAACGTCAAATATATGTGAATAAGAACCCACAAAACTGTTATAATTTTTCCCCGGGATCCAAAACCCAATAACCTTCAAATAAAAAAAAATATATATATACATATATATATATAGCACTGTTTCACAATTAATTTTGTTGTTGCTGCAGGTTTTTGCCGCTAGTCGCACGGCACACTACCACACTGTAGATACGTTCGGCGTTAGGGACATAGTCACATAAGAAGTATATTCCCTCACTGGGGCTATAGAGGGCATTTGGTTCAAAATCACCTGAAGGTCACAAATCCCAACCAAATTTTAAAATTCTTAAACAGGAATATTTCTGACGAAATTTCGAATTTAAAAATACTAAAATTCTATAAATCCATAAAATTTCATAGATTGTAAAAACATGCCCATAAAACTTAAAGCCATCGGTTTAGGGTTTACGGGTGTATGGGTTTAGGATTTATGGGTTTCTGTTTATTGGTTTAGGGCTTAAGGGTTTGTGGTTTTAGGGTTTATGGATTTAGAATATAAGGGATTATGGATTTAGGTTTTATGGACTTGCTATAAAATATGAAATTTAACGGAATTTCTTTTACAAATTAATATTTTGAAAACTGGACTTCGTAGCTCTCTTCGAAATTTCGTCAGAAACATCCCTATGTAAAAATCTTCAAAACTGGTTTAGATCTGTAGCCGCTAGATGGTTTTGAACCTTTGGTCCCCAGTGTCTAGCGGCGTGGTACGGTATTTTAAAACACTTGTTTCTCCGTAAATACTTTTAATGAAATAATGTTTAAATAATTGGACCAATAATACCTAATAGGAAATATAGTATAGTGCTTTACGATAATAAAAAAAATCCCGAGATGTTTCATAACTTTTCCAAATAAAAACATATTAAAATTCACTGCACCTTACAAGGCAAGGTAGATGAGGAAGGATTAAGTAAAGAAAGTAAAATCCAATTGAATTTAAAACGTCCAGAAAATTACGACGGATTGCCAATGAATGGCCGCTTGCATCTGCTCTTTCTCGGGAGGGTAACCTATTGGCTAACGCATTCGTAGGCGATCGGCATTTTACGGTCACGTTGCTGTTCTCTAAGAGTCAGTTATTAATGACTTTGCATCGGTTAATCATCATAACTTTTGATAGGATAAAATCTATAGTAGATTTTTAGTAGATAATGATTGATATTTTTATCTTTACGTACTAAATGGCGCCTAGAGCAACAAAAATCGAAAGAATCGCTGATATATATAAATATTGAATGTCGAAAGATTTTCAGGATTTATGACTTTACTCGTTTTGGTTCTTAAGGTGGATCCATCTCGTAAGTTACTTTTGAATTTGAGTAAAAAGTATACAGTATTGTAACGTAGGATAAAATTTTGCGATTTTTCAAAAGAATTGTTTCCTCCTTTTTTACTTAAAAAAATACGTTAACATCAAAAAGCAGAACATTAAACTTCTATTTCTATATAAAATGTCATCAAAAATTAGTGCCCATTATCGTTGTGTGACCAAACAACCACATTTGTGACATACCTATCTTATCAAAAACAAAACAAGCTTTTGTTTATCTGTGAAAGCATTCATCAATTCAATCAATTCAGCATCAAATCAATGTTTAGGGGTCTAAGTTTTGAGTTTTATTATTACAATATTATCATTGCTAGAAGAGCAGATCTCAAAAAATGTAACATTTACAATAATATTCCTACCTGTCTCAAGAATATCTTTATCTTGTACAGCAACAACTATAGGTTCGTTTTCTTGAGTACTAATAATACCTCCAACATTTATCAAAGGTATAGCGGTTTTCTTTAGGGATATTTGCAAATTCTCATTTGATAACTCTTCTTCAACGTAATCATTAAGTTGAAAATGTTCAGAACAAATTTTTATATTTGTTGATTCAGTGGTTAGCTCCAATCCACACAATTCCTTCCATCTGTCAGATAATTTTGAATTTGTCGGAAAGTTGTGAAATGTAAATTGGGAAATCTGACGTTCTTCAAAGTTTAGTGATTGGTTTTTGCATTGTGGTGCTGCGCACTTAAAAGGACCAGTTCTGAAATATTTCATAAAAAACATACCTGGAAATTTTTTTAGAAGCTTAGCAGTTACAACCTCCGTCAGTTTCTAGGGGAAACCTGGTTTACCGCGTTCACTGGTACCACTAACCAAGAATATAAAATTTTAAACCGAAATTTACCGTACTTTTTGGCGGTCACGCATCTCACATCCGCCTTTCTACTTTCTCCAAGGGGATTTATCGGCTCGGCACCTGAGTCTGAGGATCAGACCGTGAGATTATCTCAAGCACACCTTGCTTAAATACTACTTGAAGCTCTAAGAAATACTCACGGAACGACTATGAATATGACAAGATGTCACAATATGCAAGCGTAACTGATGAATTTTTGCCATGACAATTACTCATTTGTGGCAAGGAGCATATTCATGTAGAAAAGAATTTTCTTCTTGGTTAAATGGGGACGTTTCTAATGAATGTTTTGGTTTAGTTGGTCTATCACAAGTATACAAAAAAAATTCGCAAGCTATACTTGCACAATTAGTGTTCCATGCCATCAGCCTCCCACTTAGTATGAGCAAACCTGGGCCGCCCGATCTCCGCCCATCTGCCGCGCTAACCGCCGCACAGTAATCTATTCCGAAACTAAAATGGACAAAATCAAATATCTCTTGATCGGAAAAATATTTCGGGATGAATCAAACGGCGTTTTGCAGTTTAAGTGATTATCTATCTGGGAAAAATAGCCACAAAGCGCCCCTCCAATTGGAAATGCCCTAAAAAACACGACAATTTCGGCATTTTTTTATTTTTATATTTTCGATATCTTGGTCGTTGTTTTTTACTGCTTGCTGGAATTTGATAAACATGAATTTTTTGAAAAACTAAACTAAAAAAGCTTCCATTTACTTTTTTAGACCCATTTTTTATGGAGTTACGAGTTCTTGAAAGTTATAAGGTTATTTATTAATTTTTAGCATATTTCCACAGCAATAATGTACCTGTTTCCTTGTAAAAAAATGCGATTTATCTAAAAAATAGTTTATTTATACAGGGCGGTCAAAAACTTCAAAAATATAAACTTGACCTAAGAGCATGATACAAATAAAAGAAGGTATGATACCAAACCGTGTCAAATTCGTCCGAGTTCGCCCATGACGTCACGCTGTGATTTATTTTTGAAATTTATAACGCGCAATATAGAGTTTACGTTATAGTACAGGATCCGAAGTAAGCTCGTCCTTCACCGATCTGCTTACCGGATGAAAACTATTTTTTATCAATGGTAATATGTTAACAAATATATCGCAAATGGGTTGCCTAATGAAATATGGTCAAGGCTATATACAGGGTGTGCGTGGATTTTCTTGCAAATGACAAACTTTTTTATTATGAATTTTAGAGAAAAAAGTTACTCTTCATAAAAAGTTTTGCTTAAAAAGATATTGAGTTTGACATAGAAAGTTTTTACTTTGTGTATACAGGATGTCCAAAAAGTGGTAAAACGTAATTTACTAAAACGAATTATTTTTAATTTTTTTTTTATTTAAATTTGTACCATTAAGAGGCAATATTTCATAAAGTACTTTAATTTGCCTATATGAAAAAATCAAAATTTAAAAATAATTCGTTTTAGTAAATTACGTTTTATCATTTTTTGGATACCCTGTATGTCTAAAATAAAAGATTTCTATGTCAAACTTAATAGTTTTTAAAGCAAAACTTTTTATGAAGAGTAACTTTTTTCTCTAAAATTCATAATAAAAAAGTTTGTCATTTGCAAGAAAATCCACGCACACCCTGTATATAGCCTTGACCATATTTCATTAGGCAACCCATTTGCGATATATTTGTTAACATATTACCATTGATAAAAAATAGTTTTCATCCGGTAAGCAGATCGGTGAAGGACGAGCTTACTTCGGATCTTATACTATTAGTTAAAGGCGATTTTATATAAATTCTATTGGCAATATACTTTGCCTCCTGCTTATAATACAAATTTTATACCTAGTACCTACTTATATGATTTAAAATAATCATATAAATAAAAGGATAAATGCATACATTGATTACATTGATTGATTGATTGTCCACATCACAACCATACACAGCACATCTCATTTTTACTTTTAAACGCCTAAAAGTAATATAAAAACACCAAAAAATAGTTGAAAACACAACGCGATCTTAAAAAAGACGCGTTTCGTTTACAAAATATCGCGGAATTGGTCACGGCGTGACGTAAATGGCCACGCCTACCTGCGCGGTATCATATTATTTTATTTGTAACATGACCTAAGAAAAGATTACTTTCTCTGCACCACCAAGGCCAACATGTAATAATATATTTTCATGTACTTACCTTTTCATCGTACAAACTATGGAATCTCATCTTCAACCGCGCGTTTGTGTAGGTCTGGGAACGATTTCTGCGATCATAAGGAAATAGATTTTTTTGATATTAATTTCAAATCTTTTAAATCAGGCATTGCGCGCATGCTTAGACAGGGTTCGTAGGGTTGTTGATTGAGATGTGTGGAGTACCTATATTTAAGAAATTTAAAATTTAGATTTAATTAGTGTGTAAGTTTTTGTATGTTTATAAGTGGCTATGGCCCTAAATGAATAAATAAATAAATAAAGAGTAGACAACCTTTATTTTTCAATTTAAAGAAAAATGCCACTTAAAGAAGTTGCTTAGACTTACCCTTTTAGTGATAATCCAAAATTTCAGGAAAAAAAAATTGGAAAACAAGTTTCAAAACACTACTAAGTGTTAATTAAACTACACGTTTTATTTCCAAAGTTTTTATTGAACATGAAAGCCGCCAACTTCTACACACTTTTGTAGTACCATACAGGTATTTTGGCTATAGTTTTCGTTACATTCGGAAAAAAACTGAGGACTGAAAATAAATCGATTTATTCAAGATTTTTCTGAAATCTTGGATTATGACTAAGAAAGTAAGTAATTCTAAACAACATTTACAAATGGCATTTTTCTTAAAAACGAGAAATAACGGTAGTCTACTCGTAGGTAAAATTCATATTTTTGAAGTTTTTGACCTTCCTGTATACAAAAACTAAATTTTCTTACCACAAATCATATACATATGTATACATTAGGTATATACCACTTGAATACAGGTACATTATTGCGGCGGAAATATGTTAAAAATTAATAAAAAAAACCTTGTAACTTTCAAAAACTCGTAACTCCATGAAAAATCCTTTCCACCGCCACAAAATTTAAAGTGTGAAAATCTAAAAAAAATGCTTTTTATATTTGTGTTACTATTCACTACTATTCCACTCATTAGTAAATTAAAATACCAAGCTACAGTAAAGCAAACATTTATTTAAAAAAATACAACTAAACTAGAAATTTAACACTTTGAAAGAAAATCTTTCTTCCTTTCGAATTTTGACAATATGGACCTATATGGACCTGGAATCTAATTTATTTCTAACTCTTTAGTCCATCTTGCCCTCGATCTTGCCTTTCATAACCACAAAGTGCAATCAGGGGCGGACTCATGGGAGGGGATGGGGGAAGCGTCTCCCCTTGGAGTCTCGAGTTTGCTAATTAGAGTACAAGCTATTAGAACCTCGTAGCAAAAAAATCGTCGACAGTTGGGTTTTGGAAAAGCTCGCAAAAAGGTCGACAGTTTAATTCCAGCAAACATAAAAAAGTTTTTTCTCAGAGAGAATTTGCAAAAAAAAAGAAAAAGGTCGACAATTTTGAATTTTTATCTTTTCATAGTTGGATACCCCCCCCCCCCCCCACCCCCCCCCCCCCCCTAACATAGTGCTTTCGGTACGGCCTGACTGCAATAGATGCTTCAGTCACATTTTCACTGCTCTTACACAATAATTTGCGTTCATACTACGCAAATATGCTTCGATTTTAGGAATATTAAGGTGCTGTTGACTTTCTTTAATTTTTGGGTTGAAGCGAGAAACTACAGGCTTAACAGCATGGAAATGTTAATTGTAATAAAATTCAGCATTTAGCCATGTTCCCTATCTTGTCCCAGGCTGTGGGGGTTTGGTAATTCCAGATCACAACCGGAGAAATTTTTTAATCCGTTGTGATTTTGTAAAAACCTTTTTGGTGCTGGCAATTAGCTCGTCAACAATTATACTTGTTTCCAACTGTTTCTGCCACTTGGTGAAAAGCATGTAGTAAACAGGTTATTTACTTCAAAGCGTACAAGATTAAAAGAGTCTGCTGTAGAATATAGGTACTTTAATACTACCGAGGGGTAAATATCTGCTCGAAATTTTGTACACCATAAATCCTTTTTGGCAAATAAATCCCGTTAAATCAGCAATAATGTCTGTAAATCCCCAATAATTCCTGTAAATCCTCAACACATCCTCATAAATCACCATAAATCAATATAAATCCTCATAAATCCCTATAAATCATTGGATGTATAAACAATAAACCCGTTTGTACCTTATACAGGGTGTCTAAAATAGGTGATACCACTATTGCTATCTCCGAAACGGTAAAAGATACGAGGCCAGTTAAATTAGAGAAAATGTGCCATTTTTAGTCCCTATTCATATTTCGTCTACGGAGTTGCCAAATTCTCTATAGTTTCTTATCTACAGGGGATTTTGTAAAAATAGTCAAAAATTTAATTCTTAAATATCTGGAAAACTATTTTAGTTAGAAAAAATTGCTTTAACAAAAATCACACGATTTTTTACCTTCTCTAAAGTATCGTTATTGTTTTGTTTATACCATTTGTTTTTATTGAGTTACTAATACTAACTTGTTTTCTTCAAATACGGCCCTGGACTTTTTGCTCCATTTTTTGAAAGAATACTTTATACCCTTTACAACTGTGCATAACTTGAAAATATTTTCCGACTTTTGATTAAGAATAGCAACATCATCAGGATTTTCTAACAATACGGACATGGGATCTTCCATGTTAAGACACAATTCATAACCTATCGCTATGGTTTGTGGTTTTTGTGGTTGTGAAATGGCGCATTTACTTGAAAAATGTCAGGTCCGTACTGGTAGAATATCCTGATGATGCTTTTCTTCACCAAAACGATGTAAAGGGTATGAAGTATTCTTTCAAAAAATGCAGCAAAAAGTCCAGATCCGTATTTGAAAAAAACAAGTTAGGATCAGTAACTCAATAAAAACAAATGATATAAACAAAACAATATCGTTACTTTAGAGAAGGTACAAAATCGTGTGATTTTTGTTAAAACAATTTTTTCTAACTATAATAGTTTTCGAGATATTTAAGAATTAAATTTTTGACTATTTTTAAAAAAATCCCCTGTAAATATGAAACTATAGAGAATTTGGCAACTTCGTAAACGAAATATGAGTAGGGACTAAAAATGGCACATTTTCTCTAATTTAACGGACCTCGTATCTTTTACCGTTTCGGAGATAGCAATAATGGTATCACCTCAAAATTAGTTTTGTGCATTTTTATCGGTCATTGCCCGAATTCGAGTATTGAGCGTAACATATACAATTATTAAAATTTACCTGGAAATTTAACCAATAGCTGGGGTACGACTGTCAATAATGATAATAAGACATGGTTAAAGATTTCAATTTTTTTATTAAGACAGGAACACTACAAGAGGTAACCATAAACATAAGCTAATTATATTTTAACTTTTTATTGGTGTAAGCGACATTATATTCATTATACCACTGCGCTACAGAGATCGTTGCGTAAATTTGATGAATTCGAAAAGACATGAAGCTACGAACGCGGACGATAGGAAGAGAGAATTTTCTGTACTGCTATAGGTCTATAAAGGATGTTAAAATGCATACGGACTCGGAGTTGCCCAGCCAGAATTTCGAAACCACTTTCACATACGAAAAAAGCCAGCGAAAAAGCTACCTCCTTACAAAATTTCAACCGGCATAAAAATTTTTGGAGACAATCTTCACCAGCTCGTAGACTATTAACCTCTCTATTAACAGTACATGTACTTGTCTGTGGATAGGATGTTTTAAAAACATTTTGAAAAATAATTGTGCCACAATGTTAGGTTATGTCGGTCCAGAGACGGTTAATTTAGATTTAATATAGGTTTTAATTATGTGTAATACGATAACGCCAAGAAGGGATAAATATAACATTAAACTTACCTCGGAATTCACCGTTTAATTTGCATTAAACAACCAAAAACAAAAGCAAAATAATATTTGATTCGCTATCTCGTTCGCTATGTTGCCGGTATGGGTAACCAGAAGATATGTTACGCGCACGCGCATGACATTAACAGCTGACTTAAATCCTCTGTAAATCCCAGATAAATCACCGTAACTCCTCGATAAATCATCGTAAATCCTCTTAAATTGTCGTAAATCCTCAATAAACTACCGTAAATCATCGTAAATCCATAGTAAATCACCGTAATTCTTTCAGGCTGTACACCATAAATCACCAGATATTTACCCCTCGAATACTACAGACATTTACACAGACGCAATACTAGATTACACGTGGTTGGCCTCAGGATATATTGTGGTATCCTCGGTGATATCCATGCATTGGGTGAGTGAAACATTTTTCTATTACTTTAACTGAAGGCTTTTCATATTTTGCATTTTCAAATTACACAGGTAAATAAATATTTGTATTTTATTTTCAAATCGGATCCTAATTTTATTTCCAAATAGTATAGAGACGCTCCTGGACTCACCTATGTTTACGACACTTTAATCATAAACATAAACTTCGAGTTGTGTGAAGCACATCGAGGTAATTATTGATATTACTGGAAACAGCGAATTTTTTCATGAAATTTTGCACAGACCCTAATTTTGGGTCGTAGAACACGAATCCGAAGTCAGTTTTTGGCGGTCTCGAATGGTTTTTCCGCAAAAAATTTTTTTAACTTTTAGGTTACCTTTTTTTATAGATTCCTTTAAGTTTCGACACTTTCACTTAAACATATCTGTAAACTTATAATTTTTATTTTATTTCGTCACACAAAACACCACATTTAGCCAAAAATAGCTAAGAAAATTGCTTTTTCCTATATAAAATTCCATTGTATTTGGTAGTAGACGCCATTACGTTCCCAGCTGTCAAATGTCCGGCGTTGCCAGGTTTACTTATTTTTCAAGACAAAGTTGTAAATTAGGAATAATAAAAAGTTGGCGGGAAAATGCGAAAATGAACCAAATTTAACCAAAAGGGCAAAAAGATGACCCCAACCAACACCCTGGGGCACCTCTTCGCCTGCGAGGAAAGAGACTGGTCAGGGCCCCTAACCAGGTGCTAACCCTGTTCCGACCTTAGGGTGCCCTCCGATCCACCGTTCGTATCAAAAACTTTTCTAAGTCGGTGAATTAGGTGACAGATCTAATATTTTCGATATAACGGTGGTATAACGGTGAATCGGAGGGCACCCTAAGGTCGGAGCAGGGTTAGCACCTGGTTAGGGGCCCTGACCAGTCTCTTTCCTCGCAGGCGAAGAGGGATCGGTGCCCCAGGGTGTTGGTTGGGGTCATCTTTTTGCCCTTTTAGGGAAAATAAAATGCTATCTGTCTTATTTTACTCTCATATTGCCATCTCTTTTTTTGGATTTATTTATGGCCGGAAATTGTTAAAATTTGCGAGAAAAATGCTTTGTAAACGTGGCAACGCCGGAAAATTGACAGCTGGCAAAATAATGACGTCTAGTAGCGATAAAATGGAATTTTCTATAGAAAAAAGCAATTTTCTTAGCTATTTTTGCCTAAATGTGGTGTTTTGTGTGACGAAAACTAATAAAAATTATAAGTTTACAGATATGTTGAAGTGAAAGTGTCGAAACTTAAAGGAATCTATAACAAAAAGGTAACCTAAAAGTTAACCTAAAAGTTTTCCAAAAACAATTTTTTTTTGGAAAAACCATACGAGACCGCCAAAAGCTGACTTCGGATTCGTGTTCTACGACCCAAAATTAGGGTATGTGCAAAATTTCATGAAAAAATTCGCTGTTTCCAGTAATATCAATAATTACCCACATCGATAAGGTTCCTTAGTTTTTCTAATAAAATAATATACTAGCAATTCGAGCCACTTTAATTTCTTAACATTCCCTAATTCTTCTACAGTTAGTACAATTGCTGAAACCTAAGAAAAGCAGTAAAGAAACTAAAATATGTATCTTACTCTGGACTTTCATAACATTTAATATTCTTCAAATATTCTTCAGAAGTCAATGATTGCTTATGAGTGGTTTCTTCCATTAAAAGCAGCACTGGTTTTTAAAAAATGACGTCTTGTTATAAAATCATCAAAACAAAAAACCTTGTATCAAAACAGTTCATAAACAAAAGAAAAACGAGGTTAAGTTAAGACAATACGTATTAATTCTTCTTTTACACTTTCATGGCATTAGTGCTGCCAGTCTAGTACAATTGTTCTAGATCTCGTATCTTTAAGGAATCTAGTACGCTAGTACACTTGAATCAAAATCTAATACGAAATGATATCCTATGTTTTTAAGAGATATGAGTCGAATTTTAGACATGCGGATACATAAGTAATATTCCTTTCAGGTGTCTGACGCCCCGGAGTCACTCGACACCGTTCTGAAAGGAACAAATTGACAAGTTTGACATTAAGCTCAATTCAAGTAATGCTTGAGAGGGCAGGGGGGATAGGGCTCGAACGGTTCAGGTGCTTGATGCCCCAGTTGAATGGAACAACTGTGTGCGGCTCAGGAGCTGTACGGGAGCTCCTCCTTGGGGTGAAAGGAAGATACCTATAGAAAGTATAACAAATCGTTATGTCAAACCGACTGACATATTTGAGGTTAGTCGTTTTATTCAGTTAGTTATAATAAAATTTTTAAAAACATTATCGTGGAAGGAGTGCTAACCCGTTTCCTATACACGTTTTAGAGCCGATCGCCTAATTTTTTAAATGAAAAAAATATAAAAAAGGTCTACCCGAGTACAGCCTTGAACCCGCCACCTCTCGATCCATCAGCAAACATTATACCTCTGGACCACCAAAGAAAATAAAAGGGTGGACCACGTTTGCGATGCAAGTAAACCGGTAAACATGTTACATAATTCATTTGTTATACTTTATACGTATCCGCATTTGAATTTTAGCTGTCCGACATGTAGTCAAAACCATAAATTTATAAGTTTGTAAGGCATTACACTAATAAATTTAAAAAAAAATAAACTTCAAAATAATTGCGCTTTACCCTCTTAGAGCGGCTATATCCAAGTGCTGGCAAAGTTACCAGCACGATAAATGACTATGATGCCGCTAGAAATAGAATTAACAAGAAACAGAGAGATATATAATTTATCTTGCTGGTAAACTTTGCCAGCACTTGGAATATAGCCGCACTTATACACATATACAAAACATGAACACAAAGAACATCATATCAGTGAACTCACTTCCTGATCCTCATAAAATTCATTGTTATAATAAGGCTGACAGATTGAGCTGATTGAGCACTCCTATCTATTTAGTTTAGTACCCTTGGTCCAAATCCACCCAAAACCATCAAATGCGGATCCCAGTTCTGCCTTTCTTTATCATACTATATACTATAAACAAGGAAAACGCCTAACTTAAACCAAACAAAACCCAAGGCAGGGTTTTGGACCGCCAAAATTCGACTATGTTTTACAGGGAGTCCGGAGTTTGCCATTGGTCGACCTCTATTTGTATTTTTTGTTGCCATTGGCTTTCGTTGCGTTTGGGTTAGATCACCTAGAGGCGGTCAGTAGAATGTTTTTTTTTATGACGGAACACATAGGGAAGCTCCACGGCCTGTTGAGGAGAGTCTTTTTCAAATCCAATGGATGGGGTCTGAAATCCCTGTTCGTGTCACGTTTTTTTCATCTAGACGAGGTAGACCATGTGATGCCGTGACGGCCATGTCTATGTCTTGTTGTGAGAGGAGCGTAGTGCGGAAGTGGGACTGAAAGAAAAGTCATGCGCAATAGACTATCAGAGGCGGGAAACTCCATAACCTCAACTGTGCCATATCGATAATATTGACCTTTTATCATTTTTTAATATTATTATTGTTTATATTCGGAATCTCCGAGGGTACATACTCGACAATTCGGACATTCTAAGGGAAATGCCACCCAAACTAGGTAACGTGTAAGCCATCCCTAAGGCTAGCTAGGGCTCTACCTAAGCGCCGAATCGGGTGGAGAGCTGACCAGCCTTTCCCATGGATGGGGGCCAGTAACAGAGAGGAAATAAAAAAAATATGTTTTACAGTTCTCGCATTTCTTCTATTTTGTTTTTCAGCAGATTAGAACCAACTCTTTTTTTAGAGGTTTGAAATAATTGTTTCATATTTGAAACATGATACAAATAAAACAAGATATGATACCGCGCAGGTAGGCATTTACGTCACGCCGTGACCAATTCCACGATATTTTGTAAACGAAACACGTCTTTTTTAAGATCGCGTTGTGTTTTGAACTATTTTTTGGTGTTTTTATATTACTTTTAGGAGTTTAAAAGTAAAAATGAGATGTGCTGTGTATGGTTGTGATGTGGACAATCAATCAATCAATGTAATCAATGTATGTATTTATCCCTTTATTTATATGATTATTTTAAATCATATTATACTATAAAATTTGTATTATATCCAGGAAGCAAAGTATATTACCCAATAGAATTTATATAAAGTCGCCTTTAACTAACGTAAACTCTATACTGCGCGTTATAAATTTCAAAAATAAGTCACGGCGTGACGTCATGCGCGAACCCGGATGAATTTGACACGGTTTAGTATCATACCTTCTTTTATTTGTATCATGATTTGAAATTAAGAATAAGTGCGTATTTTATTTTTTTATACCGAATATCCCTGTGCCAGTGCATTAGACGAGCATGCGTGTTTGTAAAGATCTAGTACATTTTCATTAAATTCCGTACTTGTTCAATTAGAATCTAGTACCAATTAAAAAAATTGGCTACTCTTCCTTTGTTGTCACTTTTGACAGTGACGTTTACCGTCAAAAGCCGACAAGAAAAATAGAATATAAAAACAATAAAAAAATCTTTATAATATGTTTAAAATGATGAAATATAAGTGAAAATATGTAGGAAAAACTGCTGAAAGTCTATTTTCACCACGACATTCCTTCGGTCTAATTTGTGTGATAGATATTAAGTTTTAAAATGGATATATTTGCAATATTTTTCCTATCTGTTGTTTCATTGATTTGTGGTATTATTTTAACTCTGTCTATACAGTATTATATTTTTTATATTTACCTTAAGAAAAGCCCTGTAGCCAACAGCTATATTCATAAAAAATCATTGGACTATTCTTTGCCCAATGTAAGTACACATTTTCATATACCTACCTAATAGGTTCACCAACTCGTTCTCTGTAGTTTTTATAAAAATGCGGAATTCTTAGAACATTTTTTTAATTTACCTATTGCCGTCAACCCCAGGTTATATAATTTTTCTACTATGGAGTAAACGTTAATACCTTAAATAGTATAGACTTGACTTTTCTAGTTTTTACTTTCAATAGTCTTTTATTTAACTTAAGCAGTGCATTTATCTTTAAAAATAATAAAAGTTCATAATCAGCACAGAGGGGACTGGTATCAGAAAAAAGGTAGAATGCACACAGATACAAGTTTATATACAGTAGGATGATACTGATTGTCATGTCTTGATCGACATTACTTAAATAACTCAGTAGTTATATTTGAAGGTGTTAATTGAGATTTTGTAGCTTTGTTTACACTGCTTTAGTTGTAAAATAGTAGAAATTGGAGATGAGGAAGTAGTTTTATAGTTGGAATTCTCTATTCAAGATTAAATAAATGATTATTGATTTTGTTTTGCAAAACATGTACTTTATGATTATTAATGAGACCCATAGGCGTTTTTAGGTGGGGGCTTGGGGGGGCTGAGTCCCCCCAAATATGCAAACCGGGGGCTTAAGCCCCCCCAAAAATAGAGGTCTAGAACCGCCTATGATGAGACCTTGTCCATATATATATGGAATGTTTATTAGATATTATCTAATATTTGAGGGAATATAATATGTATTATATATACTATGTACCTAATACATTTCTGTATTCAGATAACCTTGATACTGTCAAGTTCTTCAAACATTGGTATAACTTTTTTATATACATAGTTATATTTAATATCTTCATCCTAACTCAACTTTTTATTGACCCACAAGCCACCCTTTTAGTCGGGATTGGTTTAAGTAACAATATTTAGTTAGTTGATAAATACTGAATTTGTGTAATACTGGGCTGTGGACTATGAAACTGTTGATTAGCAAGCAGGAGATGTGTATCTAGGCCCAAGAGGATATCCAAGATCCGAGCTAGAGGGGAGAACTTATTTTCGGGGAAGGAGGCAGGATACGAATTCGGTTTGCAAAAATCATGATGATATTTTTTCTTCTAGGTGGGGGGGCAGCCGCCCCCCTGCCCCTCGCTGGGTACGCCCTTGTGTAGGTCACACTAAACAATGAACATGATATTTTAAAGTTTTACTGTTGTTTGTAGCATCCCAACAATGGTTTTACATCCCTCACTAGTAAAAGTATTTTATTCGTGAAAAAATCACCTTTTGAGATTTTTTCAGATCTCGTTTTGGGGTCTCTAGATCATGACAAACATGGTTTTCCATTACCGTCGGTCTGTCTGCCTGTCGGTCTGTTGGCGCGAAATCTAAAAAACTACTTAACAAAAACCACCTAAATTTCCGGTGAAATACTTCTGTACAGAGTGAGAACGTTAATTTATATTTCTTCTTGCCTTACAAGATCGATAGATGATTTTACAAAAGTCATATTTTATGTAAAGAGAAGACCTGTTGACCCATTGATATAAGTAAATAAAGGCACTTCTGGTCCCCCAGTAAACAACTTAAAAAAATTAAACTTGATTTGCTTTTGCTCTAATTGAAGCACTATTTATCTGGGACAAATAGTATTTATTAACTCACTAGTACTTTGCATAAGTATAGAATGGTATTATTGAAATTAGGTTTGTATTTATTTTAAATACTAAGCAATTTTTAATTGCTGCTGAAATTCAAGAACATAAATTTGAAAAAAGTATTGATGTACCTGAAGCTTCCAGTAAAAATTTACAGCCATTCTCCAATTCTAGACTGATTTAATGTGACAACCAAAAGTTTTAAACTCACAAGTGTAAGAATAAGACAACTAAAATTTATAGTGTGAATTTGTTTTTGAGTTTATTCGCAAATTTATAAAGAAAAAGGCAATTTTAGTGCACACTCTTGAATCATTCTAGCAACATGTTCCTAGATAAAAATGATTTTTAAACCAAGCAATTAATTTTAGTGAAATTTTCGTACATAGCTTTTTCATTCACAAAACCAGGTCCATTTAATTTTACATACAGGGTGAACAAATATTGTTACGTTCCTCGCTACAGGAATATTGCATTCTTAAAAAAAAATCACCTCTAAGTATTTTTTTAGATATTACGTTTAGATCATGAAAAACATGATTTTTCATTTTTGTAGTCCTATATTTCGATCTGTCGACGCGAACTACTTGACCAAAAAATTAAATTTTGATTAAAAATTGGGCTTAATGGGTCACACTTCCAGTGAAACAATCTACTGGATGAACACCTTAAAAACTTATAACCAGATTTTCCACACTAGACTGGTCTAATTTGAGAACCAAAAGTTTTAAACTGACAAATATAAGAATGAGAACTAAGTTTTTTACTGTGAATTTATGTCTTAGTTTTTACACAACCTTGTAAAGAAAACGGCAATTTCATTATGTACTTCCAACAACAATAGAACTAAATTCATTCTAGCAACATGTTCCAAGCTTGAAATCATTTGGAAACGAAGCAAATGGCTGAAATATTAGAATAACTTATGTGTTCATTATTCCATTCCATTGTTAACTTATTATTTATAATACTTAATAAATGATATATATCTTTGGGCGCACAACACAAGACTATCTGCTTTAAAATCCCGTCCACTCTCATGATACAAATACAGAAGATATGATACCGGGCAGGTAGGCGTGGCCATTTACGTCACGTCGTGACCAATTCCGCGATATTTTGTAAACGAAACACGTCTTTTTTAAGGTTGCGTTGTGTTTTCAACTATTTTTTGGTGTTTTTATATTACTTTTAGGAGTTTAAAAGTAAAAATGAGATGTGCTGTGTATGGTTGTGATGTGGACAATTAATCAATCAATGTATGTATTTATCCCTTTATTAATATATGATTATTTTAAATCATATACTATAAAATTTGTATTATAAGCAGGAGGCAAAGTATATTGCCAATAGAATTTATATAAAATCGCCTTTAACTAACATAAATTCTATATTGCGCGTTATAAATTTCAAAAATAAGTCACGGCGTGACGTCATGCGCGAACCCGGACGAATTTGACACGGTTTGGTGTTATACCTTCTTTTATTTGTATCATGAGCAATTTTACGTGCAAAAATCGTTTGATGTTTACCAGAGACCGACTCGTCGACATCGCATTCATGCGTGGTCAGACTTTACGCGCACACATTTTCGCCCGTACTCACTTGAGCGTTTTTGCGCGTAAATCGTTTGTGCGCGTAAGTTGTCTCAAGTCAGTACGCGGCTTAAGGCACTTTTAACGCCCAGTTAACAACTTAAAATTTAAATTTTATTGATTTTTACTGTAATTGAAGAACTGTTTATCTGAGACAAATATTACTTATTTAGTAGTTGTATTCCGCATATGGGTTGTTATTTTTGGGTTAATTTTTGTTTTAAATTAGGAAAAGTAGTATTAGAATGTTCCTAAAGCTTTCAGTTTATTTAGATTTATCAATTATCACACAATGCCGGGTAAAAAAATATATTTAACTTTGCTACAACTCTGGAACATTGGTGTAAAAGCAATGCTATTTTATAAACCTGAGTCGAGGATTTTAAGTCGAAAATAATATTTTTATTCAAGGTGGGAAATTATAACTACAAGAAAATTATCTACTTTTACTATGGATGTTTTTGATTATTGAATAATACCCAAATATAATAAAGTGTTACTTGATATTTGAAATGACTAGTTATATAACATACGTTTTACTGTTGATGAAATAGTGTGCATTTTTGAATTTCATTATACCTAACTTCATTTCGCGTGGGAAGTTGGGTGCAAAGACTTTTGCAGATTTTTCTACTTAGTAATATCTACCATTTTTTCTTTTATTTTATTTTAGGCTATAAAAAAGCAGCTAGAAACTGACGACTTAAGTGACAAAAGCAAAGGAGGCCTAGCTATAAGCCTTGTTCTGCAATTTCTTTTTCATGAACTGAGACATTCTGAAACCATCAAAAAATGGTTGTTCAAAAAACTCACTATGGAGTTTGAAGAACTCTTGACTAAGACTACCATGGGGAAGTTCTTTGATTCTATTACAGTAAGTTTGTATTTACCTTGTTTTATATACAGGTCAGTTTATTGTTTATATAAATTAAGAAATCACAATTTAAAATAGACATTTTTGACTAGTCCTTATATTTTTGTTTAAAGACCTTGTTAATTTTCTTGTATTAATTAATAATACATTTGTAATATACAAAAGGCCCATATTGAATTTATATGTATATGTTTCCATCGACAAAAAAATTGGACATTAAATTACAGTATAAGCGACAATGCCTTACGAAAGTCTCTTAGAATATGTTTAGACTGTGATTTAAATGAACAATATCGTGTTCTAGGCTGCTGCGTTTTAAATAAGTCATTACTTACACATTTCATTGTACCTGTTATACATAAGTAACAATACGTGTACGAATGTTTGTTAAAATGGGATTAGACTATAAATTTAATGTAAAATTTTGTATTTTTTTATGTTAATTTATAAATAAATTATTAGGGCCACATTGCACTGTACCTGTTAAACATAAGTAACAAATCCTTGGGAAATTCTTAAGATATATTTAACTCAGGGCCTATTTTCCCAATAGGCCGGGGCCTGGGGCCCCACTTGCAGAGGGGCCCCGCGCTCGGCCTGAGCGACACTATACTTATTCAAATAGTACAAGACAAAAACATACTTTATTTGCGGAACCGAGATGTTAAACTTCTTTATTGCAAAAAAAATATTTTACAGGTCAGGTTACAATCTAAGATGATTGACAGATTGACATTATTACTGTATTTTGTTTATGTTTTTAGTGTTCCTTAAAAAACGGAACATTTATGGAATCGCTTCGGCGTCCGTCTGTCCGTTCGTCCGTCTGTCACAGGCGTGTTTCTCTGAAATTATTCGACGTAAAAATTTGAAATTTAGCACAGTGATAGAGTCTGGTGGTCCAATTATAGACGTGAAATAAACAGTTGAATTTTGATCCTGGGCGTTAATTTCAGGGGGTAAATTGGGAAATGGAACAAAAGTGATTCCCAACCTTTTTATACTTGAGTACCACCTGAGAATTTTGTAGGGTTGTGGCGTACCACTGGTTATATTATAACTCTGAGAGGGGTCAAATAAATTCTATACAGATGTGAATAACTTTACAAAATGTATTTAAGAATAAATAAAACCAAATACAGAAAATAACAGACAGGGATGACTCACGCGCCAGTTCCGATTGTAGGGCGTACAGGCAGGCAAGAAAACCAGCCCACTGTACATTCATCGCGGGAAGTTGTAAGTTTTAACCCAGTACTTTTGTTTTGTATTATTATTGAACCCTTCCGAGTACCAACTCAAATGCTCTCGCGTATCAATAGTTGGGAACCACTGGTGTAGGGTGTCAAATGAAAGCTTATTGAAGCACAAATTCAACAATATGTATGATGCATTTTTTTATGCATTTTTTACACATTTTTCGGGAAAATCGCTTATAAATTGCCGATCCCCACCCTTATCACCAAAAGGATCGCTCAGAAAGATCTGAAAAAAAATCATGAACATTGAGAATTAGGTGTAGATTGGGCCAGAATTCTCAGGATTGAAAAATTCCAGCGCGATCAATTAAATTGTTATAAACGATTTAATAGTTTATTTCCTTATAACTGCTGAACCATTGGTTTTAAAGAAAAAAATTTCCACAAAAATATTTCTCACGATGTAAGGAACAACTTCTGTCCTTACACGTTTTTAAAAATTTTTAATTTGGCTCAGTCGAAACGCTCCCCACTCAGCTCCTAAACGTGGCAAATTAAGCAGTTTTTCGGCGGCAGTGCCCGCGAAAACAAGAAGACCTTCAAGATTTTTCAAGACTTCAGAAAGGCAGCAATTCAAGACTTCTAGTATGGAGCAACATAATACTTCAAGAGAAGCTGATCATCAGGTAGCAGTCTTCTAGAAGTGAGCATCAAAAATCTCGTGTGTACCCGAGGTATCGCGTACTTCAAACATTTTGATCTTGTTGTTCTTTATTGGTATCATCCATATACTAATTTGAATTTCCGACTTGTTTCCGGTTTTCAACAAATTTTTCCAAGTTCAATTGTCTTTAAAGTAAAGCCTAAAAAAGAGACGTCCGTCGCCGAGGGTACCGTCTCAGCGATCGTCTTAGGCGGGAATGTTTTATAATATAAATAAATTTATTTAAAATTTCTGCGGTATTTTCACCCGGATATCTAAGCTGTGGAATTATAACCTAGTCATCTGTATATAAACTAAACCGATTTATTCTCATATAACAGGTTATAGTGAAATTAGTTAAGTCGTGACGCGCCATGACTCCACAGCCAGACGCTTCCATGCAATTATTGTTAATTTTGCGGCTTGGACCGCGAAGTTTTAGTTAATGAAAAAAGTCGCTCCCTTTCGACCTTCTTTTCAAAATTAAATTTAAACTTGCCTAGAGTACGATGTCGTCGCCGAGGGTACCGCCGCACAGTGTGGTAAATCGACCGTCTAGCGCGACATAATTATTTAAACATTGATTTAATGTTTTTTAATTTCCTATGACATTCTTTAGGAGGGCCATGAATGTGTTTTTGCTATAAAATGTAAATAAGAAGTGAGTCATTAAAATGGCTTCAGTTTGTATTAAAAAATGGAATGTTTTATGGAATTTAATTACGCAATTATTGATTTCAAAATACATGAAACATTATTTTAAACTTATTATTAAGTAATAGCTATAAGAAGCATGAAAAAATAATAATGTTACTTTTTAGATTCAGATATTACAATATTAATGAGCAAGATATACATTATTTGAATGTACGGCTTGGTGTAAGTTTTGTAGAATTGTAAATAATAAATATCATTGTGGGTTTGTAAAAACAAATTAAAGAGTTACCAACAATGTTCAATCAATAATATCATATAATTTTATTTACCACCTAAACAATGAGAACACTTTCAGACTAACTGGATTATGTGCCGAATGATGTTTTATAAAAGCATACACCTGCACCCGGACACGTATATTTCTTAACTTTCTAGTACTGGTATGGAAATAACACGTTTAAATTAAATCTAATGAGTTGGATAAAATATGAAGACTTTTAGTGCTTAATCAATTATTGTTTTTCTCATTTCCCGTATACAGGGTGTGACATTGAATTGAATTTTTAACACACTATATATTTTACCTAATTAATGCAGCACTTAGATTAAAACACGTCCCTAGCGTCTGGAAAGTGGCTGAAGTCATTATGCTACCAAAACCAGGCAAACCACCGAATGAAGCCAAATCTTACAGGCCCATATCACTACTACCAATTATTTCAAAATTATTTGAAAAGCTTTTCTTAAAACGACTTAAGATTATAATAGAGAACAGTAACCTAATCCCAAATCATCAATTTGGCTTTAGATGCAACCACTCCACGATAGACCAAGTCCATCGAATAACAGACATCATAGAAAGGGCACTAGAAGAAAAGCTAATCTGCTCAACTATCTTCCTTGATGTAGCTCAAGCTTTTGATAAAGTTTGGCACAAAGGGCTAATTAACAAATTAAACAGAATGTTACCAAAACAATATGTAGAGTTGCTAACCTCCTACATTACAGATTGAGTGTTCAGAATTAAACAGGAGGATGAATACTCCAAACTGAAGGAAGTTAAAGCAGGTGTGCCTCAAGGAAGCGTCTTGGGACCCGTCCTTTATTTACTGTACACTTGTGATCTCCCACAAACAGAAAATGTAACTGTGGCTACATTCGGTGATGACACTGCTGTATTAGCAGTAGGAACAGACCTAGATGCAGTAACCAGACAACTCCAACATGCTAGCGACCAGATTTACAATTGGACCACAGACTGGAAGATTAAGCTTAATGAGCAAAAATCTATTTGTGTCAACTTTACCAACAAAAGAATAGGCAATCATCAACCAATTAACATAAATGGTATGATAGTTCCCTATGCAAATACTGCCAAATACCTGGGGATGACCTTAGATGCGAAACTAAGATGGAAGGAACATATCAGAACTAAACGCACTGAACTAGGGCTCAAATATAGACAGTTGTATTGGCTCTTGGGACGAAAATCTGAGCTGTCAATACACTGTAAAATCATGATATACAATCAGATTTTAAAACCAGTCTGGGTTTATGGCATCCAGTTATGGGGCTGTGCCAAGGAGAGCCATATCAAACGCATCCAAACCTTCCAAAATAAAGTATTACGGAACATAGTTAGTGCACCGTGGTACATACGAAATAGTGACCTACATCGCGATCTTGGTATCCCGTATGTCGCTAGCGAAATTAGAAGATTTGCCATCAAGCACGAGTCTCGACTCCATCAGCACGTTAACGTCGAAGCCATTAGGCTTCTTGACAACCAGGACCTAGTTAGAAGGCTGAAGAGGACCAAGCCCTTTGAACTAGTATAGACTTTTGAAAACATAGTACAGTGCGCAAGTGTGTGAGTGCTAAGTGCCATGGCCATGAGTCACAACAGATAAACCTTTAGGACTCCATTGGGTGAACTTTAGTATATAAGGATTTTAGTTTTTAAGAATTTAGAGAAAAATTAATGGTTGGTCTTGCAGACCAGTTTTAATAACAGTAAACGCCGCAGGCTTTATCAATTAAAAAAAAAAAAAAAAAACTATATATTTTTACATTTTTAAGAAATTATCTTTACAAAAATACTAGTTTTTGATGAATAAATTAACAATGTGTGAAACGTACTTAAATGTCTACGAGAGTACTATTGATGGACCCAGAATGTTTATTATTTTTGCAAACTTCAAAAAGTCATAATAATTTACCTAACTTATTGGATTTTATTTGAAAATTTCGTTTCCCATATTAAAAGAATTAAGGTGGTTGCGTTTATAAAATTTTTATTTTTACCAAATATCAAGATTTCTAATCATACTCTTCTTGGGAAGTATCGATGTCGCCTAATTCTGTTGGCTGTACCTCAGCAACGTAAGAAGAGTTCGATTCTTTAAGAAAATCTATTGCAGATGAATCTAAATGGGTACCGGATTTTTTTGGGAGCGTTCGCATGGATGTAATGTATGGATCAGATCTAATAAGGCACATGTGAAGTAAATCTTCATTGCTTTATCTCCTACTGCATTTACATGTGTGAAAAGTTCGTATATATTTACATTCTTAATGCTGGGATTCTTGAGCATCCTCAGAAAACATGCCTATTGGAAGGGGTGCGGTCTTTATTATATCTGATCCATGCATCAGAAGCTTGTGAACAGTTGGAGGCACAATATACCATGAATATAAACTGATCACAAGCTTTGCGGTTTCTAACGAAAATGTATTAACCTTTTCTAAATTAATTTCATATCCACTTGATATTTAAATTCGAAAAATTTTTACAAAGTTATGATCATCTACAAATTGTGTGGTTTTTTTGTCAAGTCGATAATAACTAAAGAGCTATTCTTAAAGCCACATAAGTCTCGAATGGGCACCTATGAGCAGAAAATTTTTTACTTTTCTATTAAAAGGGATCCTACTAGGGATGTCGCGAATATTCGGTCTATCCGGCCGAATCCGGATATCCGGCCGGTTAGGCCGGATATCTGGTTTGGCCGGATAATTGAATATTCGACCGAATATCCGATGTATTTTATTGTATGGAGACAGTTTATTATTATAAATTGCAATAAAAAATAACTATGTTGCATGTAAAATGAATGATTTTTTTATTTTAAAATAAACAACATACAACACGAAAACCTTAGGTAAGTTTAGATAAAAATAAAAACTAAAACCTAATAATACTGAATACTAGTACTAGTACTAGTAAATTTATGTAACGAAAATACAAACTTAAATTTTTAATATTTAAAATTAACTAGGAAGTCCAAATTAACATTTCGCCATTTTCGGAGGAAAGCCGATTCCGCTTTTCTTCAAACACATTGCTTGCCTCCGAAAAAAGTCGTTCGTTAACAAATAACATAACCCACTTTTACTCTTTCGGTGAAACCCGCCCGTCATTTCGGGGATTCCCGCGAATGTTTTCAACTTTGCACGCTTGACGGCGTCGGCGTACGGTTGCTGCAGGTCATCGGTCTGCATTACACAGTAAAAATTATCTCACGACGGGCATGGCGGCTCGATTTACATAGCTACAAACTTTAATTCAATTCGTCCTTTTAAACGGTTGGATATTCGGCCGAATATCCGGATCCGGCGGTTAGCGTTTGGCCGAATATCCGGTTTGGCCGGATAGTAAAAACTACTATTCGCGACATCCCTAGATCCTACTCTGTATTTTTTTAGAGGGAAACTAAACTAAACTCCGACAAACTTTTTTGTATGCTCTACGAGTTAAAAAAATACATAAATATAATGATACATCGAAAAACCCCAAAATTTCTAGGAGAAGGGCATTAATATTTCAAATGTTTTTATACTGTAAAACAGTTTGATTATTATTAACAGCATTTATGTAAAAATTTGGTAAAAAATTTGCTAAGTTCTGTCATATTTTTTGTTTTGAAAATGATGTACAGAAATGCGTTGATTTTAATCTTAAAATAACACTAAGTTAAGCCCCCCCTCCCCGAGAACTGTAAATATATATTATATTTTTTGACTGCCTTTTTCTTAGTAGGACTGTTTTAAATATAGATTGCTAAACTATGTAAAGAATAATGCAAAATTACATTGGGGGCTTATGTCGTGCTAAATGGTCGATTTAACACACTGTGCGCCGGTCGGCTTTCCCGGATATTCTTTGTCAACTTTAAAAATTAGTTACTTATAGTAGAAGCCGGGAGGGACCGTTTCCAACCCATCCACGTTCCAGGAACACTATGCAGAGGTTTTATGGAACGCGAAAGTAGTCGGTCGAGCGTCGATAATCAATTAATTTTTTCGAGATAGTAGCCGTCGTCGAAAAATAAACTGGGAGGAGGGGGAATTGTGCGACACTCCTCCTTGTTACTAAATCTATGATTGAGTCAAATAACGCAAACCATATAAAGAGAGTTGACCAGATAAGAAAATATTAAATAACATATATAAAAATTACTTACACTATCCTAGTAAAAATGCATAGTGTCCGACCGAAACTAGGTTTTGCAACCGAAACCGAAACGGTAGCCGAATTTCGGCTTTCAACTTTTCGAATAACCGAATACGAACCTTTCCACAAAAGGAACAGGTTTAGGGAACAAATCTGTAAGGAAAGTTAGCTTATATTTTATATAGAGAGTTGCTTACTTAAAAAATCAAACCCGTTAATTTTGTGTTGGTCGTTTCCTATTGAAAATTTAGTTAAATTTTGCAACCCATAATCACATTAATTGCTGTTAATTATCAACCTTTACAGATTAAAGATATGCATCTAGGTTCTCAGTTCCCAGATATAAAAGAAGTGAGCGTAGAGAATGTGAAACTGGATGAAAAGGAAGAACACATTGAAGTTCTTAACCTTGGACTTAATTTGGACTATTCTGGGAATTTTTTACTATGTATTGACGCAAAGATGAAGTTTAGTAAAACAGCATATCTTTCTATTAAAGGTAAGGTGAACAAAATTAATATACTTACAGTGTGCTCATATATACATATAGTAACCTTTAAATGTATAATACATTCTTCTTAGTTCTATAACAAGAAATATTTAAAGCGATTTGTGTTCATTTTTTTTTAGTTAAGAAAATTTGTGGTCTAGTACGACTGCAGTTCTCCAGACAACCTTACACTCACTGGTCTTTTAGCTTTTATACAGAGCCTACTCTAGAATTAGCTGTAGAGTCTCATTTTCAAGGCAGACAACTTCAATCGAACATAACAAATTTGATAGTTAATCAAATCAAAAAAGCTATTAAAAGAAAACACACATTGCCAAACTATAAAATTAGGTAAGGAGCTAATATATCTATAGGTATATATGGTAGTTTCTGTAATAAAAGGATTTATGTAGAAATCTAAATTTTGGTCCTGTGAAATTAGGTCTTGTGAAGACAGACCGACTGTTTTTCATTATTGAATAAAATTTTAAATAATTCAGTATTTTTATGTAAACTTTTGTTGATTTTAAAGGTTAAGATACAAAGAAAATATGAAGATATATCTTTCCGAAAAACTTACTAATCGTTAACTTATCTATTCTTAATATTTATATGTGGCCTAAACGTTGGTAGGTACCAAATGGTCCACTTTACCCATAATTTATCTAAAACTTGCCAATGCCTGTGTTAGAAAGAAACCTCTTAATATCGGTGTTTACATTCCGGTAATCGAAAGCGATCGTGTAGCCTGCCAAGTGTAAAAAGCTGTATCCAACCTGTCTTTTGTTAGTTGTCAAATGTAATTGTGTATTTTTGGAAGAATGATAAATACGGAAAATAGACAAAGGGACAGGTCCGGCAATTATATTGAAAACGAAAAAGATCTATTGCTAAGAATAGCAGAAAGTGAGAGAATTTTATTTTTATCTAAGTAAATATAGTTGTTTACTCTCGACTGATATTTTCCTGATGTTCAACACAAGTATCCCGTAAAACCGTAATTAAAGCCTGATTTCATATTAGATTTTCCAATATTAAACTCTCCTAATTATTATTCCCTGTCCCTTAATTTATATTTTGTGATATGGTTTTATTTTTAAAATTTTAAAGAACAGCAATGTGATATATTATTTAAATAGTACATATTTTGTATTTTAACATATTACAATTTTAAATTATAAATGAACATACCTCTGGTTGGGACTTGGGACACCACAAATGGACCAAATTTTAAACATTTCGACAAAAAGCTATTCTTTATAAAAAATTTTGGTCAGGTTGGGTTTGAAGGGCATCGTATGGGATGTGAAATCAAAAGCTTATTGAAGCGCAAATTCAACAATATATATGATGTATTTTTTATGCATTTTTTTAAACATTCGGAAGAAACGCTTGAAAATTGCTGCCCCCCAAACTTATTACCAAAAGGATCGTTCAGAAAAAACTGAAAAAAATCATCAACATTGAGAATTAGGTGTAGATTGAACGAAAATTATCAGGATTAAAAAATTCTAGCGCGATCAATCGTTATAAACAATTTATTTTTTTATTTCATTGTAACTGCTGAATAGGTTTGGTTTTGGTTTTAGAGAAAAAGTTTTACGGCAAATAATATTTCTCACGAAACTTTTGCCCTTACACATTTTTAAATAATTTAATTGGGCTCAGACTCAGCTTCGCGCATACGCGATATGATACGGCGTTGGTGACGCCGCGCCGGCGGCAGGTAGCGCGGCAGATGGGCAGAGATCGTGCGCCGAGGTTTGCTCAGGGTAAGTGAGGGGCTGATTTCACGGAACACTAGTTGTGCAAGTATAGCTTGCAGCTGACCGATATTTCTGATGTTAAATTAAGTAAAATTTTTCGAAAAACACCTTCGAAAGATGCTTTTTCGGAAATTGATCTACGAAATTGTCTTAAAAATATATTTTTTAAAAGAATCTTTCAAAAATACATTTTCCGAATATATATATATATATATATATATATATATATATATATATATATATATATATATATATATGTATATATATACATATATATATATATATATATATATATATATATATATATATATATATATATATATATATATATATATATACATATATATATATTGAAGCGCAAATTCAACAATATATATGATGTATTTTTTATGCATTTTTTTTAAACATTCGGAAGAAACGCTTGAAAATTGCTGCCCCCCAAACTTATTACCAAAAGGATCGTTCAGAAAAAACTGAAAAAATCATCAACATTGAGAATAATTAGGTGTAGATTGAACGAAAATTATCAGGATTAAAAAATTCTAGCGCGATCAATCGTTATAAACAATTTATTTTTTTATTTCATTGTAACTGCTGAATAGGTTTGGTTTTGGTTTTAGAGAAAAAGTTTTACGGCAAATAATATTTCTCACGAAACTTTTGCCCTTACACATTTTTAAATAATTTAATTGGGCTCAGACTCAGCTTCGCGCATACGCGATATGATACTGCGTTCGTGACGCCGCGCCGGCGGCAGGTAGCGCGGCAGATGGGCAGAGGTCGTGCGCCGAGGTTTGCTCAGGGTAAGTGAGGGGCTGATTTCACGGAACACTAGTTGTGCAAGTATAGCTTGCAGCTGACCGATATTTCTGATGTTAAATTAAGTAAAATTTTTCGAAAAACACCTTCGAAAGATGCTTTTTCGGAAATTGATCTACGAAATTGTCTTAAAAATATATTTTTTAAAAGAATCTTTCAAAAATACATTTTCCGAATATATATATATATATATATATATATATATATATATATATAATATACTCGTATATACATGAAAACATAGTTTTTCTAAATTTGAATTATGAACTCCATTGACTTAGAAGATGTCAATGAAAAAATGACAAAACGATCCTGAACTAACCTAAACAAACCGTTTTTGTGTTCGGTCAGGTTTATGTTTCCTTGTGTCTGCTATGTTACTATGTTACGTTTTTTTAATATGAATATTCGAAGTCTTTTTCAAAAAAATGTTTGAAGAAATGTACTCTCTAAAAACATGTTTTCTTAAAAAAATGAAATTTCGAAAAGTGGTTAAAAAAACTGATAAAGTTGATTTCCAAAAAAAAAAATTGAAAATCCCTAGTTTTCGAATAACTATTCGAAAAGGTATTTTCGAAAAAACGTGCTTCCAAAAAATACGTTTTCGGAAGATTGTATATCAGTCCAAATGGACAGAAGGTATAAATAAAAAATGCTAGAATCTTGGTAAGTTAAGATGACAAACCTTTCTTTTTTCGCTACAGGTTTAGATATTTCTTCCATTATGAAATAGTGTAAATTTCTTAGAACCCTAAATAATGTCGCACGCGAACTTGCCCGTTCTTTTTGGTATATACTTTTGTGTAGCTCCAGGTGAAGTTGCTTATGTTAAACTGACTCGTTTGTTTTTAACAATAAATTAGGATTTAACACTGGATGAAAAGTTTGTGCAACTGGCTGTAAATGTATTATTCTTTGTATATTACTTAAAATCAACAAAAATTTTATATCAAACGAAACGATTTTTTTTATTTTGTGCTATAATAATAACAATCTTATTTGACCCGACTTCGTACTTAATGCTAATCTGAAAATTTCATTATGTACATAGGTACTGGGTAATGCATATTAAGAACATTTTGATAGTTCAGATTTTCAAAATATTCGGTAACTCCGTAATAATTCTAAACAATTTTTTGGCTTATGATTATTTAAAACAGCTACTTTTTTTCAAAATTTTTAAAACTAATTTGACACCAATAGTGCAGAATATGTGTACCAAGGTTTCTTTTATGATTCTGTGCATGGGGATATATTTTTTTAGATATAAGCCCTTTTTTGTTAAAACCGACCCTAGTCAACTAGATGTTGACGACGCTGAAATGTCACTACAAGGAACGCTAGAAATGAACTTTTCGGAAGTTTCAAGGTTATCAGCCCCAGAGAACGCTCAGTATATTTATTTAACTATTACAGTGGGTAAGACATAGATTTGCTTTAACTTTCAATTTATTAAATATTTCCTTTCGCGTACTACTTACATATATTATACACTGTGTGTAAAAAGTCTCAGACCAGCTTATTATTTTAAAAACTAGACAAGTTATCAAAAAATGCTTCAGATAAAAGTTCTAGGGGTTGTGTGGTGTGTTAAATAAACGTAGCCTATCATTTTAAGCAGAATCAGACATTAAAGCACAAATACGCTTATTTATATAAGAGAATATAAACTTTGATCGGTCACAACTTTTTGAGCAACCCTGTATAGTTCAACTAAATTTCATACGGTAGACCCCTAGAAACCCTAGAAATTTTACCAGAAACATTTCTCTAACTTTTAAAAAATATTCAGCCGATCCGGGACTATTACACACAGCGTATAAAAAAAGGATTTATTCGCAAATTTTTCATATAATTATGACAATTTAGATTCACTTCCATGGATCTCATTATGTCAGAGGAGCGATAACATGATCATGACGTTGGAAATTACAGTGACGAAACTGAGACAAGCTCAGTTAGGTGTTATTTTCCGACAAGAGACTGGTTACGTTGTTGTGGACAGTGTAACTACAAATTCTTGTGCTTATCAGGCTGGTTTACGACCATCTGATACTGTAAGTTATTTTAAAATTTTACCCCCTGCATCATCTTGTATGTCACTCATTTAATACACTTCTGGTCATATTTACCGCAACACAGCAAAATTTTCCATATGTTAAATGGAAAAGAAGGTATTGTATATTTTGTGAATCTCCTCTAATAATGCAACAATGGTGCTAATAATGTTACAAAAGGATAATATTAAAGTTTTTATTTAATTCCAAATTATTGCCATTGTCAACGCACTCCACACAGTGTTTCGTATTTGCGCCAGATTTTTAAACACCTAGTATTATGCTGAAACTAAATTTTGATTAAATCCTATTTGTATTTTCAGGAAATTATGTATTTTTTTGTTAACAATGCTAGAAAATATTTTAAAAAATTTGTTTTAGTCAGCTACTGGCTGTTTAAAAATTTAACATTTTGAGCTGGAAGTTCAAAAAACTCTGTGGAGTGCGTTAGCATTGTCATAAGTTTGAAATTAAAAGTAAACTTTAGTATAATCTTTATTTAACATTTTACTTTTTAAGGAATTTTCGAGGAAATTTTATTATATTTTAAGATGTGCGAACACGTGATATTCAGACAGCCGCATTCTTACACAATTTTGTTCTGCTTGGGATTCCCCGCGTACAAAGAGAAGCCGGCGTTTTAACGTCGCCGAGTCATTATTTTTTAAATTTTATCGTTCATCTACAAGCGCTTAAAAACACTAATTATTTGTCAAAAATTATAATAAAGTTACATGCCAATGCAGCTCCATTTAGTCGTAGCTACACTATTTTATGAAGAAATTTTAGAAACTACAGATGTAATTGATAGGTGGACAGCAATCCATAAATTAAAAGGTTGTTTAACTGAAGAATAAATAAAAATAATCAAACAGCTGAATACGATATCTTCATCGGCAACTTTATCTTCGGCAGAAGTAGAACAAATATGTTCATCTTTTAATTTAGTACACAGTAAACTGCGTAACAAGTTAGGTGCTGAAAAATCTGCCAAACGCGTGTTTTGTAAATATGCTTTAATCGTTAGTTTTCATTCGCATCTAAGCCCCGTTTTTTACTTTTAAGGTGCGCGCACACTTAGGCGAAGCGTCGCGAAGCGAAGAGAAGAGAATTTTATCCGTCCAAGAAACTTACGTGCAATCAAATGGAAGCCCGCACAACGCTTCTCGACGCTTCAGTGTGCGGGCTCCCATTTGATTGCATGTAAAGTTCTTGGATCGATAAAATTCTCTTCTCTTCTCTTCGCGACGCTTCGCCTAAGTGTGCGCGCACCTGTAGTTATTTGGTTTTATTTCCGAATGTAAGTTGATATGTTATGTATGATGTTAAATGTTTAAAAAATAAATATGTTTAGAATAAGTACGAATTTAAATTAATTACATATTTTTGTATTTAAATCAAAAAAATCCGATTTAAATGAAAAAATCGGATTTTTTATTTATTTCAAAAAAATCAGCATTATGGTGTAACCTCCCTTATGCTGTTGGGGATTGTGAGACGTACCTTACCACGCCGTCTTGAGTACCAAGCCGCATTGAGACAGCGTGGTAAGGTACGTCTCACAACCATATGTAGGTATAGCATAACGAAGGCGACACCATAATTGAAAATCGTTGAAAAAGTCTGCAGATGATATGTATGTATATATATATATATATATATATATATATATATATATATATATATATATATATATATATATATATATATATATATATATATCATTTGAAGATATTCACGAAATATACGTAAAATATCTTGTTTTCCAATTAATAGCTGGAAAATGTGTTGTGTGAAATATGTCCAGAAATGTAATTACTTGTGGTGTTGTATACCTATTTTAACAAACTGCCTCTTTATATATTTTAATTTATTTTATCCATTTTTGGGGATTTAATTTTATCATATATTTCTGGCATATGAGCTTAGTTTTTTGTTTATTTTTTCGTCACTTAATTTACCGGAATAATATATAATTAATTTTACATTTGCATTTCGACCTTTACTCCTTTACAAAATGGTGTCTTCAAATTTGTTGACGTTTCGTCTTCGGTCTGCCTCATCAGATCATATTTTTCTAACACATGCCTGTATTTTTAATTGCAGTTTTATAAAACCGTTTATATTTAATACTTTAATCAGGTTTTAACCATTCGAACTTAATAAAAACATCTTCGACAATTTGGATGTATTTTATCTTTAAAATATGAAACTTTCTCATTAATCTAGATCTTGCTAAGTTCTCATTATTTCCCATATGATGCGGACTTAATGTGTGACAGTATATATATATATATATATATATATATATATATATATATATATATATATATATATATACAGGGTGGTGCAACCAAGATGGGGTGGACGATTGTGAGTAAACGGTGAGGAATTTCGAAATTTTTTTTTGATATTATCGATAGTCAGACACGCTATGTTTTAAAATTATAGCCATAATACAGGGTGGTCCGAAAAACTCGTGGCGAACCAAACTTGTATTTTTTTAAATGGGACACCCGGTATATAATTATTCCAATTGGTTCTCCTGTTCATTACGATCATTTTGATATAGGGTTTATTGGGTCTAAAACTTATAGTAAGGGAATGGGACGCGGTTAAAGTTGAAAAAATGCTCACAGTTCGGCCATTTTTTAAAAAAATTTGAAACAGGTATGGAAAAACCAAATATTCCATAAAACGTTACATATCCTTGAATACATTAATCACTTGCAATTTGTTTAAAATTATTCACTGTTATACAGGGTGGTCAAGTTTTGCAAATACGCCCTGGACTCATTTTTTTTAAATGGAACACCCTGTATATTTTATTAAAGATAACATTACTACCTTTCAAAAAATACCATATGTGATGCCTTTCTGACCAACAGTTTCTTAGTAAACTAGCCGTGAAAGCAAAGTTTCTTCATTCTAATACGATTATACTGAATTTACGTTGTTTATTATTGAAATGAAACAAAAGATTGACGGACTTGTCAAAGCTACTGCCGCATAATCCATTATTTACCAGTTAAGTGTAGGTGGCCCAATAATTATGAGGTAAGAAAACTGAGACCCGAAACTTGTACATGTTTATTAGAGATATTTCAAAAAACAGAAAATATTGTTTTTAGGAAATGTAAAGTAATTAATAAACCAGTTATAAACAAAGATAATCAGTTATCAGTATTATTAATAGTGTAAGAAAATTAATTAAGCAAAAACAGAACAACTTTTAAAATTATTTAGGAATGTACTTACTTGTTTATATTAAATTAGGTTTACAAGTAAGTACATACCTAAATAATTTTAAAAGATGTTCTGTTTTTGCTTAATTAATTTTCTTACACTATTAATAATACTGATAACTGATTATCTTTGTTTATAACTGGTTTATTAATTACTTTACATTTCCTAAAAACAATATTTTCTGTTTTTTGAAATATCTCTAATAAACATGTAAAAGTTTCGGGTCTCAGTTTTCTTACCCCATAATTATTGGGCCACCTACACTTAACTTGTAAATAATGGATTATGTGGCAGTAGCTTTGACAAGTTCGTCAATATTTTGTTTCATTTCAATAATAAACAACGTAAATTTAGTATAATCGTATTAGAATGAAGAAACTTTTCTTTCACGGCTAGTTTACTAAAAAACTGTTGGTCAGAAAGGCATCATGTATGGTATTTTTTGAAAGGTAGTAATGTTATCTTTAACATGAAAATAAAATATACAGGGTGTTCCATTTAAAAAAAATGTGCCCAGGGCGTATTTGCAAAACTTGACCACCCTGTATAACAGTGAATAATTTTAAACAAATTGCAAGTGATTAATGTATTCAAGGATATGTAACGTTTTATGGAATATTTGGTTTTTCCATACCTGTTTCAAATTTTTTTAAAAAATGGCCGAACTGTGAGCATTTTTTCAACTTTAACCGCGTCCCATTCCCTTACTATAAGTTTTAGACCCAATAAACCCTATATCAAAATGATCGTAATGAACAGGAGAATCAATTGGAATAATTATATACCGGGTGTCCCATTTAAAAAAATACAAGTTTGGTTCGCCACGAGTTTTTCGGACCACCCTGTATTATGGCTATAATTTTAAAACATAGCGTGTCTGACTATCGATAATATCCAAAACAAAATTTTTCGAAATTCCTCACCGTTTACTCACAATCGTCCACCCCATCTTGGTTGCACCACCCTGTATATATATATATATATATATATATATATATATATATATATATATATATATATATATATATATATATATATATATATATATATATATATATGTATATAAATTTTTGTTGGCGCGGATAATCACGATTATAATAAAAGGGGGAAAATAATATATTATTAAATAAGCACAGTCATGAGTTCTTTAAAATGTCCCCTATAAATGCAGGATGCAGAATATACAAGTCTTCCCAAGACACTTAAAGACGAGGTTAGCGGTGACAAATTTAAGGGTGAACTTAAGGGAATGCTTCTAGTCGAATATTTTTATACCACGGATGAGTTTCTTTGCCATTTTTCAAGATAGTAAATGTAATAAATGTTTTATTATAAAAAAATTTAAGTGTATGTTGTTTCTAAGTATGCGACTAATGTTTGACATACATATGTTTACATACATGTATTTTATTGTAAATAATACAAATTTTAATTAATTGTGATATACACAATTTTTGACTTGTCTCATAAAAATGTAATTTTTTATGAGACTAATAAAATAATTATGAGATTAACAAAGTATTCTATTTTATTGAGTCATGAAAACTACACTAGTTTCTCAGCTAAAATTGAAGCAAGTCCAACCCTGCCACCACAGGTATGTTTTGTCCTTTTAATTGTATTGCAATCAATAGGTCAGCGGTATATTTTAAAACGAAGTATACCTGATGATGACGGTCCAAAGACGAAACCTCGACCCTACGATTTGAGAACACCATCTTGTAGAGGAGAAAAAGTGGGAATGAAACGTAAAATTTACTTTTCATTATTTCTTCAAATAAAATCAGAAAAAAGTTAAAAACCAAATGACCAATTTTCGATTTTTTACGGAAGTACTCGGAATTAGTTTCTCGACGACATGTTAATCGACACTAAATTATTTAACGTTGCACCAGTTTAACATTTATTGCATCTCTTACCGTTTACAAGATCCCCATGGTGGACATCGATTTGTAATACCCTGTGTAAAGTATAATGCATGGTAAGGCGATCACCTATTTTTCTTTGTACGCGTGAAACTAATTCTCAACTCTTTTAGGTTATTTCGGTTGAAAATAGATTGGTTACTACAGTTCCTCAAGTTGCCAAATTTATGAAGTCTATATCAGGAACGAATGTAACTTTGAGAGTTGAGAGAATAGTGGATAATTACGTTACAAAATGGAGAAATTCTGAAGAAAAAGAAACGACCGTTGTAATGGCTTCAGAAGTAAAATGTAAATAATTTTATTAAAAAAATAATTACCACTGTCCACAAGGGGCGAATGAAAGTGTATCTAAATGATAATAAAAAAGAAAGACAGAGAACAGGTCATTAATGTGAAGAAAAAACGCTTAGGATCTTTTAATGTCTCTTTCTATTAGTATGTACATAAACCTTCTCTTTACAATTTTTCTAATTTTTAGGTGACGATAGTGAAACAGAACTTACACAGACGGAGCAGGAATCTTTTGTAATTGTAGACAGCGTGAAAAAGGACGATCGCAAGCCTCGATCTCCCAAAATGATGCCTAGTAACGAAAATATGGCCAAACTAGCCCAAACAATAAGTAGCTTTAGTTTACGCAAACGAAAAGGTAATATATAAGCCGTATATAAGAAAAACAACTTTGAAATTTTAATAATGTGTAGTAAAATTTTTTGTTCCCAGTTTCATTTAGGTTCCTCTACGACAGATATAATTAATCAAGAAGTTGTCAAATTTTTTTTGATATACTTTCAATCGTGGTGTTAAAAATTCTGAAGCCAACAGTAAAAAGAATTTTGAAACATTTTATGGACGATTGCTGTCTAAAAGTTCAAATTTGACACCTCGCGCTTTTCTCAGCTCCGATGCGAGTGACGTCACGCGATACATATGGACACAATGATAGAAATAGGTATACTCGATTTGAAATTGGTTGATAGTAATAAATCATTAAAATCCGTCAAACACGTACACAGAGTGGTCCACCTAAATTGCCAAGTTTTAAATAGTATATACATTGAAAGTCTAGACCCTTTTGCATTTATTAAACTTTCCATTCCTATAGATCTGATAAGGGCGTCGAATACAAAGCTTAACCCGAGGCTCGAACAATAAGCGGTAGTATTCTACCTGTGATGTTTTGCACTCATGCACGTGCTTTCGGGTGGGTTTAAGTTTATATTAAACACAATAATTATATAATTTAGTGAACATTCGGATGTGTGGCATAATTTGTTACCCTTGTATTTGAATAAATATAATACTAATAACAATAAAGCAACTAATAAACAAGTAAATTTGGAAAAATGTTTCTATTTGAAATTCTATAAAATTTATAGTAAGTCATTACAGTTCTTCGCTTTAAATTAATCATCATCAGAAAATGAAATATCTGAGGGACTGTCTTCTTCCCCTAAACTGATAATAAGTGGTTCGACCGTTTTCTCCAGTAAACTATCCAATTGCCACATTTTTTCCTCCTCCTTTAGTACATGCTCTATACATCTTTGCCACTTCCCCGCGTTGACTTCTTGAAGCGCTTCTTCAAAGAGTTTTTGAACATCACTCATTTTATAAGTGGTATTTTTTCTAGCCACATAACCTTTCACATGAGCCCATACCAGTTCGATCGGATTTAATTCGCAATGGTAGGGGGGGAGCCGAAGCACTATTATATTTTGTTTTTTGGCCATTTCGTCAACAACATATTTTTGAAACCGATGTTTATGGGTGTTTACAATTGATAGCAACTCCTTTTTAACCATATTGTCCTCAAATTGTATTTGTTTCTCCACAAGCCACTCGATAATTTTTGCTTTTCGCCAAGCAGTTGTAGGCATCTTCTCCAATCTTCTGGAGTGATACGGAGCGTTATCTAACACAATGACGGAGCCAGGTGGAATCAGCTCTATCATTTGTTCGAAATACTCCTCAAAAACATCAGCATTCATATCCTCGTGGTAATCGCCTGTACGAACTGATTGGAATGATAATAGTCCACCTTCTAAAAATCCATTGGAGCTACCGATGTGAGTTATAATTAATCGTTTTCCTTTTCCAGAGGGCGGATTTATTCCTGTTGATAGACCGTCTAAAAATGCTTGCCGGTGAGAAGTCACATTTTTGTCTGTCCATATTTTTCCAACTGTGTAGCCTTCGTTCAGCCATGTTTCGTCCAAATAGAAAATTGTTTTGTTTTCATTGCGAAATTTTCTTATTTTTCTCAAATAATTACGTCTCCAACATACTATTTCATCTTTTTCGAGCAAATGAGACTTCCGACTATGTTTTTCCCATCTAAAATTCATTTCTCTTAGAACTTTCCATAGTTTATCTCTCTTGATTGCAGGAAAGTCTTCTTTTACTGCCCCTAAAACTCTATCCAAAGTAGGGATCTCCTTATTGAAATAGAATGAATGCACCTTTCGTCTTATGATGGCCTTTTCGTCCTCATCGATCGGTATTGTTCGCCTTCCTGGAGATGGTTTTGGTGGCGTCACGGTTCCTGTCTTTTCTTCCCGCATCAGCCTGTAGATGGTTGCTTTTCCAATACCTGTCATCTTTGAACAAAGTTCCACTGCAGAATCGATACTTATTGCACTTTTTTGATATCTAAGTGCATTAAATACATTAAGCACAATAATCTTTTCACTAATGCTTAGCGCTGATTTCGCAGCTCGCTTAACTGGAATAAATCCTGAAAGACTCTCCATTTTCAAAAATTACCCAAATGTGTGTCCTAGAATACTCGCATTAGGTTTGTTCGCTCTTAAAATGACTCACAGTTTTATACCAATAAGTAGAGGTACCTAATTTTTCGTAACTACCTGAAAAGTAACATTGTGTATTAATTGTTCCCGGAATTCTCGGCATAATTATTTTTACCTGTTATGACAATAATGATTACTAAATTATTCGGATAAGTAAATAGGGTTCAAACCGGCACGTCAGGTAGGTGCGCCTATGGAATCGGCTGCTAAAAATGATTTATTACTATCAACCAATTTCAAATCGAGTATATACAGATCATGATAGATATATCAGAGAATTGGAAAACCCCAAAAACGTAAAAAACACTTTATAAATCACCGTATATCCATTGATATGTAAATCTATAGGCGAATATTCTGATAATTATTTAAAATCTGAAATATTAATGTTAACAGACATTGTTCAAAAATTTATAAAAACATGTCTAGAAACTTATGATTTAGATCCTTCGCACTATTACACCTTTCCGATATTATCATTTGAAGCTTGTTTACGCTTGACTGGAATAAAATTAGGTTTATTAACTGATACTGATATGAATTTTTTTAAAGGAAGTATAAGGGGTGGAGTTAGTACTTGTGTCGGTGGAAAGTCTCTTGCAAATAAATTAATTTCTGGGTATGATGCTTCTGAACCAACTAAATATATTATATATCTTGATGCAACTAATCTTTATACAACGTCTTAATATCTTCCAGAAAAAGATTTTGTTTGACTTTCAGATGAGGACTTTAAAAAATTAAATATAGTGGATATTTCTGACACTTCTGAAAAAGGGTATGTATTGGAAGTTGATTTAGAATACCCCTGCCTTATGTTTCAGCCTTGAAATTATTACTAATGTTTGACATTTGGAATGTTCGCGTAATTTTAAAATATGTGGAAAACATATTAATTTATTCGCATTATGTCGTTGATGTCATCGGTTAAGTCAATGGATTTTAGATGAGCACGATTTTAAGAACGGACTGATGGATAGTGCGATGTTGGATACAAAAAATTCTCAAACTAAATTAAATATACTTCCATGTGCTTGTCAAAATATAATCTGTTTTCGGTTATAAATCATATTTGAAACCAAAGAATTTAAAAGTTTGCTTATGTTAATAACCTCACGCTCTGACAATTGACTTTTCTCAGCACGCATCCATCAAAGACATCGGTCTTCAAGTGTGATGGATCCTATGAGCAATTTGATGAAAATACGATGAATTTGAAAACGCTGTCTTTTTAAGTTGGAAAGTTCACATGCAGCATTTAGGAAATGAAATTTCTCCATTAACTGGTATTTTATACTAAACCAGAAATTGTATTCCATTAAAATATTTTAAACTTCTATATTTAATTTTGATATGGGGTTCTTGTTTATCAACAATTAACTCATTTAAAAAAATGAAACAGTAAAATGTATTCATAAATTGCCTTTTTTATGGCGAACATCAAATTTATATAAACCTAAAGGTTACTTATACTCGTATATACATAATTTATGTAAATTAAAAGGAAGTTTATTAATACACTCCATAAAAATAAAAATACAGGATTCTACCATACAATTTGTAATTTTTATAACAGTGTTCCAGAACGAAGATAAATTTAAATTCCAATTAAACCACTTTTTCAGTCATTAATAGTTATTATTGTTTCTTTTTATTTGTAATAATTTAAATATTTCTATAATCTTGGTTTACATTATGTTGATTGTATTTTCTTTGTATATTCCCTGAAATAAACTGTTTAGTTGGTTGGGAATAAATCCAATAAATAAAAGGGGAGTGACCCTAAAGTTTTCGAAATATTCTCCACATAAATATCAGATTTTTTACCCAGTAAGCAACCTGAAAAATCATAAAGAAAATAACATGTTTCCATCAAAAGTTCCATATACTACTCACAAAAAGTTTGATCTTTTTTAAATCATGAAATGTGCCCTACGTAGCGGCCTCTATCCGCTGCAGTAAAATTGGGACCATGAAAAACCCTTCTATACCAATTTTTACGGTAATATATCAAAAATATTTTAGAATATTAAAGAAAATCAACATTAAAATTCTCATTTGAATGCCCTCTATCTCTGTTAATATAAACTTTCGGGCTTAGCAATTTTGACTAAATCGTAATATTTTAATGCCAAGAATCCACTGCTGTCTCATTACTTTTGAACCAGCATAATGTTTTTTTTTGCTCTGTTTACAGTTTATCCGTCCTTATTTATTGTTGTTTTAAGGGGCCGGTACCTCACCAAGTACCCCTCAAAGATCACGACCTCCACCGTTAAAGAAAACCGCTACGTGTGACCTCCCAGAAATAGTAAGAACTGAAGTTGGCGGAATGGAATACGAACAAATATTTTCACAGATTGAAGTATATAAGGGTAAAATTATTTCTTCAAAGAATATTCCAGTTTTATCTAATAATATCTTTCCTCTATAAAACGCATAACTTGTTTCCAGTTTCTACCACTTCTCAAATTGCCCTTTAGCTCATTCCGGAATTGAACTATCGACTTTTTTGCAAATTCCCGAGGAACTAAACTATTGGCGTCTTTTAATATCTTTAATATCTAGGATATTAATGTTTTTACTTTTTAGGGAAAGAACTGCCTGTCGACGATATACTGCCATTCGACGACGATTTTCGATTTTATATCAGAGAAGGCTCTAAATATATAAATATTAACGTCTGGGCAACGGTTCCCAATTTTTCGGATGTGCTCTTGGGCTATCTAAATATCCCTTTGAATCACGTTGCCTCAGAATGTGCCGTAAGTGTTTTGGGGCACCATTCTAGGCGCTATTCTTTTTTGCCACCAGGTAATATTTTTTCAATTAAAAAATGTATGATTAGTTTATAAAACCAGTGCAATTTTTGCTACCTATTATTCGAATAGTTTCAGGCCAAAATCTCAGTACTACCCTATTTAAAAATTAAATTCTAGTTATCTCCAGAGAGAACTGTTTATTTTTACAGGTTATCGACATCTTAATGACTAGAGCTCTGCAGATACAACTGAATCCAGTGGCATTACCGTTTTATGTATTGATTTGCTGTGATATATTCATATACAGGGGCGCGCCAAGCCGAGGGTGCAAGGAGTGCACCGCACACGGGCGGCAAATTTCAGGGGCGGCAAAAAGCCGCCTAGTTTTTTCGTAATAATAATAATAATAATCATAAACACACGTTTATCATGTTTTGATATCAGTGGAAAAATCACAGTTCGTGAAATATCGCGCATCACATCACTAACGAGTACCTACAATAAATTAATCAGTGCTATAAATCACGGTTCTTTCCCGATCACGATTATGCCATGAAATTGGGTTCTTCCCCGGCGATTCTGTGAGTCCCCGGACTTCCAAAAATTGGTGATTCCCCAAGATGTATTTGTGTTGTCATATATAAATGATAAATGTTTACTACACACATAAAAATGAGTCTTGTTTCAAGGAAATAATTGCTTTCAGAAATATTTCTTTACTTGGAACACTTGAGTTTTTAAATAAAGAGAACTTCTTTATTTTAAGGAAACAGTAAGATTTAAAGTGAGAAAAAATATATTTTAACTTCTGTGTTCGATTTAAAGCCATTTCCTTAAACTAGAATATCGTAATTATCAATTGGAAGAAATCATATTTAAGAATTAACAACATTCAAAAGTTATAGTTTAAGATTTCAGATTTCTTTCACTTAGATAGTAGGAGCTCAAAACAAAAAAATAATTCGCTCTCGCTGAAATCGCAACGATATTATTTTTAAAGACTCTAGGTACTTGATTTGAGAAACTAGTTCTTAGTTTAATGCAAATCTACTTTATTGTGAAATATCTCTAAGTTTAAGATATTTTATTTCAGATTTTGAATAAATATGTTTTCAAACAATGATAACAAGTGTTTCTCTAAGAAAGCGAACATTTTTAATACGAGATTGTGTATGTCTTTCATGTTCTCTTATTATAAGAGCAGTCAAAACCTACGTCCGAAATATATCACTTTTGTTCTGAAAAAATTATTATTTAATTTAAAACCTATTTACACACAAACTATAGTAAGAACTATTTTAATACGGGATGTTTTCTTGTGTTCCAAGGGCACAAATACGAAAACACATTTTTTTCTCTTTGAGACCCTATTTCTTTGCCACATATCGTCGCTGATCTTACCAAGAGGCGAAAGCGACACTTTCTTCGATTTTGAGTTAGGTGCATGATGTGATTACATTTAAAGGTATCTATGATCTGACAAACTGGCGAACCTCCAGCTCGAGTAGTTTTCAGTATACAGCAAATCGTCTATAGGCATAAGCGACACTAAACACATTATTAGGATCAGACGAAGAGGCGAACATCCACACAATGGAGTTTTGCCTAATTATTAGATCCCACAATAGCAATTTTAGGTGTTACCCCTAACAGCTAAAGGCTTTTAATATAGATTCGAAAATTACTATTTAAGTGAAAAACTAATAAAATAAATGAATTTTTACTTTTAGTAGCCATAGAGATGGAACATTCTTGAAAATTTATTTTTCTCGGTAATTTACCGTTCTCCGAAAATATTCCCCTGAGAACATTCTCATGGCACATCTCTAAGTACCTACTATTAAAATTTGTGTGCTTGCACACGTTTAAAAATATATGTTTTTTCTTTAATTTATAGAAGTTTTTTTTTGGATTTTTTTAATATTACTAAAACTAGTTGTTGTTTCCGTTATTAAAAACATAAGAGCTTTCTTAGTTTATACTATATTTAATACTTATTACTATTAATACTTGTGTTATAATTTAGCATTAATAACACAAATATTTGTGATTTTTGAGCAAAACGAGTTTCTTTTTTATGTTTGTTTAAATAAATATTACTAAAAATATACTTTTGATGGTGTTTGACAATAAGTTTTTGTTTCTCGACCGTTTATTACAAATAAAATGCCTAAAAGGCCACTTACGCTTTTTGTTTAATTCACACGTTAATAGACAAAAGCAGGCGAATATCCCATATATTATTCAAAAGAATCTGACGAATGGGCGAACATCCATGTAGTACCTATTTAGGGGTGATAGGGCATGACTTTTCAAATTCTATACATGTCTTTCGCAAGCATGTATCTTGACCTACCTTATACCATAATAGAGTAAAATAATAATAAACTACTTAAAGAACGAGCGTGCTCCAAATAGGACCTATTTTCTTTAAACTGCTCTCCTGTAAAATTAGCAAATTGTCGCTTTCGCCCCTTGGTAAGATCAGCGACGATATGAAGGTCAATATGCTCTTGAAGAGAAACCAATTTACGTTAAGACATTATTTTGATGTGTGTATAGTATTATTTAATAAAGTACATTTATGTAAAATGTGTTTTTTTTTAATTTTTTGCAGTCAAATAATAATTTTCAAGTGGATTTAAAAATATGACATATTTAAATACATATACAATTTTATTGTGTTTTATTGTCGACATACATACATAGGGGCGGCAAATAAGATCTTGCACCCGGGCGGCAAATTTCGTTGGCGCGCCCCTGTTCATATATACATATATATACATATATATATATATATATATATATATATATATATATATATATATATATATATATATATATATATATATATATATATATATAAAAAGATAAATATATAGGGCATACCTGTTGTAAATGGGGAGTCAGTTCAGCCGATGCGAATTTAGGCGACAGCGCTAGTAGCATTCCCTTGTTGATTAATTCACGTTTAGTATTGCCTCGCATTAGTGATGAATGGGTACCGTCACTTGGGCCTACTGTTTGCTACTTACGTTAGAACGATTGTTACCTGATTCCCAGATTTAAAGTATGGCGGTACAAAGATATTTTCCGGTATACGTCAGCATAATTTAATTGGATGGTCATTATATAACTGTAACAGACGTGTTAAAAGTGCGCGGCATAAATAGAATAGTAATCTTATTTTCGATTTAATTTTCGGCCGATTCACTCTCGCTTAGACCGGTCTAATTTTAGAATTAATAATTTAAATTTACAATTAATTATTTTAACATGTATTTACTTATTTCTGATATTTTTGCGCGATTATAAAAAAAGTATTTATGCAATTTTTCTCATTACTACAAAAATCGTTATCACAGTACGTTTGAATAAATTAATGGGAAAACAAGTAAATCAAAGCAATAACAGAATAAAACACAAACTTTGATTGAGGCCTAACAAATAATTTGTTAGCCAAAGCTGTCAAAACCTAACTGTTTAACTAGAAAAAATGAAATCTAAAATCTCTGAAGCTTTGTGAAATGGGTAAGTGTTCGTGAAGTGTTGTTGAAATTCCATAGTGTGTGCTAGATAAAACATAATTTCGCGTATTTCGGAAAAAGAATATCCTTTGCTACCCACTAGACAACAATTGCGAAACCATAAAACAGTGTAGTGGGTAAAAATATGTCTTGCGGAAAAATTCGGATTATAGGAAAATGTGTTCAATTATTCAGTGTCTACATGATGAATATTTTGAAAGAATTTACTTATGCCGGTATTACGTCATTAGATGGAGAACTCTCATGTTCTAAATAAATGCAATCGAAGGGTTATTAATAATGCTAATGCACGCAGCGATACTACAGCAACATTTAATGAATACAAACTAATATGTACGGATTATGTTTATTTTATTTATATTATTACAGTATCAACCAACAAATAAAACTAACGCCACTGGGATCACTAGCATTTTGCACTGCTTATTTATAAGGATAGTTGTAAACATATCCGCATTTAAAAAAATGTTTTTAAAATAAAATAGACTCTAGAGCAGTGGTTCTCAACTGCCTATCCGCAAAGCAGTGGTGTTCCGCTAAAGAAGCAAGAAAAGTATTTTTAAATTTTAAATCGTTTAATAAAAAAAAGCAACAGATATGTTTCTCTTCAAAATTAAAATCCCAACCAAATTGGTCCTAGTATAACGGAAAACTTGAAATTTTTACAGGAAAAGGTCGCGAGTTACTTTCCATCCCTTAATATATGAGAATTATGAATGGATACGAACTCTTTGGTGCGGGTAATACCAAGGATTAGGCATATAAAGAACAGTTATGTTCAGTTTGATACGTGCCTTTTCTGCATACGTTGTGAATAACTAGCCTAAAGACAAAACCATTGCAAATACCGATTTTTTCTTTCTTCTTTAAACAACTGTAACACCCACCACTGATTCCTTTCACTTTCTTTACCTTTTTTATATGGCCGTAACGGTAACCCAGGAATACAGCTGTTGGTGACAAGATAAACTTTTGTGTGGATCGAAAGATTCCTGTGTCAACTTCTGTTAAACCAGCACTTTACCTAATACCTTTTTTCGCCTTGCAATTGACTTCCTAACAGTATGATACTGTCGATGTTAGGCACTAACTCCAATTTTCTGTAATTATTAATTATATATTCTCATTATTTTTCTATGTTCCCCCCTTTTCACAATTCCGAATTTCCACAAATTTTCCAATAATCCTAGATGAATTCTTTTTTATTTATTCTTTATTAGTCAAAGAACAAAAAATTCTTACTGACAAAGATGAAACATAAAATACAAAAAATATAAAATTAGATACAAAAAATAAACATCAAAATTAAAATTAAAAAACATACATCAAAATTAAAACATAAAAAATTCATGATGAGATAAAAAAAATTCAATGTGTTTGGGTTGGATTAGAAAGATTTGGGTAGAAAGTTATAGTCACTTGAATTTTTTTTTTAATTAATACTATAACTATAACTTTCTACTACCATATAGTTTTCTTTAAAATTTACAAACTTTTGACAAAATGATGCAAAATTTGTTTAGAAGAAATAATAGATAAAATTCCTACGCGAATTCACCTTTTCCCCAGGGGGGACAAAGCAAAAATTCAACCTTTTTCGCAAATTACAAACTATTTTTTTCTTTACTAAAACATTCCTAGCAGGCTCACTATCAAATACCCTGAACTTGGCATGGGTTCCCTAAGTAATAGTAACTACGGGTTTATAACAATTGCAAGCCATTTGTTTGTATCTTTTTTTTTAAACAGTAAAAATAACTAAGATGAAATTATGAAAAATAAAGCTTAACATTATCAGTCCAAAGACTAAAATTTATCAGCATAAAATTCCTCCAGACTGTAGTATGCCCTTGATTTTAAGAGATTCTTGACAGATCTACCAAACATTTTCAAACTATTAACAGACTTAAGACGGAGCGGTAAGTGATTATACATTTTAATGCTTTCATACATTACTGAATTCTTTGTTGTTTCACTCCTCGGAATTCTTGGCTTTTTAACGCACTTGCTTTTTACACAATTTAACAAAAAATTACGACGCATTCCAAAACTTCCGACTATACACCTTATTTATTAAATCCAGACTTTTGAATTTCCCGTACACAAAATCTCGGTTCGCGACCGGGCTGCGTAACACCTTACATCGGTGAGTATCTTTCGACCGCTTATATAGAGAAATTCCCATAAATTTTCTCCTGTTAACGACCACTTCACGTAATTAATGTGACACCATGACATTTACGACCCTACTAAATTCTATTTTCCACTAAGGCGTGGGCGATCTAATTTAGCAGGCACAAGAAGGAAAGCTCTTAATTTATCGGGCATTTCCTACATTTTTATTATCAAGTGGGTAGCTTTTATTACACCCCGCATTTTCTGTTGACATTTATAGGTGCGCGTGTTATAACAAGTACATAAAAAGATATTAAATTATATAGATTTTAATATGGTGAGACATTAAAAGTCGATAAGGATAAGTCGTCACGGGGCGGATCTTCTGTTGGCCAACCAGATTAGACAAAACATATTTTCCTTTGTCATTATAGGGTACTTAAAATGTTTCATTTCCGAGCGGGGGATAATTTCACCATTTAGAGTAACAGTACAAGGGGTTAGTTTTATCCTGTTTGTTAAGATGTTCAGTCCATTGCAGAATTTTTTTATTTGAAAGTTTTTATTCTTCTTGTTGAAATTAAATGAAATAAATTCTTTGCTTTTCCATTCAATTACAATTTTTGAGATATTGGATTGGTTTTTCTATTTATGTAAGTTAATTTATATAAGTATTTGATAGGTTTTTAAAGCATTTTTAATAATAAATCATTGGGTCACTTAGGCGTTTAAATATTTTTTTACATGAATTATTTTAAAAATGAGCTTTAACAATTTCTTCGTTTCAAAATTCTTCAATAATTATTTAATTTTTTTTTTAATTGCGAATGGTCTATTTATTTTAATCATTTCCCTTTGTATTGCAATATTAATTTTTGGAGATTCCTTTTTATATTTATAAATATAATCCCTTCTTGAATATTTTAAAATTTACTTTCCTTTTTTTGCTTAGACTGCTTTATACCCTTAAATAAATGCATATAGGCCTTGTCACTACATAACATAGGCGAAACTAGAATTTTTGCCTAGAAGGAACTCAAGATTAGTTACCGAAAAATTGTTTTCGGGGCGTTCTTGTTATGATTTTTTAGACAGATGCTAAAGTTTAATCATATTAATATATTAATACATGTATTTGTTGGCATCTGGGGCCGGGCCCAGACCAGCGAGTAATACTAGTTACGCCCCTGTCCACTATTACAAAAAGATTGAGAATCACTGTTCTAAAGTCTTCTACAGGCCATTCCTGAATCTAGATGTGATTATTTGCTTACTGCTTGAAAACCCAATTGCTTTGTCTGGTTATCGCACAAATAAATAATTAATTACATTTTCCGTGTTGTTTTTAAAGGAGTGACATCTACTGCCACGGCTCACCCTTTGCGGGCCCACTCGGGTTTTGAACATGTGTTTTGCTTTGGTGATGCCCTCTTGCACTTCGCATGGTCACCGGCAGAGGGTAGTGAAGCAAAAAGAAAGACATCAACTACCGTAGACAGTAAGACTGATGATACTTCGGGAGTGAGAAATAAACATGACTTTGTTAGGACGCAGTTTCATGGCACGACACATTGTGATTTTTGTTCTAAAAAGGTATATGTTGAATAAAACAACAAATATTTTATGAATTTTTTAACAATTTCTCGTTTCTTTGTACTGGCATCTCGTGACAAGAACCGATTTAGTTCTATCAGTGTTGACAGTACATATGTTAAAATTTTTATTTTTAATATACAGGGTGTCTAAAATAGGTGATACCACTATTGTTATCTTAAAGATACGAGATCGGTTAAATTAGAGAAAATGTGTCATTTTTAATCCCTACTCATATTTCGTTTACGAAGTTGCCAAATTCTCTAGAGTTTCTTATCTACAGGGGATTTTTTAAAAATTGTCAAAAATTTAATTCTTAAATATCTCGAAAACTATTATAGTTAGAAAAAAATTGTTTTAACAAAAATCACACGATTTTTTACCTTCTCTAAAGTAACGTAATTGTTTTATTTATATCATTTGTTTTTATTGATGTACTGATACTAACTTGCTTTTTTCAAATACGGACCGGGACTTTTTGTTGCATTTTTTGAAATAATACTTCATACCCTTTACATCTGTGTATCACTTGATTATGTTTTTCGACGTTTTGGTGAAGAATAGCATCATCGGGATATTCTACCAGTACGGACCTGGCATTTTTCAAGTAAATGCGCCATTTCACAACCACCAAAACCGCAAGCCATAGCGATAGGTTGTGAATATTGCCTTATCATGGAAGATCCCAGGGCCGTATTGTTAGAAAATCCTGATGATGTTACTATTCTTGATCAAAACGTCGGAAAATATTTTCAAGATATACACAGTTGTAAAGAGTATAAACTATTCTTACAAAAAATGGAACAAAATGTCCAGGTCCGTATTTGAAAAATACAAGTTGGTATCAGTAACTCAATAAAAACAAATGGTATAAACAAAACAATAACGTTACTTTATAGGAGGTAAAAAATGGTGTGATTTTTGTTAAAACAATTTTTTTCTAACTATAATAATTTTCGAGATATTTAAGAATTAAATTTTTGACTATTTTTAAAAAATCCCTTGTAGGTAAGAAACTATAGATAAAATGGCACATTTTCTCTAATTTAACTGACCTCATATCTTTTACCGTTTCGGAGATAGCAATAGTGGTATCACCTATTTTAGACACCCTGTATATTTGCGGTAATAATCAAATAAAATCCTTTTTAATAAAAAATCCTCAAAAATTATGTGATTTGAAAACATTTTTTACTTGTAACTCTAGATTTGGTTAAAAGACGCAGTTAAGTGTAGACAGTGTGGCATGTGCTGCCACAAAAAGTGTGTGGCCAAGTGCCAAACTAATAACGGGTGCAGTACAGACAAGACTTCTCAAGCTAGGAGTGAAGTATCTTTGAGTGACGTAGTTTTACAGCCGGATGGACCTATGGAAGAAAGTGAAAGTATAGAAGGAAATTTGAAGAGGGTTAATAGCGTTACCAATCTTAGTATACCAGGTAAAATATTTTTATCTTGACGTGTTAAAGGAAATAAATTTAGAACTTATTTTTAGTATAGAGGTTTAAAGTGGGTTCAATGATGCTTAGTTCTCGAATTAAGGCAGAAAGGAAATATGGTTGGTTTCTCAAAGCAATTTAATCAATAATCGCCCAAGTAGACTCTTGTGACACCACATATGTTAATGTCGTTGCCGAAAGTGAATCTGAAAGTTAGTTATGTAAATGTTTTACTTGATTACATGCTTTGAGAAACCGATCAATAGTGTATTACCGTACGGACGCCGTTTTTTAGGTTCTCCGTCATTTTCATCTCGCAGTTTACCACCAAGTCCGCAGCGTACCCCATGTAGAAAGCAGTCTCTTGTGTCCATTAGTCCGTTTGCTCTCTGCCCCACAGTTCTTGATGAAGTACAAAAAAATCCACAGGAGGCCTCTGAAAGTGTTGCGAGACTTTTAGATCAGGTATTGATATTTTATTACAACCAGAACTCGGTATGTAAGAACCAGAAGAGCACACGAATAAATATACTAACCAGAAGGCTATCTCCGATCCCGTGATCGCCGCCTGCTCTTGGCCTTCGAGCGCATCTAACCCGAAATTCTAGCCCGAAACTGCCAGTGCAGTAGCGACTTTCACGTCAAGAGGTATAAATGATGTATGATGGTACGAATAAATTTTATAGATTTCCGCAAGAGGTTGAAAGCTAATATAATACATATGTAGGTAAAGTACAGGGTGTTCCAAATTCATTGTTACTACGTGATATCCCAGTAACTGTTAGACATAGAAAGTTGCCGTTTTCACAATATTCGTTTTTGAGATACAGAATTATTAATTTTGAGGGGTGCTTACAAAAACTATTTAATATTTGGATAAGGTTTAAACTGTATAGATTTTGTAAGTAGAATATCTTGTTAAAAACAATTTTTATATACTGTTTTTGAAATACTACCAAAACTTATGATTTTTTTAACAGATGGGGTATTAATTTTAAACTTTAGTTGATACTTTTTTTAATGGCAAAAAATATATTTTTAATGACAATAATATATATAAACATAATTATGTCGAGCATGAGTCGTTTCTTTGAAAACACTTTTCAACTCGCACGTAAGATATTCCAAAACGGTTTAAAATAAAGGAGTTTTATACATTTTTAGCTGACATCGGTACAGTGACATTGCCTGTAATCTATATATGCTAAAAATAAATAAAATCGGAGATTTCGTTGATTGTTTATAAATATTTTTTTAAACCTCAAAATAAAAAAGCTAATGGGGGTGTAACAATATAACCTTGCAGAAACGATTCTCGATATGATACCTTGCTTTCTTAAAATACTTTGTATAATATATTTACATAAAGCTATAAAATTAAAAATCTAAGAAGAAATTCTAATTATAATAAAATGGCCATTTCTTAAAATATAAATTTCAATTGTAAACTGTAAAAACGGTAAAGACAGGTGATAAAGGCAAATGTTAATTGGAATATTATGTTTATGTGCTTCTTTATATTCAGTAAACATTTTCGAAAATTCCTAATTGTAAAACGATAGGCAGGTAATAAAGGCTTGGGGTAATTGCAATATGTAATAGGTTACGGCGGGAGTCAACTGGGCGCAGAAATATCTCCTGTACCTGTTTCTACAAAGGGGTCTTTTAATCGTCGAGGTATATTGGGCGGGAGCTTCTCTTCAGGTAGTTAAATGCAATATAATAGATGATTGATAATATTCTAAGAAATTATAGATAATGGATTGGCATTTTGATTCGGTTTCAGTAATAAAAAGTGAAGGTGGAAAAGGTTTGCTTGCCTTCGAAAATTTTATATTTTCAAAAGACAAGAGTTAAAAAGTGGAGAAGTTTCCTGGAGGTGTAGCCAAAAAAGGTTAAATTGTAAAGTTTATGCTGTTGGTCCTGATAACGTAATCTTAAGAAACGATGGCGCTCACAATCATGAGGCACTTGAACAAAAATTAAATAGAAAAACTGTTTCCAATGCGTGTAAAAGGAAAGCTGAAGAAGATATATCCGAAAGGCTTTCTAAAATTATTTGTAAAGCATTTGCAGTCCCACTTGCCAGCATCAGTTACAACGACCGATGTCAGTTACATTAGAAAAAATATTTATAACATTTCCTAGGTACGCCTATGGCAATATAAAATTTTGATTCAACGCTGACCCAAGGTCCCTCGGCATTAGATGCTTAGATCAAACGTACCGCCTGAGAGATAGCATTCTGGTTAGTATATTTATTCGTGTGCCAGAAGTGTGGCCATAGACAAAGGGATTTTATTTTTCGTGCCTTTTCTAACAACGGCCAACTTGTTATTTATATATCATATATATTATATATATATATATATATATATATATATATATATTATATGTATAGAAAAATTAAAATGTTGCAGCCATTAAAGGATGCTTAGGTACACAGTTTTTAACCACAACTCAAAATGGGATTTTTTTGGCTCTATTCGCGTTTTGCTAACCAGATTAGCGCCATCGAGAGCCCTGATTAAAACTAAAGTACAAACCTGAAGCTTAGCAAATCTAGGTTTAAGTAATTGAAACCATGGATTTATTAAGAAAGGATTCGATGTCCGTATACTGTGAGCGTATCGAACGTGAAGCCTTATATTTGTTGTTTGTTATGAAAACATTTTCCCTAGAGGTAGAGTTTACGAACTTTAAGGAAATACGTAATTGAATCAAGAATGGTGGTAGAAAGAGATAAAATAGCATTGGAGTGTAGGAGCTCAGAAGTGTTGCTGTCTCTGCTGGTTGCTTAGGAAAAACGTCTGAACACTCGGTTACACGTACGTCTTTGTCTAATGAACTAGAAAAGCAAAAGTGCGACTTTTAGATTTATAAATGGCTCGGAGCGACTTTAAATAAACCTTTAGAAATAATATAACCTATAATTAATTTATTAAAATTTTTTAAATTTATTATTTAGCAGAGAAATAAAATATTTTAGGGCTTTTATTACTTTTAGTAAATCTTGTGATGCTTCTAACGTATTTTTTGTACAAAAATACAAGGTCAAATAAGATGTGGCCAATGTTTACAAATTGTGTTTACAGTGTCGCTTAGAATGGTTTGTTTTGGCTTCAAAGAATGTTAAATCATCCCGTATCCATTTTTAATAAATCCATGATTGAAACCTATATTGTTCCTAACAAATGTATTTGTAAAGATTTTGACCTCTTAAATATTTACCTATATAACCCTTATTTTTTCTGTTAATGGTACATAGTAAAAGAATCGCCGCTTAGAAGTACAGAATCTGTTGATTTTTAATTTGGCTGTCATTATCTTGGGAATTAACAATGTACTTGTTCGTTTTTTCATATTTTAACTAGAAACTGAGAAATTAAGGAAAAAGGAAAAGAAGAAATAATCTTACTTTTATATTTTCTCTGTATTTCCCAGGTAATGCAATGTCCAAAGGATGAAAATCTAATGGATAATGCAAAGGACAGCGGTCTACGGATGTACGCAAATATGGGGAAAGAAGAGAAATTGGACAAAATTAATTTAATGGTTTGTATAATGATAAATTTTAAAAGATATTATGTTGACGAACTTATCTCGTCTCGCTAACACCTCAATTCTTGCCATGAACTTCTTTTTGTGGATAAGAAAACTCATACAAGTTTTTCAGCAATAACATTCAGATATCACATTTTAACATACATTTTTGGCGAGGATAATCCACACAGTCTTCAGACTTTCAAAAAATAGTAATATTACACTTCCTTATTCACTTGAAACATGTACAGGTGGCATTAGTACTAGGGGTGGGCAAAATAATCGATTATTAATCGATTGCACGATTACAAAAAAAATTAAAATCGATTTTTCGATTAATCGACTTTTCGATTAATCGATTTTTCGATTTATCGATTTTCCCGATTAATCGATTTTTAGATTAATCGGTTTTTCGATTAATCGATTTTTCGATTAATCGATTTTTCGATTAATCCGTTTTTCGATTAATCGATTAATCGATTTTTTCGATTAATCGATTCGTTTTTATAATGATAACTCGGCTAAGAAACACGTATTCAACGAAATAATTTGAATGCTTTTCGATCCGCGCTCCTTTAATTTTTACGGGTCTAAAATGTAAATCGCCCGCCGGAATTGTGTTCAAGATAGACAAGTGGTAAGCGCTGGAGTCGCTTTCATTATGTCATTAGTAATGACATAATTTCGACGAGTTCAATAATCTATTTTCTCGATTAATCGATTTTTCGATAAATCAATTTTTCGATTAATCAATTTTTCGATTAATCGATTTTTCGATTAATCGATTTTTTCGATTAATCGATTTTTTCGATTAATCGATTTTTTCGATTAATCGATTCGTTTTTATAATGATAACTCGGCTAAGAAACACGTATTCAACGAAATAATTTGAATGCTTTTCGATCCGCGCTCCTTTAATTTTTACGGGTCTAAAATTTAAATCGCCCGCCGGAGTTGTGTTCAAGATAGGCAAGTGGTAAGCGCTGGAGTCGCTTTCATTATGTCATTAGTAATGACATAATTTCGACGAGTTCTATAATCTATTTTCTCGATTAATCGATTTTTCGATAAATCAATTTTTCGATTAATCAATTTTTCGATTAATCGATTTTTCGATTAATCGATTTTTTCGATTAATCGATTCGTTTTTATAATGATAACTCGGCTAAGAAACACGTATTCAGCGAAATAATTTGAATGCTTTTCGATCCGCGCTCCTTTAATTTTTACGGGTCTAAAATTTAAATCGCCCGCCGGAATTGTGTTCAAGATAGGCAAGGGGTAAGCGCTGGAGTCGCTTTCATTATGTCATTAGTAATGACATAATTTCGACGAGTTCAATAATCTATTTTCTCGATTAATCGATTTTTCGATTAATTTCGATTAATCGATTAATATAAATTTTATCGATTAATCGATTAATCGGAAATAATCGATTATTTCAAATAATCAAAAATCGATTACCTTTTTCGATAATCGCCCAGCCCAAATTAGTACACAGTTTACAAATTCCGGGGCCCAGAACACGCCCTCGGTATATCGAAACAGGTGGCAAAGCAAACAATAAGTAGATGGATACAACATGTATATCGGTCGAATACAACACCTGGCCAAAGAGATGCTAGGACCACATTAGGCAACCCTTCAAAGCAGTGCGGCTGGTAAAATTTCAAAGTTGTATATCTGTTCCTACTTACAGAACCCGTACCAAACTTAGGGGTTTTAATCGGAACCCACCGGGATTGTTTTGGTAAAGAAAAAGAAAACATTTTGTAATTTTCGAAAAAAAGTTTGGTTTTTGCTGCGCCCCAGTGGGAAAAAATGAACGCGTTTAGATATTTTATTTATTATTTTTTATAAACAAATTTTACATCGTTTTGTCGAAAATTTTAAGAGAAAAAAATGTGTTTGTAGAAAGTTATAGTCATTTGAATTTTTTTAAAATGATATTTTAGGTATAAAAAAATTCAAATGGCTATAACTTTCTAACACATATTTTTCTCTTAAAATTTAAGAATTGTCGACATAATAATGTAAAATTTGTTCAGAAAAAATAATAAATAAAATACCTAAGCGTGTTAATTTTTTCCCAGTGGGTCATTTAAAAAATTCAGTTTTTTTTTTTTCAAATTACAAAATATTTTTTCTTTACCAAAACATTCCTCAACTATTAAAAAACCTGAACTTGGCATGGGTCCCATAAGTAGCAGCAGAGATATACAACTTTAAAATTTCACGGGCCGCACCTGTAACCTCTCGATATAAACGTGGTTATATAAAGGTGTTCCAAATTCGAAGCACAGTATTGGAAGCCATTATTCTTTCTTTTCTGATAACCAACCGTTTTTTGGTTCCGGTCACCATTTTGGATCTTAATATTATCTTTAACATTTAGACTAGACCTTTTGTGCCCCATTCCATTAGATACTCATGTTCGGGAAACAGATTCGAAAATTGTAACTTTCGCAACACTCTCAATAAGCAATCTATTAGCGCTGTGAGGGGATAAAGAAATGAATATATTGTCAGAAAAATACGAATGCGTTTAAAATAACAAATCGTACCAAAATTAAATTAAAGTAATTTTTAACTAACATTTTCTTAAGATCATCCTGTAAGAACATTTTTCATCATAAATTCAGATTTCTTGTTTAAATTTCTTTTATTTATAATTTATTACATTTTAAGGAATCATAAATCGGCCTTAAATTATCTAAAAATTTGAGAAAATAATCATCTATCTATAAATACCGTCCTAATGGTGAGCATCGATTTTGAACGCACCATGTGTAATATAGGTCAGTGCAAAATTCTATTTTACAGATGGCGGAATTAAAAAAGACTTTAGATCTTGCCACTTCAGAGCACATGGAACTAACCAAAAAACTAGGATCAGAAGAGTCGGAGGTTGAAAAAGCTAAGTTAGCGTTTTTAATAGGTAAATCCGATGCCAAAGTACACGCCCTCTCGGTTTTAATGCTGCACTATTGTTCCGGGTTACAATATACGCAAGAAAAAATAGTTTAGTAGGAAAGAAATTTAAGTTATAATCTCGTCTTTTTATTAGATAATACAGCAGCGTTTTCGATTTTTGTGAACTTTTTACCGATTTATTCTCCACATTATTTTTTTCTTTATATGTATATAGCATGTCCTAAAAGTTGAGAGTGCGTGCTGAAAGTGATGTTTAATTTCAGATCGTTCAACTTTTTAAATATTTGACTAATTTCTTCCGGTGGGTGTAACGTCGTTTTAATTTATTTTATCACCAAAAGTATGTTCTGAAATGCTGGTTTTCGCAGCTAAGAGTTGAAACAATCCATATTACAAAACAATTTCTGCTTTTGGCAACTATAACTCCTATATAAGGTTTATCTTGCTGACGAAAAATACGAACGAATGTCAACAGATGACACAATATCACAGATTACTCCTACCAGATGCGAATCTCTTAATAAATTTCCTATATCAAGATTCCGCGGTCTTGGCGATACGGACAGTGCGGCCAGTCGCTTCGAGCGTCGATGCCAAGAATGGAATTTTCCACGCGTTGGGTAGGTTTTAATTCAGAGAAATTATGGATTATATTTTAAAATATTACAACATGTTATTGTGTGGCATTTTATATAAAATTATATCATTAACAAATACAAAAACGTATATCGTTTATTAAAATTACACTACAACCTAGTACAACCACAATTTAAACCATAAAATCAACGCAACAAAACTGATGTAATATCATTTGCCTGCTATCTATTCCACCAAGCCGTTCGCACCCGCTCGCACCGACAAATTCAACGTTTGGCAACAGATTAAATATGGAGGCGGTAGGCACCTTACAAGTTCTCTAAATCGGGTCACCGTCGAAAGCGTAAGATTCTCATCTGGTAGGAGTAATCTGTGACAATATGTTATAAATTTTGCTGCCAGGAGAAAATATCCTAGCTATATTTTATATCTGACTATATCATTTTAGGACAGTTTCCCCTATAAGTCTTTTTTCAGAAAATCGATTTTGTGTTTTTAAATTTTAATATAATATGATTCCTTGCAGTGACTATACAGGGTTTTTCCCGGTGAGTAGTGAGTATATCGCGAGGAGTAATGCACGTCGTTGAACTTTTTTTTCAGAGGTGTAAGAGATTGCAATCTCGACTTTAAAAATATTTTTTAATATGCAACGTTGCCACCTCTACCACTTTCGAATTGTAAATAGAATACTCTGTTCATATTTGGCATATAAAGTACAATAAGTTTAAACTCAATAGTTTTCGGGATATTGAGCGACATTTTGAAAAATCACATTTTTTGTAATTTGACAGTCTGTAGCTTACTAACGGTGAATCTTAGAGAAAAACGACTTACATGTCCCTATCTTAGTTTTTCATTCGCTAGTTAAAAGTTCCATCTTTCGTTATATCACGGAGAAAAAAAGAACTTCCGGTTAACTCAAAAGTTAGCATTTTTAAACAAGAAACGGAAAACTAAGATGGGGTCATGTAAGTTGTTTTTCTATAGGATGCGTCATTAGTAAGCTACAGACGAAATTGCGAGAAATGCTTTTTTTAAATTTAGTATCTTGAAAACTTGGACACAGTGTCTCATACAAAATATATTCGGCATTTTGGGTAGAATTCAGAAATTTAATAAGATACAGAGTGTTCCGTTTAAAATTCGGTAGGTTCCGTCAGTTAATGGTAGAGTTTTTAAGGCTAGATTACAACATCGGACGGCTCTGACCAAAATTTCAAAAAGGAACCCATAAATTAGTTCCTGAGATCTAATAGGTCTGTCACTGTAAATAACCCTGTATATAAGTAAGAAAAGTCGCCACCTAGATCAATAAATTATATAACTCTGCATCCTTGTTGTACTACACAACGATTTGTAAGATGCTCAGAGAAAATTGACTTTGATTAATTTTTTTTTTTTGAGTGGTAATGTTGGATAATTAAAAATGAGGAAATCTAACAGAAATTTAAAACTGCTTATCAGGCGCGGCCCGTCCATAAGGTCATTTGGTCAATGACCCACCTAAAATTTTCAGTGATCTACCTAATAATTTATTTTTTAATTTTTTAAAACCAAAAAGGAATCTTTTGTTTCAAAGTTCCATGCGAAAACTCCCAAAGAACGAAGCAAGTCAAGCCATCGTCAAAGGATATCCAAGTTGATCTTATAGGTTTATATGGACGATATAAATTCATTAGAAGAGAGAAACAGATATACGCGCTTTAGGAAGTTAAACAGAGACACAATTGGTCGACGGCCCACCAATAATATCTGGCCACTCCCACTATGGAAATACTCTCAAACCGCCCCTAAAATATACTATTTCAAAACATTTGGTTCGGAAAAAGAAAAACTAATTAGGTACCTAATATGCGCATTGTATTTGCATCGTATTAATAATATTAATTAGTGGTTAAACATAAAAAATTATAAATACGATTTCTGTCAGGCCAGCGCTAGGCATCAAATTTAACGGTATCGGACCGATTTTCTTACATATCCAGCGTAGTCCAGCGGTATAATCTCAGCGAGTTGATCAGACGGTCGCGGGTTCGAATCTGTGTTGGGGCAAGAACTTTTTTTTAAATTTTTTGTTATTTAAAAAATTAGATCGGCTCTAAAAGGTGTATTGGCAACAAGTTGTTCCTCGATAAAATATTTTTAAAATTGTTGGCAATCTCATATTTACTACAGCTTACAGCCTGCACGTACGTAGACAAATATCGTATTACTATGTCTAATCGCCAACATTGTGTTTATTAAAGAAAACGGAGTTTCAGCAGCGTTCCTAATTTTATTTTACGAATAATCATACTTTTAGCTCAGAATTTTGTTCTGTTTATATTCTGGGCTTTTAGTACAAGGCGCGACATCTATTGAGGAGATGCTAAACGTATCACAACGGAAGCCGCTAAAATCTACTATTTTAGAGTATCAAAACACATATAAAAAAGTCATAAACATCAAGAATAGTAATGTTCAATATTCTGCAGTACCTATTTTATGATTTTTGCAGTGTTTATTTGTAGGTAAATAATTTCTTGGCACATTATTAAAAACCTTTCTTAATTAAAAAAGTGTTTTTTGCTTGTTGCGTTGATATCACTAGTTGCCCACAAAATTTTGACCCACCTGTAAAAAAACACACGGGCCGCGCCTGCTGCTTATTATATTTTAAAATAATCCTATTGATTTTATTTTTTAGGACATGCTATATAACAAAAATAAAGTAAAATAGACTGCCTAATAAGGTTCCAAAATCCAAAACGCTATTAATAAAAGGCCATCTTATATAATATAAATGACAAATAATGAATTTTCACCCCCTAGAAATATGAAGGAATTGAAAACTATTTAAAATCTTGCTTTTAATCAGATGAGACAATACTGCAAAAAAATTATCTTTAATAGTGTCATAATGTAGCGAATCGTGGGAAAAAGTCTAAGATTTAATTTTATATGTGGCCAGCGAAAGTCCAGATTTCTAAAAGTTTCAATTTACGTTCATTTATAAGTTTTCAAGCAGAATAGTATTTAGATATAGGTTGGCTTTTTACTACAATATAAACAATTTGCACTGTGTTATTTTTCGTGACGCACACTTCTAGTTTAAGACAGTACAACGTAAATACGATTGGTTGGTGATTTACAAATTGTATTGTAAGTGAAGGTAACCAAAACCGCTAGTTAAATGAAATTTGTGACAAGCTTCAAGTTTTTGATCTAAACGTAGTAATTAAATAAAATGTGATATAAGTGAATTTCATTGGCCAATATTCTTAACTCAACTCCGGGCTGCATTTTTCCGTTTCCTATTGGGCTAGCGCAACCGGGTGCGCTAATCGTACAGGTAAATTGAGGCCAAGCGAATTGGAGGGCACCCTAAGGTCGGAACAGGGTTAGCACCTGGTTAGGGGCCCTGATAAGTCTCTTTCCTCGCAGGCGAAGAGACTTGTCAGGGCCCCTAACCAACGGAAAAATGCGGTTGGAACAGGGTTAGCCCCTGGTTAGGGGCCCTGACAAGTCTCTTCGCCTGCGAGGATAGAGACTTGTCAGGGCCCCTAACCAGGTGCTAACCCTGTTCCGACCTTATGGTGCCCTCCGATTCACTTGGCCCCAATTTACCTGTACAATTAGCGCACCCGGTTGCGCCAGCCCAATAGGAAACGGAAATATGCCTCCGGGCTTTATATATTATCACCTTTTTCAGCTTATTCGCAGTCTTTCGTGATACATTCATTAGGTTTTATGCCGATCAGAACATACAGAGTACTACATATCTACAGATTAATTATTTTAAAGTTGTTGAGGCTTAGTACAGCTTCAAGTTTTTGATCTAAACGTGGTAAGTAAATAAAATATGGTATAAGTGAATTTCATTGGCCAATATTCTTAAAAACTCACATATGTAACTGTCATACTTTCACTTAACAGGTTTTGCGAAAAATGAAAGGATATTTTTGGCTGTTAGTCGTTATGTAAAAGATTTCGATAAATTAATGTTAATTATTAACATTACGATTTCTACCTACCTAGCACAATAAGTTAAGATAATCAGTTTATTGAATTTTCATATTTACAAGCAAAATAATTTATTTGTTAAAATCGATGGAGTATTACGTTGGTACCTATTTTTTCACAAAATTACCTACAGAAGGATACGGTTTTGCTAGAAAATGCTTGGTTTATTTTTTTTTTTTGGCAACATATGAATATATAAATGTATATCATATTTGCATATATTATGGACAAAATACAGAACGACAAAATGTGTATCATAAATTCACGCTATTATGAAAAAATTTCTAAAGCTAGCACCAAAGGTAGTCTGCTATAGCAAAGTTAATATAAGGTAATGGTATATGGTTGCATTTGTCGAAAGTAAGTTTGTTTAGGATAAAGCTCTTTCATTGACAACTTCAAACATAAGAACGTGCGATAAGCTAGAATTCATTTTACGTAGATTTTCAGACAGAATTTTCACATTACCGGAAGTAGCATATTTAGTTAGGCGTAATTTTAATTTTAAGTTGTTCCTAATTTTACGATTTGTATCTAATTTATACTGTACGACGAATTTTTTTTTTTTTTTTTTTATATTTTTACCTTTTGAGAACTACATACTACAATAGAAAGTATTGACTTCAGTGAAATTATAAATCTAAATCTTGTTGTTAAATTGGTTAAGCTTAGATCGTCATTACTATTAAAACTTCTAATAAATTAGTATTCGCGATCTCAAGCGATGGTGCTACCACTCGCAGTGAACTAAAGGAATTGAATTGGTTTAACGTTTTGACTTACGATTTTTAGCTTTAAAGTGTTTTCCGCGGAAAAAAGCAAATAGTACTGTTAGGTGCCACAGTATTGTTCGGGAAAAATATATTTTCACTATATTCCTAAAGATGAGATATTAAAGGAACAATGGTGGAAGGTACTTTGTATTGGAAAACCGATTTTTACGTAATATCTGCATTTTTAATTGCCTAACTTTACTAGGACTCTTCAGTCAGCATCAGCCGGTCAGCACGTGTTCCTCTAAGTTGTTTTGGTTTCCTTACGGGAATTGCGCCAAAACGCGGGTAGTGCGTGAGTTTTGACCTCCAAGGGAAGAAAGAAGAGTCGTGACCTGTTAAGTGTTTTTTTTTACAAAATCTAAGGGGAGTGCGATATGAGGCTTACAATCAGTGGCGGTCGCAGCTTTTTTCAAGGGGGGGGGGCGGTTTCGTAGGTGTTGGGTTGGCCCAATCGTCGGGTTAGTGTGTTACAAAAAAAAATTACCTATGTATGTTCAAAATTTCTATTAAAAAAGCATGCTTGCAATTTTATCTAGGCCACAGTCAATTCTAGAGACGTGTACTGCCTGCACCAACGGTTTTAAATTTTTTGCTTTACCCGCATCGATCATTTATTAATGATTTCTTCATTCGTTAAAAATAGTGTCTTGGGTTAAGAGGGAAGGGGGGGGGGGGGCGATCGCCCCCCACCGCCCCCCCCCTGGGACCGCCACTGTTACAATCCCTATTGGTGTTGGTTTCTTTCTAACCGCACTTGAAAACATGACGGCGTGGTGAGGAAGTGTGGCTGACAGAAAAGTTTACGCGCAATATGTTCTGCCAGAGGCGAGAAACTCCGTAACCTTAACTATGCCATACCACTAAAATTTGATGCTTCTGATGTCGAGATATTGTTCATTATTCTTGTTCGGAATCTCCGGAGGTACATACCCGATAAGCTGGAGATTCCAAGGATATATCACCCAAGCTAGGCAACATGTACCAGCTCTAAGGGTCGCTAGGGCTCTGGTCTCAGCGCCAGACGGGGTGGTGAGTTGGCCAATCTGACCCATGAAAGAGTGCTAATAATAACTGGTAGAGAGAGAAGTTTACTAGGGTGTAATATGATTGGAGGTTATATTATGAGGACATTATATTTTTAACATGTAATGTTGCTTGCCCCGCAAGAGTGAGTGGTTTTAAAACACCAACGACTACCTAATATATCAGTAAAATCGACCCTAATTGTAATCACCATATTGTAAAACTGGTGCTGCCACCTATAATCGTTTGAGATCGGGAATAATCCAGTTCGTTTTCTATTTTATAGCTGTCACAAGACAAAATAAAATGCAGAACGCGTGACTGTAGATAATTCTAGATGATCCCGTTATTTTCCGAACAACTCGAATATATTATTTGTAGTACCAACAGTTATCTCTTTTGTGAAATTTCTTTGTAAATTAAGAGCAAGACTCAAAACAGTGATTTTATTTTATCGATATTGTGACTAGTTTACTGCTCAAAGAAAAAATAACTTTTGTCAATGATTTCAAGCGAAATTTGAGCTAGTTTGAGTTTAAGTATTTGCTTTCGCTCAAATTGATCGTTCTCTGTCAAAAATCAACGACCAAACGGGCAATCCTCGATTTTCTTTGTGATCGAATGAACAACCTAAAGCAATATATCCTCAATTCTACTGCTTCTAATACGCAAGTTGAATTACAATTATTATACTTTTAGGTAAAGAACGAACTTGGTTTATTGAGTTTTGATATTATTTGATGTTACTAAAACAGTTACAGCACAGCGACCATTACTTGAAATTTTTTGCCAACAATACAATTTTCTTACAAATCCTTGTTAAGTAGGTACTTTCTCTCTGTTGGTGTGTAATGAACGGATGTCGATGCAGGGTATTTCCTAAATAGTCTAGAATATTAAAGGAGGAACATTATCTGATAAGACTTAGGGTGCTAATATTAAAGTTATTTTTCGTTACATTTATTTATTTCCACTTTAAATATTCAAGATAACTTAGAAAATACCCTGTAAATGTAGCAGACTTGGCAAATCTTAAATTTGTTAATAAAATGTACTTAATCCTTAATATAGGACCGTATCTTATAATCTAGAATAATAGAAGCATTTACAATGAAGATTTATACATATCCATTTAAGCGTTTTGTAGACTATTTACTTGTAGCCATAGTAAATTGCCATGACAATGATTTTAAACCGTTACGTACAACAGATCTAGGAACGCAGTGTTGCGTTGCAGGTACAGTCGGGAGGCTCAAGTAATGTTTCATTTTCCATTAAAAAAATCATTAAAAATGATTCTTATTTTGACAATGAATGTACGTTTTTTTTTCGTATTTTGTTTTTCATAATAGATAAATTACTATATAGAAATTTAGTAAATAACATTTTTTTAAGAATCTTTCAACGGAATACCCTCTATATAGACCCGCATTTTCAAAGAGTACATTTTTCTTGTCTATGCTTGATTAAGCAGTTTTTGAAATTTTGGTTCCTAAATTTGTAAAAATAATATAGAGTAAATCATAGTAACCATGAGTTTCGCTGACTTTTTCTCTTCTGTTATGACATTTTTTTGACTGAAGAGAATAACACTTGATATTTAATAAGCATCAGTGCGTTCATTTGTTACAGTCACTAAAATTCATGGCTGTTATGCTTTACTTCATACTATTTTTACACATTCTAAGATCTAACATCTCAAAAACGGCTGAAGCAAGCATTGGCAAACTATATATTTTTAGAATCGGGAAAATGTGTTCTTTAAAAATGTAACTCTATTTACACGGTATTCTATTTACAAAAATTAAAGTTTCCTAAAAACTTTAACTAAAACATTTGCGATGATACATTATTTTTTGCTGGCAACGGGTTATAAAAATTTGGACACGGATCTAAAACTTTTATTACTATTTAACTGTCGGCTGTTCGGAAAGTGCATAAGGAAACTTGGACAGGTGATTATACATGCAAAAATAGTCGTTATAGCTGTGCATAGTTAAATTTTGCATGGTCGCTATATGCAGTAATACTTGTTTACCAGGGATATGTCATCAAGGGGCGGTTTTTCTGTTGGGCCAATCATATAAGACGGAACGTAATTTTACTGTTATATTAACATAATTAGGCAGTTTCTTTTCTAACTGTGTAGATTTTCCCCATTGAGAGTATTAATGCAAAAGGTTAGTTTACTCCTGATTCTTGAAATATTCGGTCGAAATTAGGAAGCGGTAGTCAGTGATTATTTGGTCGGTTTCGCGGATCTTGGCGAAATTAAATGAAATATTTTGTTCATACTCAAATTAAGATTTTTTTTGGAATAAAGGATTAATTTTTATAATTGAGTTAACTTATACAAATATTTCGTGGATTATATAAATCATTTTTAATAATATAATCAATTATCTATCTTCGCTAGCTGTCGAGAAAATATGGAAGCATGAGTTTGGCAATTTTCCAAAATTGAAATCCTAAGGAAGTGCATTAAAAAAATCGTTTATCTCACAAATCACTGAAATGTGAGGTATCAAATTCAGCATTTTGCAATTTGCATTCAGCAAACACACGCGGGCGAAGCCGCGAGACCGAAGTCTAAGTACTATGTACCGTGGGTGTACTGGGGAATCGACTCACACATCCAGAGCTGGAAACATTCGTAGGGATGTGTGGGGTGGTACTACCTCGGTCGAGGAAGAATTCCTCTACCACCTTCTTGCTTACATTCGCAACCCTGCGACCAATGTATCTATTGTGACAAATCTTGGTACTGTTTTTATCAATTTTAAAATGATGTCATGACAGTTTTACTGGCTGCTACGTTTTACAATTTTTTTAGCTGTTTATATAGGCCTTTACAGAACATTCACCGAATTCTAGACATATATTTTTAATTTAATAGCTCCATTTACATAATTATAGCGTCCTGCAAAAATCGATGAACAAATATGCATTCTAGTCAATTAAGGTAAAAGCTTTATTGTAAGAACTAAAACTCAGACTAAAAATAAGTGATGTCAAACCTTGTCAAAACATCAATATCATTATATCCTTTATGTATTGTCTAACATTAACGTTTGTGGTTTATTCTTTACATGACTAATCATGAAAAATTAGTCTATAATTACTCCTGAAGTTACAAGCTTTCTTCCTGCAAAAAGATAAGCCGGTTTAATGATTTTTAGAATCCATCCATCGTACAACATATCGCCGTGACACCCTGTATATAACTGATACACAAATAGCGAAAGCCGTTACATTTTCATACAGTAAACAAACCTTGACAAAACAAAAATGTCTGCGCCTCTGTCCCATACATGTATGTCTAATAGTCTTCACCGTGCTACACCCTTTATATCAAATACTGTTAAGAGAACGTTGGCGCAATCTAAACTATTCCTGAAGAAATAATTTTTTATTTTGTCTAGTTTCTGAATAATAATCCACAGCCCAATTTCGTGACACCCTGTATACTAATCGGGCTAGAAAGTAGCCTATATCCTTTTCCGTGACGGAAACTTCCTCTGTGCAAAGTTTCATCGCGACCCGTTGCTCCATTGAGACGTGCCTAATTCCAAAGTTGATAATATCCGTTCAATTCGTCGTCTCAACCCTACCCCCCCCCCCCCCCCCCCCCATCCCTCATTTCGTACCGCTATGTGATTTTGTTGAGAAATTATTGGAAAAAATGGAAAACAAAATTAAAACTTTGATACCCTGTATCTTGGTTACTACAAAACTGCAAGTTTGAATAAATCTCATTATTTCGACATAAGGAATCTGATGTTGTTCTGTGTACCATTACTTTTGGATCACCCTGTACAGTTCTTTCATTTGAAAACTAGCCGCACCCGCAGTAACATTTGATTTGAATTAAATTCGGCTTAAACAAATAACTCGACAATTTAGATATCGATTGTTATTTCTAGTTGTTGCAAGTAGTAAATTTACTGCTATTTGTGGCGATTTTAAACAAATTTCGAGTTGCGCTCTGGAGGTTGAAATGAATATCTAATTTACCCATGCACATTTTCGCAAATAATAGTGATTGTTTTTACAAAAGCTCTTTGTACAGGACATCACTTTTTTTAGATCTTTTTTGTTTTTATTAGTGGGTTATTGTTGGGTAGCAAGAAAGAAAAAACTCTATCAAATCTATTTTTTTGTGGTTAACATGCTCTAACATGGTCATTGGTCTTGAGTCGAGCATTCTGCAATCACAGTTATGGTGTGTGCCAGTAGTTTTTAAGTAGTTTACTCTTAAAACAGCACTAACTCACTAATATAAATTTAAGTGTTGACCTTAATTTACGCATAGTTTTATTTTATACCAGTATTTAATTATTATTAAGCACGTACACTAGTTAACTTTTACAAACTTTAATTAATATGGAGGTTGTGCCTGGCGTCCAGATTACGGGATACTGTGTGACTTTTGGCCATGTTTTTGTTAGCTCATAGCCTAAGAGCTAGCGACATCAAATCATAACAGTTTTAAATAAATATCTCGAGTCCCTTTGGAAATCCGGTCTCGGTCACTAATATCAAAGTCTGGCTGACGAGCCTTGTTGCGCATTTACAGTCGGGCGCGTGGTGGCCCACTAGGATATCGGGAGCTTCCCGGTAGGCCCTACAAAAGTACTTCAATGGGACCCTGGCCCATTGTAATTAAAATAAATTTTTAAAAACTGATATATTTTTAAAAATATTTGAAATATTTAGGTGTATTTAATTCTATTATAACAGTGATAAATTGTTAACAGTTAAGTAGTTATTGATCAATTCAAACAATACTTGAAAACGACATATATCAGTCACATATTTAAAAGTGTGGCGTCTTTGTAGGGCCCTTTTACACAAAAATTTCCCTGGCCCTAAAATCTTCCTACCACGCCCCTGTTAACAGTGTTGTTCAAGCAGCTTGCAACAGATGTGAAATTATTGTATAATGAATGTATTAAAATATATTACTAAAAGTTGGTGCATACCTAACAACAAAATAACCATTATTGGAATTGTGAAAATTGAAGTACGATACAGGGGAGAAACAAAAATATGAAAGTCGCTCAAGAGTAAGTTAGTAATTTAGCTTAGTTGGTAGGTCATGATTATTCATATTCATATTTAAACATAACTTTTAATTCCAAACAACTTTTCCAATAGTCTGTTGCTTCAAGCCTGACAGCACGAGGCCGTCATTATACATGCAAAGGACATTTTATCCCTTAGAGAGCGAGCCTATTACACTACCTTACAAATTGAGAAAAAAAATCGAGTACCCTCTTCAAATTATTGTGTTTATTTTATGAGCTTACTGTCCTATTAAGAATACATAGTGTTTGGTTTTCTATCACGTCCCATTTGTTAGGTATGGTCAACAGCAAAATGATAAAACTGATTTAAATGTACCGATACCAACTTTTTCTAATTTTTAAAAACAAATAATTCACTAGAGTTAACAAAATTATTTTTGAAATAGTAGTAGGTATTACAATTCAAATAAACAAACACTGTACTTGGACAAGAAGTATTTTTTTTTTACTTTTTCTCTTATGGGACGAAGAATACTCTCTCTTTAGACGCCAACAGTAATCGCCTAACATAGCTGCATTCCAACGACCTTGAAACCGCTCCTCAAGCCTCTTCACATCCTGGTGGAATCGCTCGTTCTGTTCATCACTCACGGCTCCAAGGTTGGAGGGGAAAAAATCAAAATTCGATTCAAGAAAATGGATCTTGAGCGACATTCTGCATCCCATCTCTTTGTAAGCGTGTAACAGATTGTTAACTAAAATTTCCGCATTTTCTGCTCTGTGGTTCCTTAAAAATGCATTTATAACAGCTTTCAGTGAAATCCAGACTTCTAACTCTTTGTTATTTAGCTGTCGATCGAAATTTGAGTCTTTCATTAACTGACGTGTTTTGGTCCGATAAATATCCCTACTTTAAATTTTGCTTCACTTAATTTTGTGAAAATCGACTTGAGATACAAAAAAACCTTCACCGTTCATTGCCTTCACAAAACTCTTCATCAAACCGAGCTTAATATGTAGTGGAGGTAGAATGACATATTGTGGATCAATTAAAGGTACGTTCTTCACATTTGCTTTGCCGCACACAAATTCTGTCCTTTTTGGCCAATGTTGCATCAAGTAGTGTTTGTCAGATTATTGGTACCATAGGCGTCTCATGAGAGGGGTACAATAGGTGATTTCTTTTCATGACCATTACTGGAGGTAGTCCAGATAGGGGTATCTCCGTTATTTGAAGGAATTGAGGGTTGAGACTTAGTATTTGAGGGGTCATCCCCGACACCCCCAGTGCGATGTTGCCAAATCTCAAAATTCCTTAACCTACATAGATCGATAGATAACGTCAACTAAGACACTTTTAAAACTGTGTGTCAAGTGAAGGTAGGTTGCAAATTTTATCGACGTGTACCTCACAAACGTGACGTGATAGACACATTTGGTTTTCATCTCCTACCTTCTATTAGTGTTAGCAAACGAAGCTACCAGTGTTTCGAGTACACAAATCGTGTCGGGCAGTGTTATTTTCAGGAATAAATGTGTATTTTTTAATACAATTCAGGTGGATTTGATATTTTGTGGATGAACCCGCCCTGTATTTTCCATAACATAATATAGGGTGGTAAAATTATGGCAATGGTTAAAGTGCATATTTTAGGATAATTATTATACCAGTGTGGAGATTTGAAGGCCTGGATCGTTTTAATTATGATTATTATTTTTTATCAAATCAAAGACATTCTTTATTGTTATATTTATTTAAATAAAATAATTTTATTGAAATAAAACTAATGGTGTTAATTTCTACTCTATTATAATGATTAGTTTATACAAAACAGACTGTTTTACGTCCAGTTGCACAAACCATTTAATCAATAATTAAACTAATTGGATACTTTTAATGTGACAGCACTAATGTTGATATTACCAAGACGACTCTAAACGTCAATTAAATGTATTACTTCATTAAAAGTTTTGAGTAGCAGGCTGTTAGTAAGTCTACGAAGTCCTATTCACCAATTCATAGGATTCGTGGTTCTAAACAAATAATAAAAATATCAACAAATAATCCTTACATTTAATATCAATACTTTAGAGGTTTCAACTCATTTAAGATTGGTAAAGGGTTTTGCTTTTTCCATAGAATCCAACTTGGTCCTTTCCCCAGACTGTTAGGAAGATCTGGATTAACTTGAAAGTTTATTGTTATCAATCTGTGATAATTTTATATTAGCTCTGTATTATTTTTTGATTTAAAAATTTAATGTGACGCCTATGGTTTCTTACGTTTTGATGGTCCTGGACCATAGACGTCTAAAAACTATAGACAAAGCATATCATGCATAAAATCGTTTCTCGCCAAATCAATCGTCCGTTTAAAAAATGCAATGGATGCTACTAAGAGAGGTAGACACAGCGGAAAAAATGGCAACACTGTTCAACATTCAACCCAACTACACCAGTGGATTCGATACAAGTGAACATAACCTCACTTACTTAAGAAAAGAAACTTCTGGATTTAAATAGTCCAATTTTTTGCAAATTTGAGACTGCCGCGCCATATTTAAATGTTTTTTCGCAAAACAATGTCAGCTTCTTCAAAGAAAAACATTTTAACGCTTCTCGCAAACACAAAAACCACGTTTCCACTCTCGAATAACGCCGCAATCGTCAGCGAATGGCCGCTTGCGTCAGTTCTCGATTTGTAGTAAAGGGTAAAGCAGCTTTGCTACTTTTACTCAATAACTTAATAATTTATCACAGTGGGAAGGGAATAAGAGTTTATTCGGCTATGATGCATAAAGTAGAACAAACTGTATTACTTTATACTTATGTATGCTAATTTTATTACATGAAGATATGGTCAAATAAATGTCGTGTAATACTGTATTGCTTGGATGGCATCAATCAGGACATTTTGTACCTACACTTTGGCAACCGTCTGCCGTTGACCAGTCAACACAATCGACCAGTTTTTAGTACAAATCGAATGATTGATTGCTCTGAATAGTAAATAACTTTGTCTATAGTTTTTTAGACGTATATGTCCTGGGCCCTTCGCTGTGCTGTTAGGCTTTAGGACACAGACTATGAAAACATTTTGTCGTATTTTTAAAAGTAAGGGTAGGTACTTTAACTTTTGAGAAATTTTAATATTTTTGTTTCTTCCCTGTATGCTACTTGTCTATTCACAATTTTATTATGATGATGGTTAATTCTATTATCAATTATTATGTATACACTACCTTTTCGTATTAGTTACGTTTCAATAAGCTCATTAAAATAATTTCACATTTGTTGCAAACTGTTTGAACTACATTGTAGATGCGCAACGGCTTCGCTAGTCAGACTCTGATATTAGTGACTGATGAGACCGGATGTACAACAACAAGGGACTCGAAACATTCAATAAAAATTATGTAGGCTTTGACGTCGTTATCTTTTAGTCTCAACTTATACTTATGTTCCTTTGTTAATGTTATATTATATATACAAAATTAGTCAGTTTTATTAAATTTTAATACGTACTATTTGACAAAGTATCTTGTTCTGTGAATAACTTATTGAGATATAACACTGAGAACGTTCTTGTACAGTCTCATGCTCAGCTTGAGCCAGTAAATGGTAATACCAAAAGTTAGTAGTTAATTTTTACGACATATTCCATACTACTTAACCTAGTACTAATCTTTAAGACCACTTCATACTGGTTCAAGAATATTGCGTTTGTTTGTAACAACAGGATGTGTGTTAATAACTTGCCCTCTACCTAAGGCCCAATTTCTGTTTTAAAAAATGTTTTACCAAAGATTATAGGTGTGGTTAATAATATTCTGTTGTTCCACTTATTTCTAATTCGTTGTTTATTGTGAGGTTTGTTCCCATAATCAGGTCTTTAGGTACTACCCTAAATGTATTGTGATATTTTAAAATTGTTATTGTAAACATTTGTGGTTGTTTAGAATTTAGACACTTCTTTTAAAAAATAAAATCAAAATAAAAACAAATTTATTGAAATATTTCCTTTACTTATATTTTTGCGAGAGGCCCTCTCAGCGAGGGTGGTTTACATTCTCTGCAGGACCATAGACAAGATGATGTAAAATGGTAAAATGGTGGCATCGTTTTTCACTGCATTCACATAAATCTATCTACCATTATTTAATTTACTGTTTCGTATGGATAAAAATAAGATTTTTACACATTTTTATGGTGGAAAAATTATCTATTTTACTGTCAATAACTAATTAACACGTTAAGTGCCGCAATGTATCCGAAAAATACGAGCAATCAGGCCGCTATTTTTTTTTTGTATTTATAGGTCAGAATATGTCTATTTTTAAGGACTTAGTACCATTTTTGCGTAAAAGTTTTGTTTTTTCTTAGTAATTGCTTATTTTAAGTGTGAGACAATATTTGTCTCACGCGGCCTCAGGTATCAAAATATGCAGTTATGGCCATGTGAGACTTATCTGTCTCACGACAAGTTTGTACGCGAAAACTGTTTGGCGCGTCTTGATATTGTGGGTAGTCTTTCGTCAACTCTCGAAGAGGTAACAAGTTGTATAAAGTGAGTTACGAAAAAGGGCAAGAACATTTACGGAAGCTTATGGATCAGTGTTTATCGGAAGATGATATGGATTTTAGTAACGGTTCTTCTGATAACTATATACTAATACCTAATACTGATAACTAATACCAGATAATGAGGCCAAGCATATCCTAGAAGAAACAGAAAACAGAAGGCGCTGTGTAGAGTGTTTCCGGAAAATATCAGAAAGTGTAGGAGGAAAAGAGGCGCAAAGAAAGTCTAAAAATATAAAACTGTGTTGTGGTGCGTGTGACAAGCACTACTGTATGCCTTGCTTTTTTGAAGTGCACCAATGTACGAAATAATATTTTAAAGTTTTAGCGTTAAAATTAAATTACAACACGTTTTCTTCTTTTAGAATAGTACCTATTAAAATACTTTGGTTTGGTTTTATTTCAAAATATATATTTAAAATTACGATTTTGTACTTATAATTTACCATCCCACAACCCGCTATCTTTAATAAAAGCCTTCAGGCCAATAACGTTTTCTGCACTCACAGGCCATACAGATTAAAAATATATGTAATTCTTATGGCTCTGAGAAACGACAGCAGTATCACACGGCTTTGAAATAAATTTTACCTGAGAGACATATGCGTCTCACGCGGCCATAGGGCATAAACAAATCGTGAGACATATACTATCTCACATGGCACTCAACGTGTTAAAACAACGGGAGACAGGACCGTATTTACTTTTTTAACTTTTTAAAATTTATATCCATTATTTTGCAACTAAATTATATAGGCGATTTTTGGTCAAATGGTTTTTATTTTTACGAATTCTACAACCTGTTAAAATAGATGCCTCAACTTTGAGAACACCTTGTATAATAAGGAATTACAGAGTTACCTATTAGTTCCTAATCTCTAATAGTTGCTGATGTGTCTCTACCTACACCTGTAGCATCGGTAACCATTCCATTGTACCTTATCTTCTACTAAAGACCGCCTGCTGCACAACTACAACAGACTCTTCTTTCACATCGATATCTTCAACGTATCCCTGGATGCTCTGAAGCGGTACTTGAAGTTTGGCGCAGTGTAGCATACTGTACATTAAAGTATTTTAATTTTTGTAAATATCTTTGGTCATTGGCCGTCTTAATTCATTGTTTCCCTTAAAATTAAAACAAGAACTTATAATAAGCCGCTTGCTGAGTACCTAGTATTCCCATTATATTATCAGTACTTAAACGTTTAGTTTTAAACGGAATTATAGTTGAAAAAATTCTCTCAACATTAGCACCAAGAGATGGCGCTAGCGAATTTGCGTACAAACGAAGAAGCGGTATTTTATAGAGCTAAAACTGGAGAACGGTAGATGACTCTCTAAAGCGGTAGAAATACCTGTTTAGCGGTAGTTCTGGCAACGCTGCTGCAAGTTATGTTCTATCTCAAGTTGGCATTTTGAAGGTAACCTTGGAAAACAATCCGACTTTAATGTAGAAGGATCATCAAGGTTACTAAAATCATACATGCAAAAATGATCATCGCGAATGAATAAGTTGCAACAATTTTTGCTTGGGCTTATTGTACAGACAACTGTCCAAGCAGAAAATGTGGATGGATATTGTATTATTGTAATTTAAACTTTTAACTTTTAAAAAATTGCATTTTTACATGATGGATACATGAAAAGCTCTTTTTTCCCAAGGGCAGATAAAGCCGCAGCCAGACTAGACATTTTAAAACTATTTTTAGATTTAAAGCTATTCGACAAGGATATTAAGAAAGTAATATTATAATCACAAAATAGGATTAATTTTCTACATTAAAAATGATACATCACGAATATCCAGTCAGCAGCATTTTGAAACTAGTCAGAGCCAATCATCTTCAAGGAAAGCAGTCTGGTGACCGAAACCAGGCAATCTCATTGGCTCCGATTGATTTGAAATTGCTGCAGAAACAAACCCCATATGAACGGTGCGACAAGTGCTGCATAAAATACCTCCTCGCGTTGCTGTGATCCTGATACAAAATTCAAAATCTTGAATTTTTGATATTTTTATTAGGAGAACAGGAAATTTCAGCTCCTGATTGGCGATGTTGCCAGACTGTGAAAAAGTCCTTGGTTTTAGGGGAAAATCTCCTCGAATTTCTGTGCTCCTAATAAAAATATCTTTAAAAAATAGGAAATGTTGCACAATTTGGCAACACCGAGTATCAGGGCAGAAAATACCTCCTCGCGTTTCTGTGATCCTGATACAAAATCTTGAATTTTTGATATTTTCATTAGGAGAACAGGAAATTTCAGCTCCTGATTGGCGATGTTGCCTGACTGTGAAAAAGTCCTTAGTTTTAGGGGAAAATCTCGAATTTCTGCGCTCCTAATAAAAATATCTTTAAAAAATAAGAAATGTTGCACAATTTGGCAACACCGCGTATCAGGGCAGAAAATACCTCCTCGCGCTTCTGTGATCCTGATACAAAATTGAAAACCTAGAGTTTTTGATATTTTCATTAGAAGAACAGGAAATTTCAGCTCCTGATTGGCGATGTTGCCAGATTGTGAAAAACTCCTTAGTTTTAGGGGAAAATCTCGAATTTCTGTGCTCCTAATAAAAATATATTTAAAAAATAGGAAATGTTGCACAATTTGGCAACACCGCGTATCAGGGCAGAAAATACCTCCTCGCGTTTCTGTGACAATATTCAAAATCTTGAGTTTTTGATATTTTCATTAGAAGAACAGGAAATTTCAGCTCCTGATTGGCAGAACCTCTTATAATTCCTGTGCTTTTAAAAATATTCACAAAAATTAGGAAATTGTAGACAATCTTGGCAAACGTTGCTTATTAGAAACATAAAACATCTATTGTCCTTTCTTTAATGTCAATTGGAAAAACATTATTCCTATCCAAAGAGTTGGGAAAAGCAAGGACAAATAAAACAAAATAAATAGCTTTCATATTTTTTTAATAAAAAATATTGTTAAACAATAAGTTACATTATCAATGTACAAATGTATGTAATCGAAACTTAAATTTTATGAATAGCAGAAATTTGTTTTTACATAGAAGTACTAACTAAGATAATATGAAGTTATGACGATTTCTGAGCTTCAGGACTTGTTGTTCTCAATACTCCGTTGCATCCTTTGTTCCATAAACTGACTTGGAATAATCGGAATCTGAATTCACAGACTCTCCACACCACTCAATAAAAAATAAATATTAATTAATTTAAATAATATTATAACATATCCGGTAAGAGTGGAACAAAATTTTTCTGAACTTATCAAGAGATTGGAAAAATTCTTGTGACTGCAGTTTTATTCTTAATACATTGGCACATTATGATCCAATTTGTTGAAATTTTTATGGCTATTAATTTTTCGAGATATAAGAAGACAAGGATTATAACTTTTCTTTTAGTTAAGTGAAGTTTTTAGGCGACAAGCAACGAGCGTTGGTTTGAAACGTCTTTTGATGGGTTCGGAAAAATGTTTGGTATGTATTGGTATGGTATTTTATGCTGTAAGCCTGTATTGGCTTTCTAACTTAAACAGTTCAAAAGGTACTTGTATAGCTGTGGCGGATGAAGAGAACCCGGAGCTACAGAACCCTATTCTGCCCTCCTTAGTTAAAACGTCCTAACTACATTTTTCCATTTTCGGCTTATATGTATATATTGGTTGTCCGATACCATATAAAACTGTCCTAACTGTAAATTTTGAGCAAGTTAGGACTATTTATTTTTATAAATGCTAAATAGGACGTTCTAAATTATGGAAAATAGATTAATATGGTATCGGACAACCAGTACATGCATATAAGCCGAAAATGAAAAAAATGTAGTTAGGAAGTTTTAACTAAGGAGGGCAGTATTGATATTGGCGAGGATCAGAAAATGGAAAGTAACTGTTGTAAATTTTTTTCGTTTGGAAAATGCTATTTGCGGACCCATCTTTGATAATTAATAATTCAAAAATGGTGGGTTGGTTCGAGAAAAACGGTTTGGCACGTGAAACTTTAGAAGATTATGTACATTGTAAATTAGAGAACTTAAGCACAAAACGAAAAAGAACTAAAAATATATACGCACCTCTCTACAAAAGTAGTTTTCAGATATACTCGGCATCGCTATACTTACTTTTTACCATTTACAGAGAATCTGGTATATCAGACTTGTTAAGGTTTCTACACTTCCACAAAAGATCTAATGCCGACCGATAAGTTCTGAATGCAAAGCTCTGCTTAGTGGCAATCTTCTGACAGTTTTATGGTGACGATGTACATGTTTTGCTTTCATATTTTGGTACTTGAGGCAGACATCATCACAATAAATCTCGATATCACATTAAAAGTGTTAGAGTAGTCAAAAGTATTTAGTCTCGTCTTGTACACTATGTATGTACCTTCAGGGAAACTAGAGTTGGGAGATATAGTGATTTTTCGATATCTGTTAGAACAGCGATAGTGATTTAAGAATAGCCGTTATTTTTAACGGTGATTTTTCACTACAGCGATTTTTATTTTTAAGGCGAAAAGGAGCAGCATAGTTGCTTTTACAAGACTGATATTCGGTAATGCAGCTACAATTGGAAGTAAAATTAAAATTATAACTTGACTTGGTCAGTAAGTTATTAGGGTAAAAATAGTATTTTTTCGATACGGCCAGTGTCAGAGACGTGGCGAATATTAATCGAAAATAACCTTTATTCTTGATTTTTGCGCTAGATTAAGTTAAAAATATTACATTTTTTCCGAAATTAGAATTATAATGCTTTAGGCAACATTGAGTATACCTAGGTATACCCGAAAATGTTTTTGTGACGCTGAATCTAAATACGACAATAATTAATAAAATTATAATCTCTTAGATACTTTTCACATTTGAAATTAACCATCTAAAACTGAAAAAATCCCATTTAATAGCTTCAAAATGGGGGCACACGGAACCTAAGGGAGATTACAAAATGCTTAATATAACCCACAACATAAATAACAAAATAATTAGAAACAATAGTATAAGACAATATAATAAAAAAAAACATTCTCGTTTATATTTAGCTAATATAAAAAATATAAACAAAAAACATTCTCTTTTATATTTAAATACTTTTTGGTAAAATTCAAAATTCAGGTACATTGAGACAGAAGGATAACTTGACATAATATGTTATTTTAAATTTTAGTGGAATGCTTTATGTGAGTATTTTTTTTGCAAATATTGCACTTTTCAGAAAAGTTTCATCTTCAATTGGTTTAAAAAAATTCAAAATTTCACTGGTTTTCTGTTTTTTGGACATTTTGTGAATCTAAATATATTGCAGGTGTTGAATTTTGCTATAATTAAAAGTATTAAAACTAATTTATCGGTTACTCTATAATCGTTACTACGCGCAATGAAGAATAAATGGCTAATTCACCAACAATATCGACTACGGCCGACCGAACCGATAAACGACAAATCACTGAACATACGTGAATATCTAAAGAATCAGATATATCAACAACGCAAGAAGCGATAATATCTGGCGCAACCGTTCAAGCAGCGATTTTATTTATCAATATCTCAATAACCCGAGAAATATTTATTTTACAAGGGGCGATTACGCGGTCGGATCGCCGTGATCTATTTTGTTTCGGTGAACCGTCCGTGGCGCATGCAGATTTGTTAATCACTGAATACTGAATAACTGGGTTAGCGAGATTTCGATCGCCGCTACCGATAGTGATTTGTCTTTCACGGTGATTGGATCATGGTGATTGATATATCTCCCAACACTAAGGGAAAGACATAGTTGTCTATTGGCTTGTTAGTTAGTTTTGCATCTTCAGACGCTTCTTCAAAGTAAATTCTTTATGCTCTTAGGAGTTCTTTGTGTAACTATAAGAACAAAAAAAGGTATTTTACTTAACTTGCACTTTCTAAAGCTTTCTTCAACGTATTTATTAAAATAAATTACTAGAAAGGATATTATTTCAATGTATATTTTAAAAATAATGAAAATAGTTGTACAAAACAAAAGCAAAAAAGATAGGTTATAAAGCAATAAAGTGAGGTTATAAAAACGTCAGATACCACATAACCTCAATATTGTCGATGTTTTTTATAACTCTATCCTAAATCCTGAAACTACGATTTGTCGAATATTGAAAAATTTGAATCTCCCGGGTTCAGTATGACGTCACGTTCTGGTAAAACCAAAGTAATCGGGTTACATGGTTACTCCTTGGTAAAACGTCTAGCCGGGAGTTCCAGCGCGCGTATGTACCTTCAGGGCAAGGCAAATAGGTCCTTTAAATACACGCTATAGTAAAATGAGCTCATCGCCAATCACACTGGCGAGTAAACATTGGGATAGTTTATACGATGCCCTAGTTGCATACAACTAATTTACTAGCAGCTAGTAAACTAACATAAGCAAATAAGATGTCAAAATCAACGTTACAGTAAAGTTGGCCAATATTCAGCTCTACTAGCTCAGATACTGGCGAGTAAACTATTGATGGCTAGTTTACAAGCTGCCTTTTACCGTAGAGTTAGTTTACTAACGGCTAGTTAACAAGCAGAAGCAGGTAAATGGCGACGCCTATAAATAAAAAATCAAGTTAAAAATACACATTTACTTCGTCTTTGTCCATTCTTACTATATTTATTTAATAAAGACAATGTACAAAAAGAAATGAGTTTATCAAACCCAACCCAACCCAACTCCAGTTTTGGGGAAAATCTCCTCGAATTTCTGTTCCTAATAAAAATATCTTTACAAAATAGGAAATGCTGTACAATTTGGCAACACCGCATACAGGGCATAAAATACCCCCTCGCGTTTCTGTGATCCTGATACAAAATTCAAAACTTCGAGCTTCTGATATTTTCATTAGAAGAGCAGGAACGTTAGTATTTTCAGGTCCTGATAGGCGATGTTGCCAGATTGTGAAAAGCTCTCCAGTTTTGGGGAAACATCTAATCGAATTGCTGTGCTCCTAATAAAAATATCTTTAGAAAATAGGAAATGCTGCACAATTTGACAACATCGCGTATCAGGGCAGAAAATACCTCCTCGCGTTTCTGTGATCCTGATACAAAATTCAAAACTTCGAGTTTTTGATATTTTCATTAGAAGAGCAGGAACGTTAGTATTTTCAGGTCCTGATAGGCGATATGTTGCCAGATTGTGAAAAAATTTCCAGTTTTGGGGAATCATCTCCTCGAATTTCTGTGCTCCTAATAAAAATATCTTTCAAAATAGGAAATGTTGCACAATTTGACAACATCGCGTATCAGGGCAGAAAATACCTCCTCGCTTTTCTGTGATCCTGATACAAAATTCAAAACTTCGAGTTTTTGATATTTTCATTTGAAGAGCAGGGAACGTTAGTATTTTCAGGTCCTGATAGGCGATGTTGCCAGATTGTGAATAGCTCTCCAGTTTTGGGGAAACATCTCCTCGAATTGATGTGCTCCAAATAAAAATATCTTTAGAAAATAGGAAATGCTGCAGAATTTGACAACACCGCGTATAAGGGCAGAAAATAAATACCTCCTCGCGTTTCTGTGATCCTGATACAACTTCGAGTTTTTGATATTGATCTTTATATTTTGGTCAAAATCTTAATTTTCTGCACCAAAATTGGAAATAAAATGCCAAATTTGGATTTTTGTATTAGGAGAACAGGAATGCAAGGAGGTAAACTACTCCTGATAGTTTATGCGAAAACTCCTCGCGTTTCTGCGCTTAATACTTTTGGTCAAAATTTAATTTTCTGTACCAAAAGTGAAAATAAAACGCCGAATGGATTTTTCTATTAGGAGCACAGAAATGCGAGGAGGTAAACTACTCCTGATAGTTTATGCGAAAACTCCTCGCGTTTCTGCTCTTTAATACTTTTGGTCAAAATTTAATTTTCTGCACCAAAAGTGAAAATAAAACGCCGAATTTGGATTTTTGTATTAGGAGCACAGACATGCGAGGAGGTAAACTACTCCTGATAGTTTACTCCTCGGGTTTCTGCTCTTGATATTTTGGTCAAAATCTTAATTTTCTGCACCAAAAGTGAAAATAAAACGCCAAATTTGGATTTTTGTATTAGGAGCACAGAAATGCGAGGAGGTAAACTACTCCTGATAGTTTACTCCTCGGGTTTCTGCTCTTGATATTTTGGTCAAAATCTTAATTTTCTGCACCAAAACTGGAAATAAAATGCCAAATTTGGATTTTTGTATTAGGAGCACAGAAATGCGAGGAGGTAAACTACTCCTGATAGTTTATGCTAAAACTCCCGACGTTTCTGCTCTTTAATACTTTTGGTCAAAATTTAATTTTCTGCACCAAAAGTGAAAATAAAACGCCGAATTTGGATTTTTGTATTAGGAGCACAGAAATGCGAGGAGGTAAACTACTCCTGATAGTTTACTCCTCGGGTTTCTTTCTGCTCTTGATATTTTGGTCAAAATCTTAATTTTCTGCACCAAAAGTGAAAATAAAACGCCAAATTTGGATTTTTGTATTAGGAGCACAGAAATGCGAGGAGGTAAACTACTCCTGATAGTTTACTCCTCGGGTTTCTGCTCTTGGTATTTTGGTCAAAATCCTAATTTTCTGCACCAAAAGTGAAAATAAAACGCCAAATTTGGATTTTTGTATTAGGAGCACAGAAATGCGAGGAGGTAACGTTGCGTATTAGAAACAGACAACATCTATTCGCGTTTCGGTAATGTTAATTGGAAAAACATTATTCCTATCCTAAGAGTTGAGAAATATATTGACAAATAAAACAAAATAAATAGCTTTAATATTTTTTTTAATAAAGAATATTGTTAAACAATAAGTTACATTATGAATGTACAAAATGTATTTAATTGAAACTTAAGTTTTATGAATAGCAGAAATTATTTGTTTTTACATAGAAGTACAACGAAAATATGAACTTATGACAATTTCTGAGCTTCAGAACTTGATGTTTTCAATTCTACTCCTTTGCATCCTTTGTTCCATAAACTGACTTGGAATAATCGGAATCTGAATTCACAGACTTTCCACACCACTCTATAAAAAATAAATATCAATTAATTTAAATAATATTATAACATATCAGGTAAGAGTGGAACAAGATTTTTCTGAACTTATTAAGAGACTGGAAAAATTTTTGTTGCTGCAATTTTCTTCTTAATACATTGGCACATTATGATCCCATTTTATTTGTTGAAATTTTTATGGCTATTATTTTTCGAGATATAAGAAGAAAAGGATTATAACTTTTCTTTTAGTTAAGTGAAGTTTTTAGGCGACAAGCAACGAGCTTTCGTTTGAATCTTCTTTTGATGGGTTTGGAAAAATGTTTGGTAGGTATGGTAAAGTATTTTATGCTGTAAGCCTGTATTGGTTTTCTAACTTAAACAGTTCAAAAGGTACTTATATAGTTGTGGAGGATGAAGAGAACCCGGGGCTACAGAACCCTATTAATATTGGCAATGATCAGAAAATGGAAAGTAATTGTTGTAAATTTTTTTTCGGTTGAAAAATGCTATTTGCTCAGGTTGATCTTTGATACTAAATAATTCTAAAACGGTGGGTCGGTTTGAGAAAAATAGTTTGGCACTTGAAACTTTAGATTATGTACATTGTAGATCAGAGAACTAAGCACAAAACGAAAAAGAACTAAAAATATATACGCACCTCTTTACAAAAGTAGTTTTCAGATATGCTCAGCATCGCTATACTTTTTGCCATTTACAGAGAATCTGGTATATCAGACTCGTTAAGGTTTCTACACTTCCACAAAGGATCTAATGCCGACTGATAAGTTCTGAATGCAAAGTGCTGCTTACTGGCAATCTTCTGACAGTTTTATGGTGACGATGTACATGTTCTGCTTTCATATTTTGGTACTTGAGGCAGACATCATCACAATCAATCTCGATCACATTAAAAGTGTTAGAGTAGTCAAAAGTGTTTAGTCTCATATTGTACACTATGTATGTACCTCCAGGGCAAGGCATAGTTGTCTATTGCTGCTCGGGATTAGTTAGTTTTGCATCTTCAGACGCTTCTTCAATGTAAATTCCTTATGCTATTGCTCTTAGGAGTTCTTTGTGTAACTATAAGAACAAAAAAAGGTATTTTCCTAAACTAACACTTTCTAAAGTTTTCTTTAACGTGTTTATTAAAATAAATTTAACTAGAAAGGATATTATTTCAATGCATATTTTAAAGTTGTATAAAGCAAAAACAAAAAAGTTAGGTTATAAAGCAATAAAGTGAGGTTATGAAAAACGTCAAATACCACATATCTTCAATATTGTCGATGTTTTTTATAACTCTATCCTAAATCCTGAAACTACGATTTGTCGATTATTGAAAAATTTAAATGTCCCGGGTTTAGTATGACGTCACATTCTGTCTAAAGCCAGAGTAATCGGGGGACTTTTTGGTAAAACGTCCAGCCGGAAGTTCTGGCGCGCGTATTAATTCAAATTTAAAAAGTGTGCACTTTCTTATAAATTTTTAGACCAGCAATAATTCTAGACGATTTCATAACAAAATCTTGTGCCTGCATAGATTTATTTTCTAAAGTGCACAATTTTTAATTCGGTTTAATTACACTAGTGCTATAACAAGAAAATTTTTAATTTTATTGTGGTCTTAAATTTTGAAAAATAACGCATACGAGGCAAAAATAAATGCATTTGTAAATTTCTTCATTTGCTTTGAATGACCTTATGGCCATGATCATCGTTACTCACGGTTAAAATTTTTATGTTTATAATAATTATTGTATTTACACATATATCGCCAATTGTAGGTATTTGATATTTAATTTTAAAAAGGATTACTGATAAGGCAATTAAAATTTAAATTCATTTTCAATTAGGCTTTATTTTGCCCTAATAATATGACGTTTATATAGGCTTTATTGTCATGTTGCCAAAAATTTATCAAGAGCTTTTGGTGAACCCCCTTTAAGGAATTATGTATGCGAAAAGTGTATTAAGGCAAAAAAAATTGGAAATATTTTTTTAGATTGGCATCAACCTGCAGAATAAGGTCAACGAGAAAACACAACGAATTGAATTTTTTAAACTTTCAATACTAATCCACACACAATTATAGTAGTTAAATCTTGCGTATGCAATGAGCGGAAATCTTCATATCCAATAAAAACAGAACCCTATAAACTAAACCATAATGCTCCAAAAAAACGGGATTTTTCATTTCGACACTTTAGATTTCTAGTTTTTATTTTAAATTTTTCGACATATACGATTTTTGGAATTTAGGATAAGGATCTTTGCAATTTGTAGTATACGGATATTAGAAACCCCATGCAAGGGTTAGTATGCAGTAAAAGTTGGGAATAAAATTTGTATACAACCCCCTCTTAATTCAACATTTTCAATTTAAAAAAAAACAAATCGCATGTCGACATTGTCGACTCCACAGAACAAAATTATGTACATTTTAGGATCTAAAAATGCGGTCATCACCTTAATACCATAGGTACATACTAATAAATACAAATTTTGAGCATTTAAGTTACATGCGCGGCTAAATTTTAACGTTTTTCGTCTTTGCTAAAACAAAGGTTGTAGCAAGGACGAGTATTCATCAACTAGTTTATAATAGAACATATACAACTAGAATTGAAAAAATCAAGGAAAATGCCAGAGTGATATTCGTAAGTAACTAAAAATACCCAAGATTCGAATTTTGTAGTGTATTAAGCATATACGTATTACTAGTAGTAGTAATACTTATGGTATTAAGAATCCTATAACCTCAAAATTACAGACACTTGCTAATTTTTAACACATTGTTAAGAAATGGTCCCTTATAAGGCTTGGAATAGCCCATCATTTCGACCCAGAACTTTTATGAGCACCCACAATTACTTACCTCCAAGGACAGGTGTTGCCCCATAATGAGAGCCGGTAACCAGTCCAAGTTGGTTCGTTTTGAAGTTCTAGAACCTTGGTATAGTCAGGCACCAAAAGGTAATAATTTCTTTTGCCTGTCTACCCTGGAGCCCATTGGATTTCTCCTGTGGGCTAATTTTTCTTTTCTTTGACCCACGGTCAGAGGTAAAAGGTGACCTCTACTAGTGCTGCAAAAGGTCCATAGAATGGCGACTTTGCAGCTTCTTTCATAAGTTGGTCAGCAACTTTACTGCCTTCCACTCCTTCATGTCCTGACACTCAAATTAGTGTTAGGTACAATGGTATTTTTTGCAATTTGGTTAAGAGCTGGTCGGCCCCAGGCAAGCTTAGCCTGGAAGGCACATACGAGGCCTATCAGATAGAATATAGATATTGCTCCTTTAAGGCATTTAAGTATATTAACACATTCTGTAGCACACAAATCTATAGAATGTATGCATGTACCTATTTCTGCTCAAAAAACGAATTTTGCAAGTTTTCACCCGGGTCCTAAAGACCCTAGCTTAGCAAATGTATGTAATTTCGACGTTTTAGGACTCCCTTAAGGTGACGATTTTTGCACCAAGTAAATACGACATGCGATGTGCTTCTTTTTGGTGCAGCCTAGGTTTGTTTCTAGTGCAGCAGTGGTTTCAAATCAACAAGGGCAAAAAAAATCAACCAGCAAAAACATTTACCTCGAGAATAAAATATACAGTGATTAGTTTAAAGCAAGTGCAGGAACAGAATCTATTTGACATGTTGTATTTCCTGCCATTGTAGTAACTTACATACAAACTCCTGCTCTAGACAAGTAATGGAGACATGCAGAAATAAGCAGTGGCTGCTGGTGAAATTTCGAAGTTGTATATCTCTGTTCCTACTTACAGGACCCGTACCAAATTTAGGGGTTTTCATAGTGAATCCACTGGGAATGTTTTGGTAAAGAAAAAAAAAACATTTTCTAATTTGCGAAAAAAAGTTGAATTTTTGATGTGCCCCTCCTCAGAAAAAAATGAACAAGTCTAGGTATTTTATTTTTGGAATATATTATTTTTTATAAACAAAATTCACATCATTTTGTCGACAGTTTTTAAAGTTTGAGAGGAAAAAATGTGTTAGTAGAAAGTTATAGTCATTTGAAATTTTTTAAGCCTAAAATATAATTTAACAAAAAATTCAAATGACTATAACTTTCTACTAACACATTTTTTTCTCTCAAAATTTAAAAACTATAGACAAAATGATGTAAAATTTGTTTAGAAGAAATAATAAATAAAATACCAAGACGTGTTCATTTTTTTCTTAGGAGGGGCTCACCCAAAATTCAACTTTTTTTCGCAAATTACAAAATGTTTTTTTTCTCTACCAAAACATTCCCAGTGGGCTCACTAGTAAAATCCCTAAATTTGGTACGAGTCCTGTAAGTAGGAACAATATACAACTTTGAAATTTCACCAGCCGCCACTGGAAATAAGTTGCGTTTATTATATAATGTGAAGAAGTATATGAACATATAGTTGTGTCCTGCTAATAGAAAGGCCAGTAACCCGTGTGTAAGTAGGTGCGTCACAACCAAGCCTGTAGATGTAGCATTTTTATGATAGTTTTAAAATAATAAACCGACAAAATTTCTGCCTGCGGCATAATTTTTCTGCTTATATGATGTCAGTGGCAAAAATATTTGTAACAAAAAATGTCTTCGATATGTACTTTCTTATTAAAAAATAGCAGGAAGTCATATGTACACACTGCAATTACTGGAAAAGTACAACATGTGGCATGGATCTTAATTGAGCAAACCGGGGCCAAAGGATTCTGCTCTTGCAGGATTTTTCAACTTTATCGCAACTACTATACAGGGTGTTTAAAATAGGTGATACCACTATTGCTATCTCCGAAACGGTAAAAGATACGAGGTCGGTTACATTAGAGAAAATGTGCCGTTTTAAGTCTCTACTTATATTCCGTTTACGGAGTTGCCAAATTCTCTATAGTTTCTTATCTACAGGGGATTTTTTTAAAAATAATCAAAAATTTAATTAATTCTTAAATATTTCGAAAACTATTATAGTTAGAAATAAATTGTTTTAACAAAAATCTAACGATTTTTTACCTTCTCTAAAGTAACATTATTGTTTTGTTTATTCCATTTATTTTTATTGAGTTACTGATACTAATTTTGTTGTCATTTTTAAATATTTTAATAATGGATCTTCATCAAGTAACGGCTACATCAATTCAATATCTAATTTGTTTTTTTCAAATACGGACCTCGACTTTTTTGAAAGAATACTTCATACCCTTTACATCTGTGTATCACTTGATTAAGTTTTTCGATGTTTTGGCAAACAGCACCATCATCAGGATATTCTACCAGTACGGACCTGGCACTTTTCAAGTTAATGCACCATTTCACAACCAGAAAAACCACAAACCATAGCGATAGGTTGTGAATTGTGCCTTAACATGGACGATCCCAGGTCCGTATGGAGAGAAAGTCCTGATGTTGAGGTTCTTGATCAAAAGGTCGGAAAACACATTCAAGTTATACACAGTTGTAAAGGGTATGAAGCATTCTTTCAGAAAATGCAGCAAAAAGTCCAGGTCCGTATTTGAAAAAAAAAAAAACAAGTTAATATCAGTAACTCAATAAAAACAAATGATTTAAACAAAACAATAACGTTTCTTTAGAGAAGGTCAAAAATCGTTTGATTTTTTCTTACTATAATAATTTTCGAGATATTTAAGAAATAAATTTTTGACTATTTTTAAAAAATCCTCTGTAGATAAGAAACTATAGATAATTTGGCAACTCCGTAAACGGAATATGAATAGGGACTAAAAATGGTGCATTTTCTCTAATTTAACCGACCTCGTATCTTTTATTGTTTCGGAGATAGCAATAGTGGTATCACCTATTTGAGACACCCTGTATATGTAGTTTTGGACTGGATTGGAAAGTAGGGAAAGGCAGCGTAGGTTTGTACATCCTTTATACCGCAGCCAATAAGGCTTATTGTGACCCCTGTTGTGCTGGACCTAGTCAAAGAGGCTTGTCTACTAGGTTAAGCAATTCTTGTACTATAGAGGTCCCACCCTGGGCATCGAGTTCCCTTAGGTGGTTTGTTAATCTTCATAAAGGGTTTGTCGATTGACATTTATTTATTGGCTCAGACTGATTTGAAACCACTGAAACAAACCTATGGCCATTAGTCAAAACAGACAAAAGTTTACTGAATCACATGTATAATAATACAACTAATAAATTCTGCCAGTACAATAATTATGTTACATTTTATTAAATATGAAGTTTACTTCTGGACTGTATTTCTTTGAGGATCAGCAGCACAAAATTTCCCATTTATTTGTGATCGGCAGGAGTTCGTTTACTGATGTCGAGCTGATTTTTCCACTGTTTAACTAGACAGTGTAGATCATCTTCCTCTTGGACACATGTCTTCTCCACTAATTCTTAGGTTTTCCCAATTTGTTCTTATTCTTCTTGCTTACCACACATATTTCACTGGCCTTCACAACCTTAACTAAAAAGTTAAGTTAGCAGGCTCTAAACTCCCCTACACCTGCTCCAAAATGCACCTTTATCGCACACCCTGACACTTGAAATATCTATGCACAAAGCACTTCACTATTTATATCACTGCAAATAGATACACATTGAATTATTCCACATCACATCACTGTTTATAATCACTGTAAATATAAACCAAAAATATAACTATAAACTTAACTAAAAAGTTAAGTTAGCAGGCTCCCAACTCCCCTACACCTGCTCCAAAATGCAATGTGTTTATAAATACAGTGGAATGAATGCCATGAATATGCAAAAACATAATTTTACAACAAAGAAGAAAACGGCACATTTAGGCCTTACAACTGTAAATATATACACATTGAATTATTCCACACCTTAATCGCACACACTGACACTTGAAATATATATGCACAAAACACATCACTACTTATAATCACTGTAAAACACAATATATTTATTACAACCATTACTCACATAACCACTTGCCTACTAGTTGCGTTACTTCATCACTATTCACATCACTGTAATTGTGTATAATCACTGTAAGATACGCAACAACAAAATATCCATCACTACCACATAGCCACTGGCTTACCATTCACATTACTGTACTGTACTCACTGCTGTACACTACTGTAATCACTGTAAAACACAATATATTTATTACAACCATTACTCACAAAGCCATTGCCTACTAGTTTCGGTATTTGATCACTATTCACTTCACTGTAACTGTGTATAATCACTGTGAGACACAACACAAAATATCGATCACTATCACATAGCCACTGGCTTACTATTCACATTACTTCATCACTATTCCAAAGCTTTAGGAACACGATTACTTGTAATATATATGAGCGAAGCACATCACTACTTATAATCACTGTAAGACATAAAACCAGACTCTTAAAATGTCCATCATTTATATTTACTATTCTCAATACTTGGTCACTATTTGCAGTTATTAAATATTATTAAAACTCGTTTTGATAAGCTAAATAATGTAACACTATACCGCGAAAAAAATAAATCAAGACACAAAAAAAGTAATTACACACTTGCTTATTTATTTACAACACTATTCACAAATATTTGGCACGCAGAAAGATCTAATTCTCTGCATAGTATTTTTTCCACACTAAGAAAATAAAAGGACACTAAAAAGATTTATCACACACAAATTAGTAAAAACTTGCGAAAGTCGAAATTTCGTTCGGAATCAGGGTGCAAGGGTAATCAAAGAGAAGAAGTCCCAAAATTAGGCATATGTACCTATTTACAAAATATTTTCTGACATTTGCCCGCCCTGTATATGAAATTAAAGGTGCCTTTATATCTGTTAACATCACAGTTATTTAAGCAAATGTTATTTTAATGAAAAACTCTGTCTTAAGTTATAGTAAAAATGTACAAAATTGATTTTAAAATTAAACAGAATTTAATTTTTGCAAATCATTATTTTTGTAACAGTTTCCTTCTGGAGTTAAAAAAAATTATAAAGAATGTATTTTTTTAAGTGGTTCGCCCTGTATTATGTATCATCAACCAGTAACCAAAACTAGAACATAAGTAATTTCAGAGAAATATTTTCTTTGTCAAATAGTTTTTGTGTTTTTGCAACAGATAGACCGAGAGACAGCAGACCAATAATGAAAATGAATTTATTTATGTTTTCTTTTAAGAAGTTTGAGTTTAAGAAGTTTAAAGGGTATTTTGGCGAGGGAATTAGCACGCGCGGCGCGGCGCGACGCGAAATTAACCGGAGTTTTCCGTAACTGTAATAAAAATTTCCATATTTTGTGCAGCCCCGTTTCATAATGATTTCAAATACAAATCTTCCGCAACCCTGAATTTTAGAAAATTTTGGCCCAATGCAATGGTATTTTTCATTTAAAAAAAAAGGAGTAATATTAAAATGCAAGTAGTACAAAGTTAGTAAAATGTGTTCATATAGTGTCAGTATAGTCGATTTTGTACGATAATTTTGAAAATAAGAATATCTTCATTGATATATACTTTCTGAAAAATGAAAGAATAAAAAATACAAGAAGTAAAAGTTATTAATATTACGAGGCGCACAAACCCAATCAACACCGAAAAAATATACTTTCTCTACCTTTTGATACTTCAAAATATATATACTACCCTACCTTGTCCTTCAGTACCTATGTACTCTTCCACTCCATCTTGGCATTTCAGTTTAAAATAGTCCGACAATAACAATTGGCAACAATGTAAATACTGTAAGATACGAGATTTTGGCAACATTTGGGATTACATAAACCTAAAACATAAAAGACTATATGAACTCTGTCCTGACAGAATTACTGGCACAAACATGAACCGTTTTCGACTATGCGTCTTCTCGGAGCAAACAGTCTACTTGTTTCATATTCTTCTATGGTACAGAAGGATAGTTTCTTCTCTTTGCAGAAAAATACGGAAATCTCTTCTTCTAATGATTGCTTCAAATTCTAGTCTGTTTTTTAACACCTCTTAACTTGGTCTAAGTTCAATGATTTCAAGCAATTCCATCATTTAGAAGTATCTAAGCTTGTCCTGTATAGTATGGGTTTTTGTTTATTTTTCTTGGAAGTCTTGCTTAATGGATTCTTGAGTACCCCCATATGAACGTTTAGATGCCATCAATATGATATGTAATATATGTATGTAAAGTATATACATTTAATGCATATCCTATTAATAGAATATAAACGCCAAATAATGTTATGTTTTACATTCCATGGACATACATGTGATATGTAATATATGTACGTAAAGTATGTACATTTAAGGTATATCCAGCGGTACTACCAGTGGGTAGCTATAGTATAAAACAAGTAATTAAGAACGAACGCCCTAGTATCGGAGATTCATCTTCGAATCAGCGATATCTAGGCTTTACAAAATGGGCCAAAATCTCCTCTCTCATGAGATTCCTGCTCATTTCATAAAGCATAGCCAGTGTCTCCCAGGGCTTCGGCACCAGTCCATTGACTCCGCCAATGAGCTACAACAGATAGGTGTATGACGTCCTTACGAAAGGAGACCCAGCTAGGGAGCATGTGCTTAAAATCCTATTTACACTTGATTGGTAGGGGACGATAATAAGTAATAAATTCATTTATTATCGTCAAAGTAATAAAGGTCGAATGCCGTAATATCAGAGATTCTCCTGGGACTCAGAGATAGCCTAGCTTCATAAACTAATTAGTTCCGAAAAACTGAACCAGTTTCCTAAAACTACGCCACAGTCCCACAGGGCTTTGGCACCAGTCCATTGACTCGGTCAGTGAGCTACAACAGATAGGTGTATGACGTCCAAATGGGACTGTGATATGGAATCCGTCCTTTAAAAACTTTTTAACTTGATTTACTCTTGTAGTTTTTCATGTTGTAATGTAAAATTGCTTTCGAATAAGAAAAAGTGAGTAAATGCAAGTGAGGCAGCGATAAATTTACATTATTAATCGCTGCGTTACATTCCATATGATATGTAATATATGTCGGTCAAGTATGTATTTATTGCATATCCTATGTATATCAACAGAATGTCATTTTATGAAATTGGAAAGGAAGGAAAAGGAAACAAACATGTTCAAAAGGAATCTCGAATCACGGTACAACCAGCGGGTAGCTATAGTATAAAACAAGTAATTAAGAACGAACGCCCTAGTATCGGAGATTCATCTTCGAATCTGCGATATCTAGGCTCTATAAAAGAGGCCAAAATCTCCGAGAGCTCGGCACTCGTCAATATGTAGCTGAGCCACATAGACGGGTATGTACGATGCTCTCAAGAGATTCCGAAGCGATAGTCGCCACCTAAAAACCGGTCACCTAACCGTAATATGGTAACGTGATAATTAGAATATTCATTTGTGGTTATGTGCATGATATAGGTATAAGAATATTCACGTATTATCGGACAGTAATTAAGGACGACGTCGCAATACCAGAGATTCTCTGAATCTGAGATAGCCTCTTTCATAAAACGTAGCCAATGTCTCCCAGGGCTTTAGCACCAGTCAGTGTAGCTACGGCCACGGGCCACAACAGATAGGTGTATGACGTCCTTGCTAGGAGACCCAGCTAGGGAGCTCGTCGTGCTTAAAAACTTATTTCTACTTGATTGATAGGGGACGATAATAAGTATTAAATTCATTTATTATCGTCGAAGTAATAGAGGTCGAATGCCGTAATATCAGAGATTCTCCTACGAATCAGAGATAGCCTAGCTTCATAAACTAATTAGTTCCGAAAAACTGAACTAGTTTCCTAAAACTACGCCACAATCCCACACGGCTTCGGCACCAGTCTATTGACTCGGTCAGTGAGCTACAACAGATAGGTGTATGACGTCGCAAATGGGACTGCGATACGGAATCCGTCCTTTAAAAACTTTTTAAATTTGATTTACTCTTCTAGTTTTCATGTTGCAGTCTAAACTTCTTTTCGAATAAAAAATAAGTGATTAAAGGCAAGTGAGGCAGCGATAAATCTACATTAATAATCGCTTTGTGGTGCATGGTGAAAAAATAAAGTGTAGGTATTATAAATATTTTTTTTTACTCTGCGAGTAGTATTGTAGGTGAACAAATGAATGAATAATCCCCGTTGTAGTAGATACAGTGTAGCAAAACGTGCAATAACGACGCGAACCTACATTTTTTGCACTTTCTGTGCGCTCATCGGATAACCTGTAAAAAGACAGAGTGAGAACCGAACAACAAAACGAAATCACATCTAGGTGTGATCGCGACTGAGATAAAATAACCCTTCCCCTCTTTGTTACTCGGTAAACACCTACGCTATCTGCTAATGCCAGGTTACCCTGATGCCTAGGTGCAGGACTCTTCTTTGTCTGCCCTATGTTCATGACTGCACAAAAGTGATGAGAGATGAAGCCGCACAGTTGCCGGACCCTTCGGCACTAATCAATGTACCTTATGATCACCAATCACATCTGACACCAAACAAAGGGTGGGGACCCTCATTTGGCTACAGCTGTGGCTGACTGATTCATAGGGTACATATCAAGTTGAAGATCCGGATACGACATTCACCTCTAATGCACTTGTGCGGGTTTCTGTCACACGTCAACGCGTGTCCCGAATGCGACCGAGTGACTAGAAAGAGAAGCGTTAATACCAGAGACCATTCCCACTATGATCGCTGATAGCTGGTAGATCTACCAGCTGTTAGCCCTACCAGCACCAGATCATATAATTATGACTTATAAAACCCAGATACGACATTCACTTCTTAGTCACTGGTGCATTTATCACTGTATTTACAAACTTATGCAATTTAGACCACAAATCAAACAATCAATCCCTACCCAAGATCTTGTAGGAAAGTGAAAACAGAAGCTTTTTCTTTGTTCAGACTGTTTGTTCCATTTTCTTCTTAATATATTGTTCTTGAAGTAATATTCCTATTCTTGAAGTTACCATTGGTTCTGAGAACTTGCAATATCTTGCACATCACTGCTGTGTAATCAGTGTATCTTGGTTCTGAGCAGTGCAATATATCCTGCACATTACTGATGTGCAATCACTGCACCTTGCAATATCTATACACATCACTGATCACAATCACTGCAAAACTTGATTCTGAACAGAGTCACTTGCATATCTATACACATCACTGATCACAATCACTGCAATAAACCTATGCAGAATTCTGCACAGGATTATCACAAAAAACAAGTATCAACTTTATGACGCGTGCACCCGTGCACCCGTTGTGTCCTGCTTAGAAAAAGGAGGCCAGCAATAAGGTGCAAAGCGTAAAAGAGAGTAAAAACACTTTACACTTTCACTTCACTAGTCACTTTAAGGATTGCAAGTCAGCTATTTTGAAAATATGATTGAATGATTTGTGGGATAAATAGAAATTCGAAATCCTCATTTGCCTATTAACCACAGTATGTAGATAATAATGATTATTATTAATTATAGATAGATAATATAAAAATAATATGTAATGATGATAATATATAATGGCATAAGTCGCAGGGATAAGGAGATACTAAACCCAAAGACGATGAAAGGCGTAGTGCAGTATCTTCTTTGGATTCTATGATGTATTTTTCAAATTATTGTCAGTCAAATTCACTCAAAGTCGCGCTTAATGGGTAACATTAAAATTGACATAAAATATGCTAAGATTAATGTATCCACGCTGCTTGACTCTAAGAGACAGACAGACAAGCTATGGAAAAAGGAGACAAATTATACATCATAGCACAGGAACAACCTTCCGGTTAATAAACAACAACTTGCTTTTTACTTACTAGGTGCAGATATATTTTATTATTCAAAGGATATCGGGTGAGATGAACGCTGTCATGGAAGTGACTGGTATGCTCAGGTTTGCAGCTCAACTCCTCAGATGTCCAAAGCTATTAGAAATTTCTGAAACAGAGAAACAGGGTTGGTTACTTTTTAAGATCTGACTCAAAACTTTTGGACGAGAGAATGATAGAATTTGTTTTTGTAGTTCATTGTATGGTCAGTGCTGTACCAAAAATACCCACCTGTTTATTTAAGTGTATCTAATGGAGTCCAGTCAAATCCAATGTTCAGAAATCCATCTCCCTTCTCCGCTATCCAAGGGTCGAAAAAAGGGGCATCGACGTACGCCCGACATGCCGGCATGTCAGAGCCCTATATTGGACATCCGATGGTCCTCAAGGGCTTCACGGATCTAAACGACGACGATGTTCACGCAAGCCCTTGAATAGCAGATCGGCGGCACGTTCTCTATTTTAATTACTCACTGGACAGCGTGTTGCAACTTCCTACGTGCGACGGTCGCAGCCAAGATTCGCAGTTGATACCCACAGAGGTGAGATGAAAGAGGGCTTACTACGTGCAGTCGAAGTCCCTGAGATCTACACGGATTAGTGAGTTTTCAGCCTATGCTTCCGCAATGCACCTGTGGTTAACCTATAGGGTAACCAGCAATTTGGTGCATCAGCCTTATTGTGTCGAACCGACGCCCAACTTCTGGGTCTGGTTGCAGCATGGCACCGCTCGCGTCGTGCCAGGGGCGTCTGCTTCAAACAGCCTCGACACACCGCTCCTGGTAGATCTCACGGTACCGAAGTCACTATTAGTGCGCCCATTTTCCAAGACAACTGCTCCAACAAGGACTGCAACGCAATGAGTTCAAACTTTTACATACACGACGCGTACGCGAGCAAAGGACACCAGTAATAAGGAGGAACCCCGCTATATCAGAGATTCTCCTACGAATCAGCGATAGCTCAGCCCCGCAAAACCAATTAATTCCGTAAAATTAACTAGAATTACGTAAAACTAAGCCAAGGTCTCACAGGGCTTCGGCACCAGTCAGTGTAGCTACGGCCACGGGCCACAACAGATAGGTGTATGACGTCCTAACGCAAATGAGACCCCGAAACGAGACTCCTCGTTTAAAACTTGTACTGATAATATACATTAAATTCGTCCACTGTAAAGTTAATAAGGAGGAATGCCGTAATATCAGAGATTCTCTCGCGAATCAGAGATAGCCTAGCTTCATAAACTAATTAGTTCCGAAAAACCGAACTAGTTTCCTAAAACTACGCCACAGTCCCACAGGGCTTCGGCACCAGTCAGTGTAGCTACGGCCACGGGCCACAACAGATAGGTGTATGACGTCCTTACGCAAATAAGTTTCACTAGGGACCCCGATAAGGCACTCGTCGTTTAAAAACTTTATTTTTGGATTATCTGGGAAGTATATTTTTAGATAATGTTTAATATTTAGTTGCAACTAAGTTTTATGTATCGAATTTTATAAATTTCTAAATGGCTTTCTCCGTAAATGGAAAAATAAAATTTTATTGCAGACTGTTAAAGAGAGGATGATGATTCTGCAGGTAGCTAAGCCTGAAACTACAATACATAAATACAATACACACATATTTTTTTTTATTTTTGACTTTTTGACAGTTAAAAAACCTGCCATGGAACAAAAGTCTAATAATAGATATGGTAAAAGTAATTTAAAAATTAAATACAGTAACAGATGATTAAGAAACTAAAGTAAAAAAATAAGAATCATCATTTCCCTCTAAAACACTGGTGTCGATATAAATAAAATACCTCACAGTACCCGAAAGCGGTGGAGAAGGGAGGGGGGGGGGGGGGGGGAATTAATGAAAGTTGTCCACGCCGATTCCAGCAGTAACAATTAACGCACGCTCCGGGTATAGCAAAAATACCTGAAATAAAAAAATAAGCTTTAATTTCTGCAAAAAGCTTTCAACAATTAAACAACACCGTGTAAAGATGTAAAAAAAATTAATATAAGCAAAATATTTCTTCCTTTATTCGTATCAGATAAATGAGCGACAAATGTATTTAAAAAACTTTTTAAGTGCGAATCTTTAACTTGCAGGAAAAATATATCGCCTATATTAATTAAAACGAAGATTTAGTCGTCCCGTTTAAATATTTTTCCATAATAATAAATGTCAAAGTGAAAATATAGCAAGCGATGTTAGCAACATTTTTTTTCTTTGTAGTTTGATTTAACACTTTTATGATGACAAATATTTGACAAGAGATGCAAGGTTATCCAATACTGTCACTCGCTGTCATATCTGTAAGTTTCATCGTCCTTATTTGTCATATTGAAACCATGAGATAGCTATATACACATTGTTGCAGATCAAGTGATACAACGAATTTAACTTAGTTAACTGAAGTGGTATACTAAAAGAATAGAACCTAAACATTTTTTATATCAAAAATACTGTAAAAATAATGTTTTCTTCTATAAAACACACCGCAGTCAAAATATAGCAAATTACGCTGGCAACATTACCTTTTATTTGTATTTCAATTATGCAAGCATTTATCTTTTAGGGTACTTCTATGAAGTTTTGAGTTAATAGTAGGGTTGCCACCTGTCCTTTTTTGGAAAGGACAGTCCTTTTTTAAGGAGTTTTGTCCTTTTATCTTTTTTTAGCTTAAAATGTCCTTTTCAAAGCCTAAACTGATGTTCTAACGACCTTGCTAGCCCATTTTCGCAGTTAAAGTAATTTCTAGAATTAAAAGTCGATTTGAAAGGTTTACGTGATATTCTGAGACTGCTGAGAGCATTATTCGTCTTTCGCATCGATGAACGTTGCGTGTGTTTCGCCTAAAGTCCATTAACCCCGTCATCAAAAAGAAGAGAACAAAACAAACATAACCACAACCTATAATCGAAGAGGGGATTTTTCGATTTTTGGCATTAATTGGCGAGATGAAAGAAACAGAGTTACTTGAGATAAAGTTGAACTTTTGATTTTATCACTAATTTTAAGGAGACGTGTAACGAATTGTCATACGATAAAGAATGACAAAAAAATGTTATAAGCTGCAGTCAAATGAAAAATGTAGATTTAAGTTTGAAAATAATAAAATAAATATTTATTTAAAAAAAAATATGTAGGTACGTATATTATTTTCCCCAAAAGCAAACCCAAAAATACAGTTTTTGATAAAATGGTGAAAGCGAATTTTCCCGCCTCTTCAAATGTCCTTTTTCCCAATCCTAAAAAGGTGGCAACCCTAGTTAATAGGACCATTTAATATTTTTTCTCCATACAAAGTTTGAACCCCTGTTTTACCCCCTTAGGGGTTGAATTTCGAAAAACCCTTCCTTAATGCACGCCTACGTTATATAAGAAACCTCTGTGCAAAATTTCAAGTTTCTAGACCCATTGGTGTGCGCTGGGCGTTGATACCTCAGTCAATCAGTCAGTCAGTTTCTTCTTTGGGGACGTCCATTAATTACGTGAGCTCAAAATGGGGGGGGAGGGGTCCGGCGAAATCTCACCAAATCTCATTTAAAGGGAGGGGGGGTCAAAGAAAATCTTACGTCAACTCTTTAATTCACAGAATATATATTATTATAACAGATAAAATTTTGTATTACAAAATCAATCCCGGGCATAGACAATATTAAAAACAGTTCAAGCTCGTTTAAAACGAGCATGGACTGTATTGTCTACGCCCGGGATTCCCCGATTTAAAACAAGCGCCGCAAAAAGGCAGTACATAGAAGACATCAGTATTAACGCTTAGGTATTTAGTGGTATGAAGCAAAATACATGAACATATCAAATAAATTTAATTATTTAAAAATTATAGGGTAAATCTCACGTGCGGGCGAGGGGGGGTCCGACCATATCTTACGAAATCTCACCAAGGGGGAAGGGGGGTCCAAATTTAGAAAAAAACACCTCACGTAATTAATGGACGTCCCCTTTTATATACAGGGTGTTACAAAAAGATGTTAAGAAATTTTAAGGACAGATTCTACATCTAATACTATTAAAATAAGTTTATATAAACATGGATTTTCAGATGCTTCTTTTTCGAGATACAGGGTGCTTAATATTTTCTTTTTTAAATGTTTGTTTTTAATTTCTCGAAATGCGTCAAGATATTGACATGAATTTTGGTACACGCCAGTATGTAATCAAAGGGTACCTTTACGTGCAAAAATGTACTTTCTAAAGTACTTGCATCAGTGGCGTGCGTGCCAGTAAGTCTTTATTTTTAGCGAAAAAAATGGCACGCCACTGTTTTTTTTGCAAAATTGATATTGTTTTCTTTAAGCCCAACTAATTCTTCGTGAAAACTGCCTCGTGTGCTTTTTTGTTCTGACGCACCGGTTTCGAGATAAAAATTAATTTATTTCTTACAATAAAAACAATAAAAATAAATTTTTTAAAAATATTTTTTGTTCAGGAAACAGTACTTTTTGATTTAAGTTTATAGCAGATGCTGGAAATGGCTTCTCCGTGCTTCAATACATGCTCTAAATCGTCTTCGCATATTTCTCCTAACTCTTCGGAATACTTGAGGTGTGAAAATATTAAACACCCAGTATCTCGAAAAAGAAGCGTTTAAGGATCCATGTTTATATAAACTTATTTTCATATTTTTAGATGTAGAATCTGCCCTTAAAATTTCTTAACATCTTTTGTTAACACCCTGTATAGAGAAGAAAGATATGTGACAAGAAATGCAAGGTTATGTAACCCTGCCAGTATTTGTCACATCTGGAAGATTGCCCGTCTTGATTTGTAGTAGTATATTGGAAACATGAGATAGCTACATCATTATTGCAAACTAGGTTATCAAATAAACTTAAATCAATCGACTGACGTATTGCCAATGAGCAAAAATATATCAATGATGCCTAACAAATGATATCTAAGCATGTTTTTATAGAAGAAAACAAATTTTATATAAAAATAAGGAAAGATAATATATAAACTTACATGATTTAGATGCAGCTTCTTTTCTTTCTTCCTTCCTCTTTCTATGGTAAAGCTCTGTTCCCATTCCAGAAATTTAAGGCCGACGAAAACGAATAAAAAAAATTTCTGGATTGTTGTGACGAATGAGAAAAATTTCGAACCCCGCCGGGTCGTCCCCCACAAGCACCGACCTTTATCGCCAACCACCCCGTAAGTGATCTTCGCGCGACCACTCCGATTGAGATCGACGAGACAAGGCTCAGGTCCGATAGGCCCTATCGGCGACCCAAGCTAAGGAAGCCAGCTGCAATCCGGTGATTTCAAATAACACGATAATGAAGACAAAGACGAAACGAAAACATTTACCGTACAGTATAGTTAGAAAATCGGCTGTCCTTAATTTGAGTTTCCAGTAGCATCCCTAAGGGGTTGACTTACTCACGTGGTGCCCTGGTTCGGAAAACTCCCACCACCCCCCAACCCCAGACCCCAAACCATTACCCCAAATAAAATAAAAAATAAGACTGACTGCATGATGTCCAGACACCAAGCGACTTTAAAAAGAAAATATGCGGATTTAAAAAAAAATCCCTCCGCGATTGTCGCTGTTTCCCAGCCACTTCTGCATCCAGTCAACAAAACCGCGACAGGGAATGGAGACCACCCAAAGCACATCTGCACCGTGGACCCCGGGCGTACCAGGCGACGTATCCTATGTACAAGTGGGAGCCGACCGCGTTCGCGGTGCAAATTTGGATCCGACTGTAACAAAGAAAAAGAAAATCATTAGTAATATTATAAATTTATATTTTTGCAAATTTTCATACATTCTATTACACTATTAGTTTTAATTTTGGAAAACAATAGTCCGGTGATGTTTTATAAAAGAAATTCGGAGCCAGCGCTGTCATGATTACCGAAAAATCATGCTGTATATTTTTTCGAATGATAAAAATAAGTATATTTCATAAACAATATGTCTGCGAATGGGGTTTAGAAGAGGACAAATGGACCGAATTTTGCAAGATATGTAAAAATGACACTCCCAATAAAAATTTTTGCCTGTAAAAATAAATAAAATTCCTCGTAAAATTCATGTTATGGAAAAAAAATTAACGCGTTTAGGTATTTTATTTATTATTTTTTCTAAACAAATTTTACATGATTTTGTCAAAAAATTTTAAATTTTAAGAGGAAAAAAATGTGTTAGTAGAAAGTTATAGTCATTTGAATTTTTTAAAAATTATATTTTAGGTTAAAAAAAATCAGATGATAACTTTCTACTAACACATTTTGTTCTCTTAGAATTTAAAAATTCTCGACAAAATAATGTAAAATTTGTTTAGAAAAAATAAAATACCTAAACGCGTTCATTTTTTTTTATCTTGCTCTTAGTTATGTGAGATTTTCTACAGTCCTAAGTGAAAACAAAGTTCAGTATTTCTATATTAGAACAAATATTATAACTGTTTGCTTTTGTAAAGTATTATGCCCCCTTGTATAATTTTTTTAATAACTGAGAATAAAATTTCTCGAACATAGAAATATCCTGTTTTATTTGACCTTCCTTACTAGTTGCTGTAACGTGAAAATATTATGCGAATTCCGCTTTCGAAAACCAACTATTTACAGTTAACCAGTCGATTAAGCTTTAATTGTAATGACTATTGTTCTATTATTGACATATAACATTTAACTCCTTGTTTAATTGTCAGCCGTGATGCCAGAATTTGTTTTCGTCTTATTTTGCATCGGACTACCGTCGTATATTTGACAGTGAACCATTGTCGACTCGGGGTGTTCATCGGGTTGCCCTCATCTTGTTTTCCCACATACCTATTGTCGACTCATTGTCTTCATTGGGCGACCGTCGTTCTAAATGACGGTTATCCCATGTTAAATAATTAGTCGACAGTACGCCTGTGCACCAATAACAAGAAGAGGGTCTGATGCAGTTTACCGAGTCGACAATGTTTTCTGCTAAATTTACAACGGTATTCCGATGAGAAATCAGTGGACAATTATTGATAATTCTTAAATTCAATCTCTTTCAGCAAAAATTCAACTTTTTTATAATTACAAAATATATATTTTCCTTTACCAAAACATTCTCAGTAGGCTTACTAATAAAACCCCTAAATTTAGTACGGGTCCTGTTCCTGTAAGTAGGAACAGAGATATACAACTTTGGTTGATCGCCACTGCCTATTACTTTATTTTTATAATGCAGTAAGTATAGTAAAATTTATCATTTATGAATGAATAACACCATATAAAATACAAGGTAAAAGAGATATCATCCTGGAATAGTTAACACTCACCACTCTAAGTCACACATGTCACAACGGAAGCTGTGATGCGGGTGGTTGATAGATTTCGGTATTAAACCTCCGGAAATCCGATTTGAACAGAAAAAATTGGTGGAAAACGGAATCGTGACTTCACATTGTAATCATGATTACTAAAGGAATTACGATTACAACAGTAATCACAATTACAATAAGGAATCACGATTCCTGAAAGTAATCATGATTACCTTTTCTACAATAATTTTGGAAATGATTACAAATTCGTCAAAAATTGTAATCGATTACCAGTTACTAATTACTCTTAATCTTAAAAAAAGTTAGCCGCGGTTCCTAATTACAACCAATGTAATCAACTACAGTAATCGATTATAAAAGTAATCGATTACTTCCCAGCTCTGCGTGTGGTACCTCATTTTAAAGCTATACGAAAAAGAAACATTTTAATGCAAAACCCAAGGTCCGTATCTTAATTCGTTATTAAATGGCAAGCCTCTAAAAATTAAAAATTGTGAAAAAGTTAAAATTTAAATACCTTTATTTCTTTTATTACTTTAAAAGTTGTTCATGTCGACCCAACAAGCTAGGTTTGCTGCTGCATGTACTGTGTTGTTATTAAAAAAGAAAACGAGAGAAAAAAAAAGAAAAATTTGGGTAAGAGACGATACTGAGATGTGGACTAGGATTACATGAAAGGTTATTGTCATAATTGAAAACTGAAGATATCCGCCACCTAAATAATTTTTTAGGAATAAAATCAGAAAATTTCGATTACCTCTTAGAATTATTTGCACCGAAAATTACTAAGCAAGATACAAAAATGCGAACTGCTATTACAGCCCGTGAACGCCTAGGCGTAACTTTAAGGTTTATCGCAACAGGTGAGCGTATTTGAAAAATAATACTATTCTTCATAGAATAATAGAATTCTTATTTCTTGGCCAAACTGCGTGCGCAAATTATGTAGTTTTCGTGTAATTTCAGTTTCATTTGTTTTAAACTCTGTTGCTCATACAAAACTACAGACCAAAAAAAAAAGCGGGCAAGCTCGAGTCCGACATTACTTTTTTATTGTTTAGGGTTCTAAGAAATGTACATTATTTCATAATGGACGAAATATCTAAACCTGTTCTTGCGAAAACAGAACCGTTTGTCATCCTAACTTACCAATATTCTAGCATTTTTTTAATTACTTATACCTTCTGTCCATTTGGACTGCTAGCAGAGACTATAAAGAATATAGACAGCATAGGCGGTTCTAGACCTCTATTTTTGGGGGGGCTTAAACCCCCGGTTTACATATTTGGGGGGGCTTAAGTCCCTGGTTTATATATAGGCGGCTAGGCCACTCAGTTGGACTTGGGGGGGCTAATTCGAGATTTGGGGGGGCTTAGCCCCCCCAAGCCCCCACCTAGAAACGCCTATGATAGACAGACACTCGAATACACTGAAAAGCCGGTCTCCCTTGAGACATTTGGTAGGTTTACTGGTTTATGGTTTAAAAGCTAGTTTGTCTACCATTATATATACATGTAGATACATAGTATACATATTTATATAATGGTAGACAAACAAACTTTTAAAGCACAAACCACTAAACCCACCAAATGTCTCAAGGAAGACCCGCTTTTCGTTGCACAGCAGTGTTCGTCTAGGTATTATTTAGTCTATGCTATATAAAAATCTATAGGTATCTATAGGTATATAAAATTTTTTCGAAAACACATTTTTTCGAAAATATATTTTCTCGAAAACAGAACTTTCAATTTTTTTTTTTTTCGGAAACCAACGTCGAATTTTTTTAACCACTTTGTGAAACTAAATTTTTTCAAGAAAACACGTTTTAAACATTGTTTCGAAAAAAACTTCGAATATTCATATTAAAAAACGACACTTTCTTGAAAGTAATTTACTACAGAGTAACATAGCAAATACAAGAAAATGTAAACCTGACCAAACACAAAAAAGGTTCGTTTAGGGTTAAGGATCTTTTTGTCATTTTTTCATTGACATTTCATTCATTCATTCATAATTTAAACTTAGAAAAAATGTAAGTATTTTTAAGAGGTTCCTTTTAAAAAATATATATTTTTGAAGAAGTTGTTTTTCAAAAAAATTTACTTCATTTAACATCAAAAAAGATATCTGTTGAAAAAGAAACAGCTAAAAGAGTTGGTCATCTTAGCTTACACGCGTCAGGACAAATTGTTTGATTAATATGGAAGTGTAAATATTGTAGCATTTTTTTATTGATACATTCTGCTCATCTGGGGGATATAAGAGTACTTACGAAAGTACAATTTGTCTAAAACCAATTTTAAAATTGTTTTTAAAGCACGAGTGGCTCGAGTGGCTCTGCGCGCGCCGCGTCGTCTGGTTTAACTCCGTCGTCGGAGAGAAATCCTGAATCATCGTGAAAATCTTTAGAATTTTCCGGTGCAAAATAATTCAGAAACGACGAGATAAAATAGATCTATTGTTACATGTAAAAATTTTATGTATATAAGAAGTAAAAACTGAAAAATTTATAAAATCTGTTAACCTAACCTGATCGGAAAATCTCTTCGACAGGATAAAAATAAAGTAAATCAAATGGAGAAAAATTAAAAAATATAAAATCCACCTTAAAGTAAACAAAGAATATAACAACAAACTGTTAGATTTATGACAAGCGGAAATGGCTGGAGGAGGAGGCAAAACGCAAACAGCCTGTGGAAAATGCAAGAAGAACATCACAAAAACCCAATACTCCAAGCAATGCGACAAATGTAAACTATGGTTTCATCCGAGGGGTAAACCGCTGACAAAAATTTGTACACCTAATGCCAAAAATGGCATTAATGCCATAATATAATGCCACTAATGCCACCATAATGCCACTAATGCCACCATAATGCCAATAATACCACCGTAATGCCACTAATGCCAATAATGCCACTATCATGCCGATACTGCCATCATAATGCCACTAATGCCACTGTGTGTTGCGCATGCTTCAATAAATCATTGGGGGCAATAAAAAATAGAAGAGCGATTCTACTTAAATATTCGTTAAAGTTAACTTAGTTTAACGTACTAAGGCATAAAAATGCAGTTGTAGACTCGGTTGTGAAACTGTTCTGTATAATATTGACATGCTTATTCATGGCCGCCGAGAGCCGGGACGGACTGCATTTTTCTAAACGCCACACGTGATCGCAAATCGGGTCATGCCGAGCGTCGCGTTCTAAACGCCACTTGTGATCGCAAAACACCCTGGCTAAACAGCACGCGTTATCGCAAATAGGATGCCTTTGTGTTCTCGTTGCTCTCGGTTTTCTGGCATAAGTAACGTAGTCCAGAGGTTAGAGTATCCGCTTATGAACCGAGAGGTCGTGAGTTCGGGATCATGCTCGGGCGGACTTTTTTTAAAATTTTTGTCTAAAAAATTAGATAGGCTCTAGAAGGTGTATCGGCAACGAGTTTAGCACTTGTTCCGGTGCAATTTTTTTTTAATTATTGGTAATCTCTTGTACTACTGAAAATCTCAAGCATGGGCTATATATCATAAACCAAGTATCGCCGAGGGCATGCGAGAATAACGAGACAAAAACGGTATCCAGTCGCTAATAACCTCCAGCCTAGTTATAAAATAAAATAAAAATTCTCGGGTTTGCTTAGTATTAGTTGATCAGTTTTTGTTTTTAATGATATAACAAAAAAGTCAGAAAAGAATTCTGAGCAAACCCCAGGATTTTTTTATTTTTAGTTTATAACTAGGCTGGGGGTTATTTGCGACAACGTGTGCTGTTTAGCGCGGGTGTTTTGCGATCGCAAGTGGCGTTTAGAACCCGACGCTCGGCCTGACCCGATTCGCGATCACGTGTGGCGTTTAGAAAAATGCGGACGGGCTCCGGGACAGTAAAATTTTTCTGGCCCCCAAAAGATGAGTTTTTGGAATAATACTTAATAATTTTGAGTTGCGGGCCCTCCAAAGCAGTGCGGGCCAGGGGAATTTGCACCCCTGCCCCCGCCGTCTCGACGGGACTGTGCTTATTTATAAAAAGCACCCAAAAAAACTTTTAGAACAAAATATTTATCATAAATAAAAACTTTGCTTTGGACCAACAACAATTTACATAATCGTCTAACTTAAAATAAAAATCATTAAGGTATAGCTACTACACTGACTTTACTTTAACTTAACTTAACTTCGAGGTTAACTTTAAAAAAAAAACGGTCAAGTGCAAGCTATACTTGCACAATTAGTGTTTCGTGCATCAGCCCCCCAGTTAACCTGAGCAAACCTAGGCCGCCCGATCTCCGTCCATCTGCCGCGCTATCCGCCGCCGGCGCCACCAACGCCGTATCACATCGCGTACGCGCGGAGCTGAGTGGGTCAAATTAAAAAAATTGAAAAACGTGTAAGGACAAAATTTGTTCCTTATATTCCAAGAAATATTTTTTTCGAAACTTTTTCTCTAAAACCAATGGTTCAGCAGTTATGAGAAAATAAAAAATTAAATTGTTATAACAATTGACCGCGCTAGAATTTTTCAATCCTGATAATTTTCATTCAATCTTCACCTAATTCTCAATGCACATGACTTTTTTTCTTTATTTCTCTGAGCGATCCTTCTGGTGATAAGGGTGGAGAACAGCAATTTTTAAGCGTTTTACCGAAAAATGTTTAAAAAAATGCTATAAAAATTATATTATATATAGTGTGTCTAAAATAGGTGATACCACTATTGCAATGTCCAAAACGGTAAAAGATACTAGGTCGGTTAAATTAGAGAAAATGTGCCATTTTTAGTCCCTATTCAAATTCCGTTTACGGCGTTGCCAAATTCTCTATAGTTTCTTATCTACAGGGGATTTTTTAAAAATTGTCAAAAATTTAATTCTTAAATATTTCGAAAACTATTATAGTTAGAAAAAAATTGTTTTAACAAAAATCACACGATTTTTCACCTTCTCTAAAGTAACGTTATTGTTTTGTTTATACCATTTTTTGTTTTTATTGAGTTACTGATTTAACTTGTTTTTTTCAAATACGGACCTGGACTTTTTGCTGCATTTTTTGAAAGAATACTGCATACCCTTTACAACTGTGTATAACGTGAATAAGTTTTCCGACGTTTTGATCAAGAATACCAACGTCATCAGGATTTTCTATCGATATGGACCTGGGATTTTCCATGTTAAGGCACAATTCACAACCTATCGCTATGGTTTGTGGTTTTTGTGATTGTAAAATGGCGCATTAACTTGAAAAATGCTAGATCCGTTCTGGTAGAATATCCTGATGATGATGCTATTCTTCACCAAAACGTCGAAAAATATCATCAAGTGACGCACAAATGTAAAGGGTATGAAATACTCTTACAAAAAATGTAGCAAAGAATCCAGGTCCGTATTTGAAAAAATTAAGTTAGTATCAGTAACTCAACACAAACAAAAGGTATAAACAAAACAATAACGTTACTTCAGAAAAGGTAAAAAATCGTGTGATTTTCGTAAAAACAATTTTTTTCTAATTCTAATAGTTTTCGAGATATTTCAGAATTAAATTTTTGACTATTTTTAAAAATCCCCTGTAGATACGAAACTATAGAGAATTTGGCAAATCCGTAAACGGAATATCAGTAGGGACTAAAAATAGCACATTTTCTCTAATTTAACCGACCTCGTATCTTTTACCGTTTCTGAGATAGCAATAGTGGTATCACCTATTATAGACACCCTGTATATCGTTGAATTCGTGTTTCAATAAGCTTTCATTTGACACCCTATACGATGCCCTTGAAAAAGAATTGTCCATTGCTCAATTTACTCCCCGCCATTAATCCCCAGAATCAAAATTTAACTTTTTATACTTCACTTCTCTAATTGAGCCACCACACTCTATCTCTGTGCCAAATTCTAATTTCTACGTCGAATAGTTTCAGAGAAAATCGCCCGGGACCGACGGACGGATGGACGGGCACCGAAGTGATTCCATAAGTGTTCCGTTTCACGGAACACTAAAAATGAAAAAATCTACAGCTAAACTTAATTTAAACCTGACTGCTGCATTTCTTAGAGATAATTTGTAGCGTTTATCTAAGTAAAAACACGATGATTAACAAGACTAGTTGGTTTCGTTGTGTAATTTCTGTACCGTGTTCTTCATAAAAATAATATAAAAAGATTCCCATTTTTGTCTTGCGGGAGTTTGCAATCATCTGAAAAATGCTCGGAAAAATGATATTGTGTCCTGCGAGGTATCCTGTAATGAGATTTCTACGTAATTGTGATGAATTAATAAAATAATTTAAAAAACAAAATATTAAGTAAAACTACTTTTAAACTTTAAAGTTGTATAAAAATACATTTTGCATTGAATTGTATTTTGTTGCAAACTACAGAATATATACACAAATTAAAAATGAAAAAAAGTGTTTAACAGTATCGAAAAGTCACAAGAACCAACAAAGGAAGGTTTTACTATCGGTTATCCTCGAATTCGACTTAAGTAACACACCCGAAAACAAAGAAAAGAGAAAAAAAACAGATAAAGATTTCTGGGCGGGGCGGTTTAGATTTGGCAACTACGTGTTGCCAAATCTAAACTAATGCCACAGGAATGCTATTACTGTCAAAATAATGCCATCGGTAATGCCGCCATAATGCCAATACTGCCACTATAATGCCAATACTGCCATCATAATGTCAATAATGCCACCATAATGCCAATACTGCCACCCTAATGCCAATACTGCCACCCTAATGCCAATAATGCCACTAATGCCAAGAGCTTGTACACCATAATGCCCCAGCGGTTTACCCCTCGGTTTCATCTAAAAACATGTACCGATCTGACAGAAATTGATGCTGAACTTATTAAAAAGATACAAAACAAATGGTTTTGTGAATGCTGCAAGACGTCTGCTGAAAACGAAGTTAGGAAGTCAATTAATTTGAGTCGCACTCCTGAAAAAACACCAAAGGTGGGATATTCAAAGGGAAACGAACCCTCTCTACATGATATAATACAGCACATTGATGGACTAAGACATCAGATTCGGGACCTAAAATGTGATGTAAAGTTCTATTCAGAAAAGTACGAAGAACAAATTGCTACTAACCAGTCTCTGTCAGACGAAATTGAAAGCCTGAAAAGGGCTAACGAAAGAATGGGTTTAGAAATTAGAAAGTTGAAAGGACAGACAGATCTAAAGGGCAAAGAAAATAGAAAAAACAATTTGGTTATAGTAGGAATAAAGAGCACAGTGCATGACTGTGGGAGCAGACCGATGGAAGTTATCGATAAAGCAAAGAAGATATTAAGTTTCCTTGAACCAACTATATCCGTAGACTCACAACAGATAAGAATAGCAAATAGGACAAAAGAAAACTCTCCAATTATAGTAACCTGTGAAACATATGAGCAAAAACAAACTTTTCTTGCTAAAAGGAGAGAGAAGGGTAAAATCACTAGTGAAGACTGTAAACTAAAAGGAACCGGTCCTATATTTGTCAATGAGGATATGGATAAGGAACAAAGAGAAATTTTTATGGAAGCCAGAGCACTTAGACAAAGCGGATATAAGTACGTGTGGGCCAGAAGTGGTAATGTCTATGTAAGGAAAACTGAAGAAAGTGAAAGAATAAAAATAACTAGCAAAGAAGACATTGAGAAAATGAAATGAGGCACAAAGCATATATAGGTGTTTTCTGTTGGTAGACAATCATTTATTAACATTCAATGAAGGAACACTACCGCTACTTGACGAGTGCTGTGATACAGAAGTCTGTAATGATATAGCGGAACTTGGGTATATAAATACATATGATTCGTTTAAGGTCCTACAATTAATTTCAATTAATATGCTTTATTGTCAAAGAGTTTTCTTATAGACAAAGCAGACTAAATAATATACATAAAACTAAAATACTTGTCACAAGTAAAGTTAAAAATATTATTACAGTCATTAAAATATTTAAAAAATAAGGTAAAGTAGATAACAAACAAAACAATAATTAATACGAACAACAAAAGGACAATTATTTAACTAATATAATATCATAATAATATTCAAACATATAAAATCAAAATAACATATCACAAAATTATATCGCAATAAAATTCAGTTAAACTGTGGTAAGCCTTACCAATGAGAATTTTCCGCAGTTTATTTTTAAATATCTTTAAAGTTGGGCAAAGTTTCAAAAAAGTTGGTAAATGATTATACATCTTAATGCCTTCATATATTATAGACCTCTTCGTCAATGTCAAGGTGGGAATAGGGAGGGGCAAATTAAGGTATTGTCTTGTGTCATAATGTTGTGCCTGAGCTGGGAAGGTATTACGGTACTTATATACAAGACATAAAGTTTCTAGAATAAATATACTATACAAGGTGAGTATGTTGCCATTAATGAACAACTGTCGACAAGGCACCCGTGGATTTGCTTTAGATACGTAACGCACAGCACGTTTTTGCAAAATAAATATAGTGTTCACTAAAGTAACGCCTGCCATTCCCCAAAACGCGATCCCATATCTGATTCTTGAATCAATGAGGGCATAGTAGACAGATTTAGCCACAGCCGATCCCAACTCGTCGGCAGTGACCCTAACCGCATAGCAGCCTGATGCGATTTTTTTTCCTAAATTAATTAAGTATATAAGGTCCAAACTTAAGCTCACTGTCTATGACCAAGCCAAGAAATTTAGCCTCGGAATGATTATTCATATTTGAGTCACCAACAATGAGACCCTCAATATTACATTTGAAGCTTACAACATGAGTTTTATTCAAATTAAGTAAAAGAAGGTTGGAATCACACCACGCTCTTATTCTCTCAAGATCGCTATTAATGGTGTTTTTTAGAGCTCCGGCACTATCACAATGCCACAATATAGTCGTGTCGTCAGCAAACAGTGTGAATTGTCCGCTGATATTAAGAGAAGCCAAGTCATTAATGTAAAGAAGAAATAGAATAGGGCCAAGGACTGACCCCTGAGGCACACCCCACTCAACTTCCTGAGCCGATGACGTTTCCGCTCCGACACACACTTTCTGCCGACGACCCGACAAATATGACTGAAACCATGCCAACGGAACCCCTCTAAAACCATAACACTGAATCTTCTGCAGCAGAATTCCGTGACTGACACAGTCAAATGCTTTTGACAGGTCACAGAAAACTGCAGCAGCGACCCTTCCTCCGTTTATCCGAGAATATAAACTCTCTAACAATCTAAAGATAGCGTCCTGTGTGCTTTTACCCTCCTGAAAGCCAAACTGACTATCAGACAAAATTTTGTTCTGTACAATAAAAGAGGTCATGCGTGTTTTGACCAATCTCTCTATAATTTTGGAAAGAGTTGATAGTAAAGATATTGGCCTATAGTTTGATGGATCATTAAGACTACCACCCTTATGAAGCGGAATAACCCTAGCCATCGACAGACAAGATGGAAATATTCCAGCTTCCCATCCCTGATTTATAGCCTGCACAAGAATCTCCAACACTGAGTCCGGCAGATTCAGAAATACCCTAGCAGATATTCCGTCATCACCCGAAGCATTTTTGTTTCTGATTCCCGCGATTACATCTTTAATTTCTCGTATGCTAGTAGGTACAAAATAAAAAGAATTGTTTACTGATAACCTTCGTAAGTAATCTAATGGGTCAGCGGTAGGAGTTAAGTTATTAGTAAGTTTCTCAGCTATAGTACAATAAAATGAATTAAATGCATCAGGTGATACTTGGGATTCAACCACACTCGGACAGAACCCACCGCTACCACGAATGTCGTTAACAATAGACCAGCTCGCCCTATGCTTGTTTGGAGCAGTGTCAATGCGGTCAGAGTAATAATTATTTTTAGCCACCCTAATCAATTTTCTGTAAATAGATCTATAATCACAAAAATACCGATGGAAAAAATCATTGTCAGTAAACTTTCTAATCTGATGAAGACTTCTCAGATTAGCTGCAGAGATCCTAAGACCTCTTGTAACCCATGGCTTTTTACTCTTTACCCTAATTTTTTTGATAGGAAAGACTTGGTTGAATTTATTTAACAAAATATTGTAAAAGACACCGAGAGGTTCAGGAGCATGCAGAACAGAATCCCAATTACTCTCCGCGCACCGTCGATAAAACCTTTCATAATTAGATCTACTAAAAATTCTGCCATATTTAAATTTAGGTGGCAGATTAACTGAAATTGGTAATATTTTGCATATAATTGCGTGATGGTCAGACAATGCAGCATTAACCACAGAGCACACAACGCTCTCACTATTGATGTTGGAGCAAACATAATCAATTATAGTTGAGGAATGCTGAGTGACTCGCGTAAAATCTGAAACGTGCATTTGCAGGTTGTGAGATTTCAACAAATTATTCAACCTGACGGTCGAGGGAGCACAAGACTTTTCAAAATTGATATTGAAATCTCCTGAAACGACAATCCAAGAGAAAACAGGTAATGACGAAAGAAGTGAATCCAAACCACGGAAAAAATCATTAATGTCAGATGACGGTGACCGATAAATACAAATTATAAACATGTTACGTGATTTGGAAAAAATCATCGAGAACTCAAAACTATTTTCGATTGAAAGTTTGTTATAAGTATCAATCGGCTCAAACAGATTATTCTCCAAAAAGCCTTTATTGGCCAATATCAAAGTGCCACCATGAACAGACATCGTTCTACAAAAAGTTGACAGCACCACATACGATGGGATACAAAACAATTCACCTTCAATCAACCAATGTTCGGTCAGTAAAACAAGAGGAGGTAAACCCTGTGAATCCAAAAACATATATAATTCACTGGTTTTATTCCTTAATGATTGGATATTAAGAAGGATAAATGAAAAATATGTATCATTTTGAGATGTTATGGATCCAGATCCACCAGAGACATCTCCATAAAATTTGAATCACTTGCTGAGGGAAGAGCCAGCACGCCGCCAGAACACGCCAGACATGTAAATATACGCAGCATAAATAAGAATTTTGATAATTTACTGACTTATATGGAATCATTAAATACTGATATAGATGTTTTAATATTGTCTGAAACTGGTAGAATATACAACTTAGATAGGTATAGAATAATAAAGTATGACATATTTTACAACGAAAGTTATATAAATAAATGTGATGGCACTCTTATCTATGTAAAAAGTGATATTGTTAATAACCATCACGTAATAACCATTAGAAGGTCAAAATTTCTTAGGGTAACAGTATCGAAAAATAATTTGTCGCTGGGTATAGTGGCTCATTATAGGTCCCCTTCCCTCAGAATTGAGGATTATATATATATATATGATTTAACAAATTTATTCTCATCAAATGAATCAAATTGTAATATTGAAATTTTCTCTGGAGACACCAATGTAAATATTATGGATGTCACTGACAAATTTATTGCTGGGTATATGGGTGTACTCGGAGAGTATGGATATAAAAGTACTATAAATAAACCGACGCGAGTGGAAGGCAGGTCTATGACCTGCTTAGATCATATATTTATAAAAGGCAACAAAAAAGATATAATTAAATCAGCTAAAGGATATATCTTAACATCTGGTCTGACAGACCATTATCCAGTAATGCTAAACATACATATAAATACGAACGTAAAAGAATTATATGAAGTAAAAAAATTTTGTGATAAATTGGATCATTCTATTCTAAAAGAAAAGCTTCGGGATGAAAATTGGGGAACGATATACATGTGCGATGATCCAAATGAGATTGCTTTACAGATAACAAACACTTTGCAAATACATATTAAGGGATGTACACGTAGAGTGAGAATAAAATCAAAAAAACGATGTATCAAACCATGGATTACCCCGAGGGGCGGCTAACTCCCAAAAAAGGTGTACACTGATTTTAAATCAGTATTGATTTAATCTGATTTAAAACGATTTAAATGCTGTAACGCGCTGCCCAGCACTGTCGGCGATGCCAAATTGTGATGATGATTTAACGAATGTTAGGTGATTTTTGTGATTTATTGATGATTTATGGTGCTTTAAATCGATTTTACATGAAATAAAGTGATTTAACTTGATTTCAAATGATTTAAAGCCATTTAAATTGATCTAAGTGATTTAAAAAATCAAAAAATCTAGTGATTTAAGAAAGATTTAAAATGATTTAATGCGATTTAACAATAGTATGTACACAGATTTAAGGGAGTGAGCCGCCCCTCGGATTACCCCTGGTATTTTGACATCAATAAGACGTAGGGACTATCTAAAAAAATTGTCAGCAAAAAATCCAAGAAATGAGACTTTATTAAATAATTTTAAAATTTACAGAAACAAATTGACTAAATTAATAGAAAAAACAAAACAAACATACTATAAGGATCTCCTTTGCAATAATTTACAAAATCCACAGAAAATGTGGAATCACATAAAAAGTGCCACGGGTGAACCATGTGAAAGAAAGCCAATTAAATGTATAAAAAATGCTCAAAATATTGATTTATATAATAACAAGGACATTGCTAATACATGTAATGAATATTTCTGTAATGTAGGTAAAAAACTCGCAGAGAAAATACAGAAGCCTGACAACCCTGAAAAAGGTACTAATTGTAGATCATCTATGTTCCTTGTACCAATAAAAGATCATGAAATGATTACGGAATAAATAACCTAAAAAATAAAGTAGCTTGTGGGGAGGATGGTATATCCACTGAAATAATTAAGGCAAACGCGCAGTATATTGTCGGTCCGCTTGTGCATATGGTAAACAGCATGTTCAGTATTTTCCCAAAAAATTTTAAAAGCTCAATAGTAACTCCAGTTTTTAAATCTGGTGATAAAACACTTATAAATAATTATAGACCCATAGCATTAACAAGTACACTGAGCAAAATCGCCGAAAAATGTATTAAGGAAAGACTATGGAGCTATTTAACAACAAACAAATTGATATCTGATTATCAGTTAGGTTTTAAGGCAGGCCATAGACCTGAGGATGCTGTTGCCCATGTGACCAATTTCATCATAAAAAACCTAAATGAGGGAAGAAAGCCGCTGGCGGTATTTTTGGATTTGTCCAAGGCATTTGACACGGTGGAGCATCGTATTCTGCTAGAAAAAATCGAGTCTTTTGGCATTCGAGGTGTTGCTCACAATCTCTTTACATCATATTTACATCAAAGAACTCAAAGAGTTAAAATTGATGATACCCTTAGTGACTCAATTCTGGTAGAGTACGGTGTCCCGCAGGGCTCTGTGCTTGGACCGGTGTTGTTTTTAATATATGTAAATCATCTTGCAGGAATAAGTAATAAAAGGATTGTGTGCTATGCTGATGATACGGTTATTTTGGAGAGTGGTTTGACCTGGAATGAGTCATTTAATAAAGCTGAATGTGTGGTGCAAAAAGTCAAGTCTGGCTTGATAAGAATTTGCTCACCTTAAATGTAGAAAAAACATATTTCGTGACTTTTGGAATGTCAGTAAAAGGTCTACCTGAAGATAGTGATTTTAAAATGCATGACTGGAATTGTAAAATAGATGAAAATTGTAATTGTGAGAGTAGGATCTCACAAACTAATAAAATTAAATATCTTGGTGTGTACTTTGATCGATGCATGAAGTGGCAAGAACATATAAGCTATGTTGTGTCAAAATTAAGAAAATCACTTTATAAATTTTATTTCTTGAAAAAGTTACTGCCACTGCATGTGCTGAAGATGGTTTACAGTGCACTTATTGAGTCAGTTTTGAGCTATGGGATTTCTGCATGGGGAGTCGTCTGTAACAATGTCTTGAGACCATTAATTATTCTACAAAAATATTTTTTAAAAATCATCATGAATAAAAACAAATTATACTCCACATACAAATTATTTAAAGAATCAAAAATTATGAATATAAGACAGCTTTATATAAAAAATACTTTCAGATTATACTATGGCGGCTCAGTGTGCAGAGAATACATAGCTCATAGTATAAATACTAGACCTAAAGCAAACAATAATTTAATACAACCAAATACTTTATTTTCATCTGTACAAAGACATTTTTCTTATATAATACCTAAGATAGCAAATAAACTACCATTTTGTATAAACCCCGCAAATTGTAAAAGGAAGAAAAAAGCTCTTAGCCAATGGATACTAAATAACTTTGACATAATAACAAATATTGTACCATGGTTTCGGATAATGTGATTTGTGATCCATTGTGTCTGTGTCTTGCAACATGTGTAACTTATTAGCCCGAATAATATCTATATTTTGTTTTTGTAAACGTATGTACATGTAGTATTGTAAAATTTGTTATGATTTTTTATTGATTTAACTAGGATTGGCCTAGTGCACACACAAATTCATAAAAGAATTCATCGTGCACTTAAAAACTGTACAAAGATTGTAATATGTATTACTGTAAGTTCAATGTATGTTGACTGTTTTTTTTATATGATGAATAAAGTACTTTTCAAAAATACATTTTCTCAGAGAACATCGGCTTTTTGAAAAAGTAATTTACGAGAAAGTAACTTACCAAACCTAAGGGAACCTGATCAAACCCAAAAAAGGTTCATTTGGGTTTATTCAGGATATTTTTTCGTCTTTTTCGTTAACATTTTCCAAGCTACTAGAGTTCATAATTTAATTTTCTAAATATTGTTTTCAAAAAAATATATTTTCGAAAAATGTACCTGTTTTAAAAATTATTTGTTTGGGTTTGATAAAATGCCCACATTTATGTATAAGTATATTTATATAAATTTGCAAAAGGAGTAAGAAATAAATTCATAGAGTACAAAATTTAATTGTCATGTTTTAACACTTTCGTTACAAAGTTAGATCGGTCTGAGCAATAGTGAATTCTCGAGTGAATTATAGGGTAAATTTTTAATTTAATAAAAATACGCACTTTTGCCCAAAGAATAAAGACATTGTGATTGTTATTAAAAGTAAATAATTAATATAGTTAAGCTTGTCTTAAAATATGATAAACGAGCTCTTAAATACATACTATCCTACGTGTTGGAAGTAAGATAGAAGAAAAGCCTGAAGAAAATCGTATCGACATTTTTGAAAAAATGTACTTTCGAAATACGGGTTTTTGGAGAAAATATTTTCAAAATATTTCATAAATCCGTTAAAGCATCTTGGAAAAAGCGGTCAGGACATTTTTGAAAAACGTAGGTTCAAAATATGTTTCTGAAAAAATATTTTTGAAAAATTTCATTACTTACTTAATCCATTTTCGAAAAAGCTGTTTTTCGAAAAAAATTATTTTCCAAAGAGATGTTTTATCCGGCGCAAATTTTGATAAGATCGCAGTCAGATGTGTAAGGAATGTTTTCAGAAACACTCGAAGAGCATCTAAATAAAAATTTCTAAAAAAGGGTTGCATTTTTTATATTACATATTCGTATTGATCTATTATTCATATTTTTTTGGTATAATTCTTATCAAATAAGACCTTACATAGATGGCAAAATGTTTGTTTTTGTTTATATTTTGTAGAACATGTAGACATGGTTAATGTTTATGTTACAATATTTATTTTTATAAAATTATCTATTGAAATTCTTTTTGTACAAGGCTCTAGGGAGGAGGGGGCGCCTCCCTAAATCCGCCACTGAAGTTTACTGAGAGAAGTAGGATGATCCATGCACATCAACACCAGGCGCGGCTCGTGAGTTTTTTTACAGGTGGGTCAAAATTTTGTGGCCAACTAGTGATATCAACGCAACAAGCAAAATACACTTTTTTAATTAAGAAAGGTTTTTTAATAATGTGCCAAGAAATTATTTACCTACAAATAAACACTGCAAAAATCATAAAATAGGTACTGCAGAATATTGAACATTACTACTCTTGATGTTTATGACTTTTAGTATCACTTTTTTGTTTATGGCTTTTTTTCTATGTGTTTTAATACTCTAAAATAGTAGATTTTAGCGGGTTCCGTTGTGATAAGTTTAGCGTCTCTTCAATAGATGTCGCGCCTTGTACTAAAATCCCAGAAGATAAACAGAACAAAATTCTGAGATAAAAGCATGATTATTTGTAAAATAAAATTAGAGACGCTGCCGAAACTCCGTTTTCTTTAATAAATACAATGCTGGCGACTAGACATAGTAATATGATATTTGTCTACGCACGTGCATGCTGTAAGCTGTAGTAAATATGAGATTGCCAACAATCTAACAATTTTAAAAATATTTTATCGAGGAACAACTTGTTGCCAATACACTTTTTAGAGCCGATCTAATTTTTTAAATAACAAAAAATTAAAAAAAAAAGTTCTTTGTTCTGTTCTCTCAGATTAACTCGCTGCGGTGATACCGCTGCACTACGCTCGTTATATAAGGAAATCGGTCCGATGTCGTTAAATTTGATGCCTAGCGCTGGCCTGACAGAAATCGTATTTATATTTTATGTTTAACCACTAATAATTAATATTATTAATACGATGCAAATACAATTCTCATGTTAGGTACCTAATTAGTTTTTCTTTTTCCGAACCAAATGTTTTGAAATAGTATATTTTAGGGGGCGGTTTGAGAGTATTTCCATAGTGGGAGTGGCCAGATATTATGGGTGGGCCGTCGACCAATTGTGTCTCTTTTTAACTTCCTAAAGGGCGTATGTCTGTTTCTCTCTTACTTTTAATGAATTTATGTCGTCCATATAAACCTATTAGATCAATTTAAAATATGACCCAGCCCGGAGCAAGCTTGGATATCCTTTGACGATGTCTTGGCTTGATTCTTTCTTGGGGACTTTTCGCATGGAACTTTGAAACAAAAGATTATTTTTTGGTTTTAAAAAATTAAAAAATAAATTATTGGGTAGATCACTGAAAATTTTAGGTGGGTCATTGACCAAATGACCTTATGGACGGGCCGCGCCTGATCAACACGCGTACATCAATGTATTTCATGTATTAATACCTGTGTGTGTGTCTCTAGGCCCCTTTACACTCTGTTGCAAAAACACTTGCTGAGACTAGTTACCGAGAACAAAAAATGGCTTGCCGGTTTATTACTTTCTGAGATATTTACATGAACACAGACATCAACTCTCAGACGAAATGTCGCAAGTTTATTGCTGGGGGACGTGGGCCTTAAGGAAGAATTAAATTTATTTATACAATTAAAAAAAATACAATTTCAAAGATCTCATTTTATCAGTTATTTGCATACTTTTACTTTTTTAAGATTAACGTCCAGTTGCACAAAAAATTTAATCACGAATTAAACTAATTAGACACTTGTAATGTGACAGCACTCATGTTAACGTCATTGCCAAAGATGACTCTATAGGTACTTACGTCAATTAAATTTACTACTTGATTAAAAGTTTTGTGCAACCCGCTGTAAGTACAGTAGAAACAAAGTTTTATCTTTAACAATTCGTAGGTCAAAAACGAATTGAGATACAGATGAGATTTTTATTTTTGAAGACCTTTAAAATGAGATACCACACGGCATAGGCATAAAATTTTTGACCTCAACTCCTTGACGTCACCTCTCAAGGGGGTTGAAATTACATGAAGAAGTAGATTTATTAACCAATACAATGTTCCTAAAATTTGGTATACGTATCTATCTTACATTCTTTACTAAGAGCCAATATATTTTCCAATACTAAGACTTTTCGGACACCCTGTATAATTTATTAGGTAACATGTTGAGCGTCAAGCGAGGCCGCCGCCTATGTCTCGGCAGAGAAAGACAATTGTTCTTTAATCTAATTTTCCTTTCATACCCGAAAGAGTACTAAAAAGTGTAAAGTACCATATTCCAGGGGGCCCCCAAAAGCCCATTAGGCAGGGCACCGGTATTATGACCGATAGTCCGGCGGCCCAGTCCGACACGTCTGTAGGTAAGGTTATTTAAACCTGACGATACCATAAAATATAATATGAACGATACTCATTAGTGCTAATAATAGTAGATAAAAGGTATTAGGTACTTACCCGTTTTGGAAACAGAGCAGACTCTTGTGCGGGTGCTTCCAGCTACAGTCAAAACATGTAGGAGCCCACTACGGATATAAATTACCGTTGGTGCACTGCAACAGGGCGAAAACGACGGGTTCCCCGTCCAGCACTTTGTTGCCCCGGGGCCGGGGCACACACCCACCTAGTAGCCTATGTGTGCCCATCGAAGCTCCACGAGACCGGCGCCCGGCCACCAGCCATATTCAATAATAGTGATATAATTTAATCTCGTACCCTTTGCGATTCAAAAAAATATATACGTCATTGTTCAAAAAGTGGTCTAAAAAACAAATGAAAAAGTTTCCGCTTCCGCGTAATCTCCTAACCACCCGGGTTGTGTTCGAAAACTACACCGTGCGACGCACCGGTGTGACTATCACGTGACTCAGTATTTAAATTGCTCATTTATAGTCATGTGACGATTACACTGGAGTGTCGTACAGTGTAGTTTTCGAACACGACCCTGTGCGAGTCACGGTATTGCTATTTGAAATCAACCAATACGGATTAAGCTTGAAATACTGGAATCAAATTTTAAAAACCTTAATTTGCATGTTGTTTTGAAATTAGGTTTCTAATTTATTTAGTACTTTCGAAAGACCGGTATAGTATGAGAAACAACGAATACCAATTATGAGAAAGCATAACTTGTTGGTTTCTTTTTCAGCTTGTTCTTTTGCAAGTCGAGTTAGTCGAGGGACCATGACCATGAGATGTTCAAATAGCCCGCGTTGGCATTCGCAAACGTCAAAGAGGGCATGTTTGGGTTGACGCTCGGAGTACTCCGAGTGAACTCTTTTTAGTAGTAACGTAAGGGTGCGATATGGTGACCTGACGAGACACGCCCTAGACGAGACCGCGACGAGCCCGCGACACGCACGAGAGGCGCGCGCGGCAATCGCGAGAGGCGCGCGAGACTCTCACGCGAAATGCGTTCCCACTGATTATCCACGAATCGTTTTTCAGTCAGTGATTTCAGCATGTCGACTAATCATGAGATAGCTGCATGTTGTGCAATATTATGCTGTGGTGCAATGACAATCGCTGCAAGCAGACAACAAAAAAGAAGACGGAGATGGTGGCGTACCGTACTTTACAAAAACAGAACTGGCCAGGGGTTGTTGAGAGATTTGAGCTTTCAGCACGTTAGTGGTCACTACAAAAACTTTAATAATTTGTATCCTTCGGGTTCCAAAGGTTTGGTTTCGATTCATAGAATTTAATTAATTCTAATTGACTTTCCTCGTCCCATTCCATATTTTCACTACTGAAAATTCCGAAATTTGTCAAAGTGTATATGTAGTTGTCGCGCACCAAAAAAATAAACCCGTCCACACTGCGACACGCTCCCCTTTGATCTGCCGTTGAAAAACCGACAGCAGATGGATTGCGACGAGCCTCGAGCGCGCCTTCTGCGACCCTACCGCGAACCGCGAGTCACGTCCACACCCCAGAATACCTTTAAGGTATTCTGGGTCCACACTTGAAATTTTGGCTTGTCTCGTGCGTGTCGCGGGCTCGTCGCGGGCGTGTCTCGTCAAGTCTGTACGCGGCTTAAGATATGCAACTAAAGCCGACGTCCCATGTGCGGAATTAAAGACGGAGGCGCAACGGAATAGGCGATTCTATTGGTCGCTGGACGGTCATCTGACAATTTTTGTCGTCAAAAATTGTCAGATGACCTCGCAGCGAACAATAGAATCGCCTTTTCCGTTCCGCCTCCGTCTTTAATTCCGCACATGGGACGTCGGCTTAATAATTGTAATGTTTTTTATCTGTTTGACATCTGTCTAACCTTAAAAAGTCGATATTCTGGATTTTGTCAACGATATTCTAGAAGGTAAACAGATAAGGGCGCGTGGTAAAATCCTGTTTTAAAGTGAAAATGGCAAGCGTAGCCGGCAAGATAGAAGAGGTAAAAAAATAAATGATCTGTGGTTACATATTGTTAAAGATAAAACATATTTTTAGTTAAAAAAAGACATCGCTGAAATCGAAAATCTGGAAACTCATGCCATTAGGCAAAAAGTGAAAGATATTCTAAGTATTGAGAAGAGGAAATTGGTCTCTGAAGTTGTAAGATTAGAAGAGCAAGAAAGCCTGATACAAATTCCTGTTGAGCTACCTAAAATTCCCATCAGAACAACGAATATACCTTACGAAGTCAAACTCAATAATTACGGTGAGATAAAACACATATCCTTTACTTTTTCTGCTTGTACTTAATTGTTTATTAATTTGTTAATGCAAGTAAATTATTTATCTAACTGTAATTTTAGCCATGTGCATTTTAATAGGCTTAAGGCAATTAGCTGCACACACGTAAAGATTTATCAAGTGATCTGAACAATTTATCTGATAAATTTGCAAGTTTAAATTTGAAAGATTAGACATAAATTGTGACATAATTTTGTTCATGCTAATCCAGTTAAGCGGGTATTAGGTACACCAACAATTTCTTTGCGAATTAATTCATGAAGTCGCTTCGTGAAGTAAATTGACAAATGTAATACTAAAACTTTGATGTCCAATAAATTCATGAAGAACTTCATGAAGTTATTCACGAAATAGGACGTGTTCTAATTTTCCGTCAATTTTTACGTGAATCCAGTAAAGCCGACTTAAAATAAATGCAAAAAGTCAAGTCAATGTTTGTGCTAGTTCGTTTTGTTCGTTAATTTCGGTGTGAGAGCTGAAATTGTCAAAAAACTTTATAAAGTCTGACAAATGTTAAACCAATATGGGGCCGTGAAGAAATTCGCGAATTAATTCATGAATTTATTCGCGAAGAAGTTGTTGATGTAAGAATACACTCGCGGCGATTTAACTTCTCCAGTAATCAACGAATTATTGGCCGAATGGCACATATAAAATTTTGATGGACAACCCAACAACACTATTTTTGGTGTAATATGACATCGTAATATTAGTGGATTAAATGAACGGGATCATAGTCACTGCTGTTTTAGAAGCAGCATGTGGTTCAGTTATTTCCTTTTTAACCACATTTAACCCACTCTGTGCATATTTTGTTTGTTCTGCGCCATTTTATAATTGTGTACCCCACCATTCCAAGTAATAACATACTCTTAAGGCTGTTTTCATTCATGTTATGCACAGCACAATAAAAATACATAACTAAGTCTACCAAACAAGTTGGTCAGATTTTTTAGAATTGCAAAAAAACATCAATTAAAGAAAAATTTCAATTTAAAGATAAATCATGGTCAGTGGCACATATTTTATGTAACAAATAGACAGTCAGATAAATTTTCTGCAATTTGCATACATCAAACTGTTTGTTAGTTATCTTAAGTACGGCTTATTGAGTGGTTTTTTTCTAATGATTATTTGGTAAATTGATCGCTGCACATAAATCTTTACTTGTGTATACAGCTATTGGTTTGAAACCTACTAATATACATTCTTATCTTTCAAACCACTGTTTTAAGAATTTAATTTGCCCATAGACCTCTCTTAGGTGTTAGGTACAGAGTTGTGCAGGTAAAATTAATACCCACTGGTTTTCCAATTTCATTCTAAAAACCACTTTTTTTTAAATCAATGCATGTTGAATTATATAACATCTTTTAAAATAACTTAAGACCACACTGCAAAAATGATGAAGGTCACTTCACATTTATTCGCTAGAAAATGCATTTAAGACATGCAAGAGCATCTCAAGTTTCTGAATGAATTCTCTAAACAATACAGTAACCTTGTTGATATCCAACACTATAATAAATATAATGCTCTCTATAGAAGTGAAATATGTAAGGCCAAAATAAAATATCTTAATCGGGACTTCCGCTAATCCTTCTAAGTGCGTGTGGGAAATTATTATCAAACATTGTGGAATAAATAAAATCCCTATCAGAGACGCCAGCCCAGGACCTAATCTAGATGATTTTAACCCTTTCTTATCAAGTATTGCCAATGGTATTATAAAAAATATACCTGATGCAACTTTCGATCCCCTAAGTAATCTCCAATTTCTAAACATATCGGATATGAATTGCTTTACATTCTCAGAGGCTACTTTTATAGAGGTTAGGGATATTCTTGACAGCTTACTAAATAAGAACCCGAATAAGAACAGTAGAGATATATTTGGATTTAATGTGAAAATCATAAAATCAATTAAACATATCATAGTAACACTGCTTACCAACCTAATAAATCTGCTTTAGAGAAAGTGTTTTTCCTAATGTATTAAAAACAGCTGTAGTTAAGCCTATCTTTAAGAAGGCGGACAGGTCCTCTGACAGATCCAAACCAGATATCTATAGACCAATATCTGTGTTACCTATTGTGTCAAAAATATTAGAAAGGTGCATGGCATTAAAGATTGTAGAATTTTTTGAATCTAATAATTTGTTCTTGGAATATCAGTTTGGGTTCCGTAAGGGTAGGTAGGAGCACAGTTGTGGGCATCTTGAACCTTGTCAATAGTATCATTGCGGCTTTTCATGATAAACAGTATGGTACTGTGCTATTCTGTGAGTTAAGTAAGGGGCGAGTCCAAAAATACGGGCGTTACAATCGGAGAAACAGTTTGTGTTAGCACTTGAATTCTATTTAAGAAAAATGTTAATTATTTCTTTTAAACAGGGCAGTAGAGTGCTGATACTTTTAAATTAAATAATAAAAAATATAAGAATGCTGCGAATTTATTAAGTAAGTACCTATAAAATTTATTTTTCGTGATATCTTCCAACTAAACATTTTAAACTAAGGTTTCAATCAAAAAATAAAAAACAGAAATCATATTTTTACTGATAAATTATCTTACGGGTGTTACAAAATTTCCAAGTGAATTTAGATTTTCAGAACAAACATCAAGTTAAATGGTATAATCGTTTATACAGAAATGATTATTATTAAATTTCTTATCAATCACTAGAATCTACATCACTGATATAATCGGAAATACTCCATTTTTAAGTGCCAGAAGTATCAGGTTGATTCCACCGCTCCTTCAGTATATTTAATGGAATGAGAAAATTATCTTCCCAATCATCGCTCTCTTCATCTTTATTTTCATTCTTTTTCATCATCAGTTGCAATTTCACTATCCAATAGGGTTGTTCGGAAAATTTGCTATCAGATAAAGCAATATTCGCGGGAATTCGCTTTGAACCAGAAGATATGGTTAAATGAATACCAGCTTTTTGAAAATACGACGATACAAATTTAAATTTTCCACCTAATTCAGTTTTTATGACTTTCGGAACAGAATCTTTAACGAAACAATAACAAGTTGCACTCCCTCTGTCTGTTACTAGCCTGAAAAAGTCGCTTGTTATAGTATTGTTGTTTAGCCATTTTAATTAAGATACTTGCATGCAAGGGTTTTAAAAGTAAAATCAAAAACATTTTAATTGAAAATGCGTTTTATTCTTCTCAGGAATTTTTAAATTACAAATTTAAAGTGTGAGCTGTGTATGTATTAGTTACTTATGTTATCCTTTTAATAGTTGTTTAAATTTTAATTTTAACTTTAATATTTTAATTATAATTAAGAGAAATTTTACCTAACAGGTTTTATTTTTTAAATTAAGTAAACTGGTTGACATATGTAAACATGAATTTATATTATTTGACATGAATAAAATATCTATGTATCTATCTATTCAAAGATTCACAACGAAAAAATATTGATGGGTGCCACTTTTAGCAAAACAAATCGTATGAATTGTATATATCATTTATTAAACGTTTTTATGGACAAGAAATGAAATTTGTATAATTTACAAGTTTTTAGTTTATTCAATAATGTAGTGAAACCACCATAAAAAAACATAAAAATGATGAAAGTCAGACAACCCTAGCAAAAACGATGGTTCTCATGCAAACACACAAACAAGTGTTTATTCAGTTAGTAAATTTATCTACAATCATGGAGTAGGGGAAAGTGGGGCTGGTTGAAACAAAAATTTCATTTTATGCTGCTAGTTTGGTAATTTTAGAAAAAGAAATATGGCACTATATATAAATTAATACTTGGTCCATTAGGCATAAATGTACCTACATAGTAACATGTTAATGGGATTAATTAACTTTGTGGATAAACTAATAGTTTTAAAAGAATATTTTTGTTTCATCCTGCCCCCATGATAGGGGTACGTTGAAACAGTAATTTTTTTTAACAATTATTTTTTACGGATTTTACTCTGACGAGAATTTACTTATTCTAATCGTATGCACACAGTTTAATGCCAAATGTGGCCCATAATAATTAGGGAAAACAGTTTAAACAATCAAAAATCATATGACCTTACAATGACTGTGGTATTAAAAGACAAAAAATTTACTTTGCTTGCCTTAAAATACTGTAATGCACACGAAGTAATAACTAAAACTGCACTGACGTCGAAAGTTACATAAAGTAATTAGTTTGAGGATCGACCAATTCAGCTTCAGTATTGCCAATAAACATTTGCTTAAGAACCCGCGAAGTTTGAATTGTTTCGACCTGCCCCGTGTTTCAACCTGCCCCACTTTCCCCTAATTATGAAGTAATTATTACCGCACTACTTTGAGTACTGTAAGTCATTTACCGCACTAACGCGGCTGGATTTATTACGGGACGGTTACAGATAAAATATCTTACGTAACGCAGTTAGTGTACGGGTTTTTACCGCACGCGAGTAATAGTTTGAGAACGAGTCGTAGGCGAGTTTTGCCAACTATCACCTACGTGCGGTAAAAACATAGTTACCACCTTTAGTATATGATATACTAGTATTATTTTCTAAATAACGTCTGGGCTTTCAGCAATATTGCAGCGTGACCTATGCTATATTCTACTACCTTTGGGTTATTGTTTGGTATTTGTAACTTACGTGGCGAAAAAAAGTGCTCTTCATCGTTTTTGCAGTGTGGTCTTCAACTATTACTTATAATTTACAATTGAGTTTAAACAACAAGCATTTGTAAAAAATAGCTGTTTTACAGCTTGGGATCAAAGCCAAAAGTTTGTCAAATTCTACATAACCCTACCAAAAGTCAACACAGTGCTTGCAGAGAATGTTCAGTGCAACTTTAAAGAAAAATCTCTGGAGCTAAAAGTAAAAAATTTGGAAAATAAAGACTACGTCTTTACAGTTACACAACTTTTGCACTGCATTGAACCTAAGAATAGCACATACAAGGTAAGTGATTAATTTATTCTATGTGTCCATCCCTCAGCGACTTCTGGTGTGTTTTAATAAAATCTATTTCTTCCACAATTTTCCGCCTTAGTTCTTCTAAAGCGGTAAATGTGCAATAGGGAATATTCATATAACCCAAATAAAGCTGAAATATTTTTTTTATAATCTCTACATAACGTTACCTTAGAGTTACACTGTTGTATGTCGCATTTTTGTCAGATCGGACTTTTCACTATGACATAAGTGTATGTCCACATGTCTGTGGTTTCTATACAATTTCAAAGTTGTAAGATCAAGGTTAGGATGTAGGCAAGTAGAATTACATAGTTGTATGAAAGGTAAAATATCATGTTTCCAGTTACTAAATGGTATGTCTCACTCACTCAAAAGTTAGTTGATTTTACATACAACAGTGTAACTCTAAGGTAACGATAAATTAAATATTTATGGCGGTTGCTGTTATCCATTTATTTTGGCCTTTATTAACAAAAAAAAAAAGGATTTATAACTGCAAATTTTCGCACGAATTTAGAAACTTGTAAAACGTGATCCCATTGGCTGTGTCGTCAAAACTGAACTTATGACTCATCATGAGTACATGGCGAATTCCAGTGTTGTGGAGCCATCGAAAACTCAATAAAAATGGTATTTAATGTGTAACTCATCCAATGAAATATCCCTGCACTTAAAGTAGAAGGTTCCTAAAATCTTATTCATGTATACTTGAAGCCGAAATCGGTCCAGGAACATTTCCATTTTGCAAAAAAATTGGCATTTCTGCGAAATTTTTGACATATTATCATCTTAATAATTTCGAGAATTCATGGCAATCTTCGAAAATTCAAAAATTTTCAAATTTTAGATGTCCCCGATGCAAATAAACCTAATTATTTATATCTTTACCGAAAAAATATGCGATTTAAATTAGTGGGGGGTATTCTTAGATAATTAACGGATAAAATAAACCCAAAAAGAATCACTGAATAGGGTAAATACTGTGGAATAATATCGGTTAAAAATAGGATTTGTCGGAAAAAATCAAGAAAATCCGATTTTTACCCCTTAAATGTACGCTGCTGGATAACCCATTCGGTATTCATTTTATTGTGTGATTATCTCTTTATAAGGTGGTGTTGAAAAATTGGGAAAAATATATAGGAAAATATACAGAGTGATCCAAATGTACCGATGTCGAGGGCAAAAAAGTTAAAAAATCGAAGTTTAATCGGCAATTGCTCCCTTCCTATTGAGAACGAAGAAACTAAAAATATGGAAAACACATACTTTGACGAGCTCTTTCCGATGATGTATATAGGATTTTAATTTGAACCATTTTGACCCCACAAAAAATTAAAAACCGCGAAATATTTGGGTCAAAAATCTAAATTTCCAGTTTTTTCCAAGTATTTCCAATTTCCAGTGATTTTAGGTTTAGGTAAATGTATTGCAAAAAAAGTATTTGAGATTTTAAAGTTTCACTTAAGTATACATACAATTTTTGTATTTTTATAATATGGACCTTTTAAGCCGTATTCAACGGTTTTTTTATCGCCTTGGTAATGAGAACTTAAAAACAATAAAGCATTTTTTGATTTGATTAGGTTAAGAATGACCTTATCCTAATCAATGCTGCTAAAAAAGAAGACATTCATTGGTCTCACGTGACTGAGTGGGAAAAGAAAGCCAGTGAAAATAAAAAATTGCCCAGTTTTGATTCAGATGATAAGTCTGATCCATCGGCCAGCTTAATGAATTTGATGAGAAATATGTAAGTATTTAGTTTTTACTGACTTGTACTTTAGCTTAGTAAAAAATGCTTCCAAGTTAGGTATCTCGGGCGCGCACTTTTACCTTTTCTTTTTCTCTTGTAAACTTTGCTGCACTGTAACATTTAAACATGTATCAATTTTAAGAAATTTTATCACGCGGGGCATATAAATATATGGTTATTTTATTAGAAAGTATAGACATTGACATTTACTGAAAAATTCTATTTTATTAACGCTTGAAGGTTCGGTTCGCCCGATGATCATGGCCACAGGGCATTTTTTCTCTTTATACAATTATTGTTTTTCACATGTACAGGGTGTCCAGTTTTCGACACTTTTGCAGGGTACCTCGGTTATCGTTAAAGATAGAGAGCTGCGGTTTTCGCAATATTGTGCTACTTTTTCGTGAAACGTATGATGCTACAAACATAATTTTCATAGCCCCTTCGTTTTGGAGATGCAGGGCGATTTTGAAAATGTGTCATTTTCAAGCATCCCTCGTATCTCAGTTGCCTATTAACTTATTAAAACTGATTATTATTTAGTTTGTTGCGTAGAATCCCGCGGCGTAGTCAATTTTTTTCTAGAAAAAACTAATTTGAAGATAAAAATCAAAGTTGCATTTTTTTAGATGGGACATCCTGTATATTTTTTCATTCGGTTGCTTTTTTCATGAGCTTTTCAAAAATATATAATTGTTGGCATATCTCTTTTGGAATAACTTCCGAATTTTACAATTAAAAAAGGGTATAATATTTCATAGTAGGCCGTGATATAATGATTTTAAGCAAATGAATATAATAGTATCCTTTCATGGCTGCTAGTCAGACCGCTTGTCAAAAGATCATGATACAAATAAAAGAAGGTATGATACCAGACTAGTGATGTAAGGATACGTATCCAAAAATCCGTTGGATACGGATATTAAAAGAATCCGGATTATCCGGAACCGGCCGAGAACTTGAATACGGATTCGGAATCAAAATACATTCGCATCGGCTGTATACTAATGCAAAGTGCAAAGAGAAAACGGAATCGGAATCGAGTGTAAGCGAACAACACGGTCTGCGATGTGGCATATTTGATCTTATGCTTTCTCTTTCTAATGACCTTTCCTAAAAAAAGATAGCATAGTTATCGGGGTAACGGGTATCATATGGGATGAGACCCATTGGTTAAACTAGGCCCGCCTCACCCGAACCGAATTCAAACGAGAACGAACGACGCCGACGGTGCCTTCCTATCCCTAACCTTGGACTTCGAATGGTACCGATACCGCATCGACCTACCTAGCCGTGTATCCGGATAGAAAATGTTTTAGTATTGCATGCATACGTATACATGATCTGTCGCGCGGGTCAAGAAATGGATTCGTATTCGGATAATGGATACGGATATTAGCTGATTCCGATTCCGTATTATCCGGATATCTAAAGAATACGGATATTTACAACACTATACCAGACCGTGTCAAATTCGTCCGGGTTCGCGCACGACGTCACGCTGTGTCCTATTTTTGAAATTTATAACGCGTAATATAGAGGTTACGTTAGTTATAGGCGATTTTATATAAATTCTATTGGCAATATACTTTGCCTCCTGCTTATAATACAAATTTTATAGTATATGATTTAAAATAATCATATAAATAAAGGGATAAATACATACATTGATTACATTGATTGATTGATTGTCCACATCACAACCATACACAGCACATCTCATTTTTACTTCTAAACTCCTAAAAGTAATATAATACCAAAAAATAGTTGAAAACACAACGCGATCTTAAAAAAGACGTGTCCCGTTTACAAAATATCGCGGAATTGGTCACGGCGTGACGTCAGGGGCCACGCCTACCTGCGCGGAATCATATCTTCTTTTATTTGTATCATGGGATTTGAGGAATGATACTTAAATGTCCCTATTCATTTGTTTCAAATCATTGACGGCCTACTATGAAATATTAAACCCTTTTTTTTTAAAGTTGTTCCAAAATATATATACCAACAATTATATATTTTTGCAAAGCTTATGAAAAAGCAATCGAATGAAAACAAATATACAGGGTGTCCCATTTAAAAAAAATCAACTTTGGTTTTTATCTTTAAATTCGTTCCTTCTAGAAAAAAAATCGACTACGCCATTGGATTCTACGCAAAACACTATATAATAATCAGTTTTTACCTTACCGATAAGTTAAAAGGCAACTGTGATACGAGGGGTGCTTGAAAATGACACATTTTCAAAATCGCCCTGTAACTCAGAAATGAAGGGGGCTATGAAAATCCTGTTTGTAACATCATACGTTTCACGAAAGAATAGCACAGTATTGCGAAAACCGCAGCTCTCCATCTTTACGTTTTTTACTGCGAATTAGAAGTTGATGTTTTTGTCAACGGTTGTACATTATATTTTCATGTGTTTAAATGTTACAAAGCGGGTTTACGGAAATAGGGTAGCAGACTGTAATAATTTTTAATAATCATTTTAGCATAATTTTTCAGTGGTAGTTTACTGCTATGTAGTCGCAACTGCACCCTTACGTCCAGTCGCACAAACAATTTAATCAAGAATTAAACTAATTGGACACTTGTAATATGACATGTTAATGTCATTACCCAAGATGACTCTAAACGTCAATTAAATTTATTACTTGGTTAAAAGTTTTGAGTAACAGGCTGTTAATCTTTTATCTAACTTTGCTCCTTTTCTATTAGAAAACTTTTATAGACAATAAAATTTGATTTAATTCATAATTTTCATTTGGTATGCTATTTTAATTATTTATTTATTTTTGCAGACATCATAATCCACATTATAGAGGTAACGTTCATCACCAAATATGGGAATTTTGACATTAATTGCTTAATATCCCTGTTCTATATTGAAGTTAAATAAAATTTATGAGATAAATATGTATGTAATGTCAAAATTCTTATTATGTAGGTATATGAACAATCTGATTTGCCTTATATTTTATGTGTTTATTATAATTTGTACATAAAAATACATATTTTTCCCTGTATTTTCCTTTAATTAATTATCCCTTAGTTTTCCGTCTTGTCTACTGCAGTACTCTAAATATATCCCTTGTTACTTGACAGTATTTTCCGTTGCCCAGTTCCCATGCTCCATGTATATATTAGCACACCGTTATATTGTATTTTTATATTTTATGTGTTGTACTGTGTTAACGGCCATTACTGGAAAAGTCTTGTTATCCAAAAACACCCATGTAAAGTGCCAAATAGCGGGAGCAGTGAAACTACTGTCCACATGGCTATAACATTACGACTTACCTATATATAACTATCAGCCGCGTGCGAAGCACAGCCCTACTGAGCTGCGACAGAGGTTACACAACCCAGTACACAGTGCGGCTAGAAAATGTCCCCCACTTAGTTTCTGAACCACTAAAAATAAAAATTGACATTTAACTGAAGACTCTTCAGTGGGACAGTAGCGAACAATCACGAATTCACAAAGAGGGCCTATAATTTTTTTTGTCGAATGCTACTTCTTTACTCTCGGCGAGACCACACGAGCATGACAGTATAGCCGGCGGTCGCTCCGACCCGAGTCGGTTTTTCGTCGCGAGTAAAAGGACGCGAGGTGAGGCATACCAACTAGCGATGGGTCATTCGTTCATTTTCAAGAGAGCCCGCTCACTCGTTCAGCTCACTTGGAAGAGTCGTTCGCAAGGAGTCGTTCGATTGAACGAGGGCCGCTGAGTTGCGAATTACAGAATCGCGGAGCTCTTTACTTTAACGTGACACCTGCACTTGTTCATGTGTATAAAAGAGAGCATAAAACGCGGATGTGAATTACACATTTACGACTGCCGACGGCCCGCTGCCTGATTGTGGCGTGACGGCTTCAAAGAAAAATAATATACATAACATAAATAAATTAAATAAAATTAATTAAAATATCGGAATGATTAAAATTTTTATTTGTTAAATGTTCAAAATAAAAGTAAATACATATTAACAAAAATGGTTTTATTGTAGATTAGATAATGATTATGTAATATGGATTTCAAAGTTATAAACTACCCGCAGTATACGCCGTTAAAAAACGTTGTTGCAGATTTCCGGCAAAGTAATTAATCGTTAATCGTAAAATAATAGTAATACGAAAGACGTACAAAGTGTAATGTATTATCATAGGCCGCTAGATGCTCCACCACTCTCGTTCTATTATACGACTCCGACTGAGCCGCTCCCGGCTTGCGCTCTCGCGGCTTGCGCTCTCCGAGTTGTCCGAAACTCGCGAAAGCGTGGAGTGGAATTTCTACGAACGGACGAGAGCGAGCCAGATATTTTAACGAGCGGTGAACGTATCGTTCAGTTGATGGGTGCGGCTCATTCGCGACTCTTTGAAAAGAGTCGTTTAAATTGAACGACTCGTTCGCGAACGACCCATCGCTAATACCAACTACACTTTCTTGCGCGTATTATGTGTGAAGTTAGAGCTAAAGCCGGGAGGTTGTGAGTGAAATATCTGACTAGACGAACAAAATTACGATTGATTTCTTTTGTACGGCATGCATGAAGAAAATTAGGATACTGAAGGCACACAAAACTGCCGCAATGGTTACTTCAACCACGTCCATCTACATGACCGACTGTGCAAGCTAAGAGTGTAGACGATAGGCACTCGTGTTGCCTCGCGGCGTACAAACCTCGCGACGAGGCAGAGGTAGCATAAGAACGGACAGAGAAAAATTACACAATAAAATTGAGCCTTTATTTAAGGTCCCTAGAAGCCAAGGGATACAAGTGCCAATTTTTTGTTTTTGGAGTTTCATACAGAAGTGGATGACCAAAGGAAACCAATCAGAGCTAGTGTGACCATTCTAAGGGAATACCACTTAACCCCGCCATTCAAATCACGTGACTTTTCGAAATGTCAAATACTAGTTGATAATTTCAGAGCTGAAACCTACAGGCTTCAAATTAATTTTCCAATATATAGCGAATATTGTTGCGCCCTGTTTTACGTATCAATGGATATACGGTGATAAGTGATTTTTTTACGTTTTGATTTTTCAATTCTGGGACGTGCAACGTTAAATCAGAAACTGTGTTTCAAACCTCAATTGCACTCAAATTGCAAGTTTGTTTCAATGAAGATCAAAATCGCGAGATTCGCTGATTGATATTTCTATAAAGGTAAAAATCGTGAGATTTTGTACTTTATTCGTGAGATCGGGCGAAATTAACCGAAATCGTGAGATATTACGAAAAGTTGTGATTTCTGGCAACACTGGCTACCCGTACGAAGCAGACCAAGAATTGACTTCGGCTGCTGCTCCACCCCTGATCCAGGTATTTTGTGTTGCATAGATACAGTCGTGTTGATTAGAATTCACCAGCGGACGAACCCGTCTCGTGGTTAAGAATACTGTCCTTTTTTAACTACGTTACGTAAACAAGGCGAGCACGCTGACCGACTGGAATGAATGAATTCGGAAAAAAGACTATTCGTATACTGCGCACGCGTTCCTGTGGCATGCATTTCGCCCACAGTGGAGTTAAAAAGTTGTGCGGAACCTATGTATTTATTAATGGAAGTTTTAATATCAGCAGTCCAATTTGATCCACGTCATTGGTCTTATCTAATACACACTGTGGAATTTCACCAACACTAAACACCAACCACCCAATTCACAAAGATTAGGTTGAGTTATTTTGGCCAAACAGTTAAATTTTGACTACTTTTGGTTGTAAAATTGATTGTTATATCATTCAAAAAGTGTTTTATTTCATTATATCTCCGATCTACGTGTTTTGAAGTTAATATTTGCAGGTATATTTTAATATCCGAATAATACATATTTTCAGTATTATGCGAGTGTAACAGCATCTCGATACCTTAAAGTGAAATTTAGCTAAATTCAAAATGTCCAGTTTTATAGGGGGGCAAAAAATCGAACACAAAAATTTACGGGAGAGATTGTTACAAAATTACAAGAATTACGAACAAAATACGCATGATATGGGAGTAATTTTTTCTCTCAATGTTGTCATATAGTTCACATTTTTAATTGGCATCAAAAAGTAACCTAAATAGTGGCATTAGCTGATTTGCACGTTAAGGTATTGATATTTCAATCTTTACTTTCGGGATTTATAATTTTTAAATAATCTTAGCACAAAAAACATACATACATACCTAAAGTATACAGTGATTTCGTTTCAAAACTAGTCACCCCTAATAACACTTGATTTGAAGTAGATTCGGTTTGTTAACATAGGTATCGAGGTGAAGTTTAAAATCAATACATACAAGACTTTACGTTTCGCCCCCTCACCCCTAGCTAGCACCATTTTGAAAAATTACACCCCCTGCCTTGTGATAAATCCGTAAAAATCCCAATGTTAAAACAATTGAATGCAGCTGATCTATTCACATAATAGAGCTAGAAGTAAATTATATGGCAGGGGGTGTCATTGAAATTTCGAAGTAGGGGTAGCTGGGGGTGAGGGTGTGAAACTAAATTCAATATAATAAATAAATAATAAACAATAAACTTATATAAACCATTAGGATATTTAAACATTGATAATTTGTATAAATTAAAAACATGTATATTCATTCAATCTTTAATATTAACTAAAAAACAAACAAACGTACAGATTTATCCCATTAATGATTTACATAATCATTACACGAGGCAAACTGAATTATTGCAAACAGCACCTGTAAAAAGCAATTTTGGCATGCACTCTGTATTACATAATGGCATAAAAATTTATAAAGATAAAAAACATAAAGAAAATCAAGAAATTACACTTATTTAAAATACATTTGAAGAAGCATTATTTAAAAATTGAATGTTTTTAACAGTTTTTTAAGGAATTTTAAAATACACCATAAAAATTATTTTACAAAATTGACTGTTTTAATAGTTTTTCTTTAGAATTTTATTTAATGTTTATTAGTTTTTCGTAATACTGTTATATTTTTTAATGTTATATATTTTAATGCTATGTTATATATATATATATATATATATATATATATTATATTCCCTGTAATAAACTTTAAGTTGGCTGGGAATAAAGAATTAAAAAAAAAATATGTATTGGTTTTAAACGTCCCCCTCGATATCTAAATTGTACCTGTATAAGTATTTTTGTTTAAATCGAATTCACTTCCAATAAAGTGTTATTGAGGGTGGCCAGTTTTGAAATGAAAGCAATTTACGGAAAAATATTTACCAATTGTTGCGTAACTACGTTTATATAATCAGTCATTTCAGTAATGGCCAATATTTGTAATAATTCTACATTATATGATATAAGTATGTTTATATACAGGTATGAGACAGGGGACGACGAAATGAAGAGAACAATAGCCAAAGCATGGACGGAAGGTCAATCTAAAGGACCCAACTTTTAATGTAATTCGATGTTTCATACCGTGCAACTTGGTCTGGAAAATACCGCTCAATGTGTTAGTCTAGAATTTTTATAAACTTTTGTCAAACAGGTTTATTGTTTAGTAAAAACAAGATCATAAATTTTATTTTAATCATATTTATGTGAATTATTAAAATCAAGTACATAATTGACCAGAAATGTTCTGTGCGGTTTTTTTTTCGTTAATCAGTGATTATTATTAATCACATAAAAGTAACTAGACTTGCAATAACTGTTAGAGCTGGTCCATGACAGGTAAGCAACATATTATTTGAACACAGTATTTGAGTTGAGTCAAGATTAAGAGTTAGTTGTTATAATTTAATGACATTTCACGTTTAATTAATGGGGACGGTGCAAGATTTTTTTAAATTTTGTAGTCCCAAGTGTAGATTACATCAAAGAATAGTGAAACGGGTTTTTATTATTCGTTACCATTTTTTTAAGTTGAATGAATAATTTAATGGTGAGGAATGATAAATACTTCATCTTTGAATCTAATAAATCTAAATCTAAATAGTCATAACATAACCACATCTTTTGTGTCAACTTTTTAATGGCGTGCCTGTGCTCATAAACTAATTAATACCTCTTTAGCTAACTTCAGAGTCAAAGTGTATGTGGTGATTCATCACCTCCCACCATTAAATTGTTTGTTTTTAATAGTTTACTCTTTAGACTAAAAAAAGTAGAAAAAATTTGTTCGTGATAGCATTTGTTCCCAATTTTTTATTTTTCTTTACTTACTATGTATATTTTTAATATACATGTAGCTTAGATGGGATTTTATTTTTTAATACTATTTTTAACAATAATTAACACAGCGTACACAGGTGAATTTTTCAAAATACCTTGCCAAAACTTGTTTTTTTTTGCATTATAATAGTGTATAGAGGTAAAAAGTATTATTAGTAATATAAATAGTCCACACTCCCAGGTCTCTTTTTAATTTAATTTTATAAATATCTACGTTTTTTTAAAAATTATCGGAAGGACAGCTTCCAAGTATATCAGATAGTTCGCGCCTGATAAAGGCAACGTAACTTGTTCTTGACCATACAGAAGAAATACAAATGCTCAGCTACCATAAATATTTTATAATAAAAATAAAATACTCATTTTCTTCCATTGTGACTTCTTTTACGTGTTTTTTTTTTTTTTTTTTTTTTTATTTATTTATTTATTCATTCCCAACTAACTACAAAGTTCATTACAGGGAATATAATATAATAAAATACAGAGCATTTGAAAATATATATAAATAAATATTACAAAAAGCATAGTGGTTTTAACAATTTCTTGACACACACAAAAAAGTATCAAAAAGAATCAAAAAAAAATCATTCTTTACGAAAAAAAAATTTTTTAAATGTTTTTTAAACTTTGTTAAATTTTTTATATCTTTTAAATCTTTAGGTATGCTGTTATATATTAAAATTCCAGTATATAATATTGACCTTTTTCCAAAATTACTTTTTACTATTGTTGTTTGTAAATTTTCATTTTTTCTGGTATTATGTTTATGCAGTGTTTTTGTTTTTTGCAGTGATATGTTAGAATACTTTTCTTTAATATTTATAGAGTGTATTAATATACATAATTTTAATTTATAAAGTTGTTCTATGTTTAGGTAGCCATGAGGTTTGTACAAATTTGTTGTTGGTTCTAAAAAGGGGAGTTTATGGATGCATTTAATTATTTTATTTTGTAACTTTTTTAAAGGTTTTAAAGCATTCGAACAAGCAGATCCCCATACTGAAATTAGATACTGCAATTTTGAATAAACTAATGAGAAATATATATTTTTTAAAAATTTGATGTTAATAAAATTTCTTGCCTTAAACAAAATTCCAATAATGGGTGAAATATTATTTCTTAAATAATCTATATGTTTTTTCCAATTTAAATTTTCATCAATGTATAAGCCCAAAAATTTTATACACTGTGTGTATTTAATTTCTTTCTTATTGAATAAAATTGGAGGAATATCTTGATTAACTTTTGATTTACTTATGAACATGAAGCTTGATTTGTTAAAGTTTAATGTTAATTTATATCTCTGAAGCCATTTATAGATAACATCTAGGTCATATTTTATGTCACTATATATTTGAGAGATTTTTGGAGAGAAATATATAATAGTAGTATCATCAGCAAATAACTTAATGCTACCCTTTAATTTTAATTGTGATACTGAATTTATATATATTAAAAACAGAGTAGGCCCTAATGTAGAGCCTTGTGGAACTCCACATGTTATGTTTTTGTGCGAACTTTTAATGCCATCTATTTGAACAAATTGTTTTCGATTGCACAAATAATTCTGAAACCACAAATTGAGTATTCCCCTTATGCCAGTATTGTGTAAACATCTTAATAAAATTGTATGGTTAACAGTATCAAATGCCTTGCATAAGTCTAAGGATAAGAAGCAACAGCTTTGATTGTTATCAACATTTTGCTGGATATTAGTAATTACATCAGCTACTGCTGTCTCTGTATCCCTAGTCTTACGAAAACCATACTGCCCCGAAAAAAGTATTTTTTTTTATTCCAAAAAATTTATCACTATAATTTATAACTTTTTCTACAATTTTTGAAAACACTGGGAGAATAGAAATTGGTCGATAATTATTGCAGTTAAAATGTTCTCCATCTTTAAACACTGGTGAGATTTTTGCTATTTTCATTTTATCTGGAAAAATACCAGTTTTTAAAGATAATTTGATAAGATGTTTAAGAATTGACAGTAAATTATTTTTAAAAATTTTAACAACTTTTACAGAAATGTCGTCAAAACCAGTTGCTTTATTTTTATCAATTTTATCAATTATTTCTTCTATTTCTTCACTTGTAATTTCTTCAAAATTTAAAAACATGGATACTGGATTTACTTCCATTCCGTCATCTATATTATGTATTACTGGAATTTTTTCTGATAATTTTTCTGCTACATTGATAAAATGGTTATTGATTTCTTCGCATATTTCTTCAGTATCTTCAATTTTTTTATTGTCTTTAATGATATAATTAATTGTTGATTTTTTCTTTTTTTCAGAATTCGTTACAATAAAATTTAAGTTTTTCCATATATTTCTTTGGTCTCCTGTAAGAAACTTTTCTTTGTAATAACTTTGTTTGGTTGTTTTTATTTGATTTTTCAAAAGTTTATTGTAATCATTATAAATTTGTTTGTAATATTCACTTTCTTGGTGTTTCTTTTTTATTTTGTAATATTTATCTCGGATCTTCATCATATTTGCTAATTCTTTGTTAAACCAAGGCTTTGAATTTTCTTTTATTTTAAAATTTGTTTCATAGGAACATTCATTAAATATTTTTAGAATTTCACCATAAAAAAAATTTGGATCCTGAATGGAATCTTTTTTTCTGTCCAGAATTTCTAGTTTTTGTCTTAATTTTTCAATGTTATATTTTTTTTGAGTAATAATTTCATATTTTGATTTTTTTGGCACTTCCTGACAAAAAATACTAAGAATTTGAAGTTTATGGTCACTTAACGGACTAATCTGAAAGGATATTTTCATATTTTTTGTTGAATTTGTGATAATATGGTCTATTAAAGTTGCACTAGATCTTGTATCTCTGGTGGTGTTATTTTTGTTACATAATTTAAAGTTATTTGAATTATAAATATCTAGAAGTCTCTTGGAATGTCTACTATTACTTAAAATATCAATATTCATATCGGCCAATACGAAACAATCAGATTCTGATGAATTAATAGATTCTAATTTTTCATCCAAAAAATTTAAAAACGTATCCGTTGACACTGACGGTGGTCTATAAATTCCACAGATAGAAAGGTCAGTACAAGCAATTCTAACAAATATATAAGATATTTCAGACTCTATTTTTTCGATTAATTCATATTTAAATCTTCTGTGAACAAAAATACCCAAACCGCCGCCAGTTCTTTCTCTTGATGCATAAATTACATTAAAGTCTTTAAAATTATAGAATTTTTTTTCATTTTTCTTTACCCAGGTTTCAGTAATTACAATTATATCAATTTTTTCTTCACTTACTAAAATTTCAAGTTCGTCCATTTTATTTTTTATTGAACACGCATTAATATACAGTATCTTAACTTCACTGGCCATTTTATAAGTCTTGATAGAGGTAGTTTATTTTCTCTCTTGCTTTTAACTTTTTATAATTATGTATTTGACATTGATTACTGTTAGCTTCATGTACATAATCATAACTTGTTTTATATTTGTCGTTTGATGTTTTACAATTTATGCATACAGGAGTTTGTTGTTTACACTCCCAATAACAGTGTTCACCACAACAAAATTTGCATACTTGCTTTTTCTCACAGTTAATTGCTTTATGGCCGTATTCACAACATTTAAAACAAAATATAATGTCCAGGGCTTCTTTTATTTGACATGTATCCCATCCAAGAGAAATTCTTTTATCTACGAGTTTACTGAATGTTCTTCCAATAGTTTCAATATATATAATATATTTATTTGAAATTTTTGATTTTCTTGTACTTTTAATACATAATTTGTCATCGTTATCAATGTAATTAAGAGCTTTTAGTTCATCTAGAAGTTCTTTTTCTTCATATTTTTTCCTGCTTCCTATTACTACTAATTTTGGAGGTTTCATCTTTGATATCTGAACTGTATAATCTTCTTTTAACTTCTCTTCACTTAATTGTTTTAAATTATTTATTTCTTCTTGTGAATTTGATTTTATTATTATTCCCCCATTTCTAATTTTTAAAACTTTATTTACAGAAGCTTTTGCACATATAGGGTTCACTCTATTTTCAACGTCTTGTTTAGTTTTTTGACTGCTTTGTTTTGTTTTTGGTTTTATAATTACTACTGGTAAATTTTTTTTCACTTCTGTTTGTGTCTTTTTAACTAATACTTCTGAATAAGACATTTCTTTTATATTTTGCTTGTTACTGAATTCGCTTAATTTTTCTATAACCATGTTAATTTTTGTTTCTATTTCGTCAACTTTACTAAAGAAATTGTTAATTTCAAGTATTTCCATTTTCTTAACTAATACATCAATTTTTTTATTCATTTCCTTAATAATGCTTTTTAATAAATTATTATCCTTTGTTAGGTACTGTTGGTTATTGTCTGATTCACTATTTTCTTGAATACTGTTTTTATTACAATTTGTACATATCCAAATCTGTTTTTGTTTTTTTAATTCAGAAATATCCTTTTTTGTTAATTTAGCACATGATAGGCAGTACCAATGGCTACATTTGCAACAACCAACTGAATAAGATTTTTTATTGAATTTAAAATTACAGCGACCACAATTTTGTTGTTTATTTTGACTTAATATTTGTGAAATTTCATCAGAAATACCTGCTTCAAGCCTGTCTTGTGTCGATATCATAACATTTTTAACAAAATCTTGATACTTATTGTCTGTTGGGTATTTTTCAGGTAAATAAAAACTTTCTTCGTCACTCTCCTCTGTATTTTCTTTCATTATTTGGTTAACATCTTTCATTTTTGACATTGACAACTTCTTTCTTTTTATATTTTCCATACTTCCTCATTTGTATCTTCTCCAAGCCAAACTTTATAATTTTATGATGTTCTGTGTTTTCTTTTTGACACTACTGGTGATTTTATAAAAATATTACTTGAAGAATTCCGTAGAATTTTTTCTTAAAGAATGACAATATTTTTTAGACACACTGCTGTCATATAATTGTCTTATCATTATTATTTCACATTTCTTTTAAGTTCGCACTTTCTAGCAGGTAATTTTAATTTGGTAAATACAAGAAATGTGTAAGCTATTTTACTTCTACAAATATTTGGTGGAATTGCGTGGGATCAGTTACTAAACCTTTAAGCAAAAATTAGAAACCTTTTTTTGGAATAGATAATTCTAAATATTTATTTTTTAAAGTGCATAAACAATAATTTGTTTTATTAATAACGTATTACATACAAGATCCATACTGACACACTCAAATTTGATAGCACACAAATTACGTACGCAGCACAGAAAACGCACTCGATGACAGGTAACTGCTAAAGCCGACGTCCCATGCGTCCGATTTCCGATGATCCGTCGGTCCGACGAAGCTCCCATTGGTCAAAATAATTTCGCGCTCTTTATAGCATTTGGTTGATAGCTTGGAATGAGTGAATGACAATCAATTATTGGGATTAGGGAGGAAATTTTCGTAATAAATTGGCAGTTTGTAGTATAAGGGTTTATGTATAGGGATGTCGTTGTGTCTGATTTGCGTTAGGTTTGCCGTTAGTGTTGAGTTGCCGGTTTTTGTTCTAAAAACTTGTCAGAGATTCCATAAGCGTGTTCATGGAATCTCGGTATTCCAGCTTGTTCATGCAAATCAGCCACTGTTGTGTAACGCTTTAGAGCAGTTACACATCTTAAAATTTTATATATACCAACACTCGTCAAAATGCGCGACACACAACATGCCCCGAGTCGGCGCACTAATTTCCGGCAATTTCAATTCCTCAGTGTTGACATGTAACAAAATTTCTAGGACCAAATTTATATTTTCCGACCATTGAGCGTAAAAAAGTGATTTCTTATGTGGCATTATGTACGACACTGTAATATTGTATACCCCATTTGGAGCCAGCGTAACTCTCTCGATATTCAGGTTCCTTCTTTCATTACTGTTTGCTGACACCGTATTCTGCGGCTTCGATTTTATTACTGGCGTTTTCCCAACTTTCTTCGGGTTCATCATTAACGTGCGCACTGTGAACAGTGCAACTTTTTTTCGATCAGTACTTTTCATATTTCACGTAGGTACTGGTCGAAATAGCTTAAAAGACCACCTAAACTGTAGTAAAACAGTGGAATGAGTTAAATGTAAGGGAATTGGCTGCAGCTCTAGATGGAATATTCTTCGCAACGTCCTCATTACCAAAATTCCGCTTCCGCATATTCCGACTCTGGTTTACCTTCGAAAAACTCCTATTATTTTCAGAAGATTTTCTAAAGTCACTGTTAAAGTTTCTGAAATTCTTGTCGCCCGGTCATTTCTGTCATTCATGTCGTTCTGTCATTTCTCCTCTCACGCCTGGGGCCGTCAGTATTCGACGGCGGAGCGTTTCGACGGTCGTCAAAAGACGGGCTTTGCTTTCATGTGACTGAAAGATGGATGAAAATTTTCAGCTAATTCTTTAGGGGGTCGACTACTAGCAGAAGGAGGCACGTTATTCTGAGGACTGTTTGATGGCATATTAGACTTGGTCAAGAGTAATAAACGACTGACAAATTTAAACTAGCGCCACTTAAACAATTTGAATTCCTCGAACTTTCTAAGGACGATTTAGTACGGGCAGGTACCTAAGCTCTTAGTTACATCTAAAAGTTTGAGGAAATTTTATACCAGAGTTCAGAAGGTTTCCACACCAGGTAATATGAACAATTCACTTGTGTGCAGCGCCACAAAAAAAATGTGAGAAAGAAGCTAGACTCAACATGTCCTATGGTTTTTAACCCGATGATTACGAATCCGAAGGCCCATTTATCAAATTGGCTGTAGGTTTTACATTATCTCAAAATTTTCGAATTTTGGTGAAAATTTCATTTTTTTTTACAGGTGATATAATTTTTGGAATTAAAATCAGGTAAAGAGTACAATTAAACATATTTCCGCCATAAATATCTAGATACAACTACCATTTTAGGCCAATTGTTGCACGATTATCGTCGGACACACTACGGCTTCAACTTCACGCCCTAACGTCCCTCGCGGGCAGCGTTGCCAGTTGCATAAAAATAAAAGCACCTGGATGAGGGAGAAAAAAGTACTGATATAAGGAAAAAAGTATTGATACTCCAATTTTCGATTTATTTACTTTTAATATTCTACTTTTTTGTTTACGAAAACTTGAAGAATCCCATTCATAACATGGCTTTTTATTTAAAATTTCTTTTTCCAAGAGCGTGCAGTTTGTTGTAAAAGCCAAGAACCTGTTTCTGTTTTAATATTATTTAAATTCAAAAGATTATTCAATGTTAAAAACCAATAAACAAACATTTTCAAAACAGTTATCATCTACAGCATTTTAAAATTTAGATAGTCTAAACCAAAATGACTAAGTCAGTGTTAACAATTCTGTTTTAACTAAAGTAGGTAAATTACAAATCTCCCTGAACTCTCTACAAACTTCTTCATTTTTATTGTTGTAGATATTAGGAAATTGCAACAATAATGGGATAATAGGTACTAGCATTACCACTCAAAGCTTCTTTCGGATCTAAACATTGAAAACTTTTATAAACATGTAAATTGTGATATCTTTCATCATATGATATCATCAATATGTTATGACAGACATTTTAATTTAAAGCCCTTAATAGTATTTTTATCAATTTTTTGAGATTGCAGAACATGAATGACAGAAATGATCGGGGCGACAAGAAATTCAGAAACGTTAACAGTGACTTTAGAAAATCTTCTGAAAATAATAGGAGTTTTTCGGAGGTAATGAGGACGTTGCGAAGAATATTCCATCTAGAGCTGCAGCGAATTCCCTTACATTTAACTCATTGCATTGTTTACTACAGTTTGGGTGGTCTTTTAAGCTATTTCGATCATAGAGAAAATATATAGATTTCGATCGGTACCTACGTGAAATATGAAAAAGTACTGATCGAAAAAAAGTTGCACTGCGGTACAATGCTCACGTTGATGAAGAGCCCGAAGAAAGTTGGGAAAACGCCAGTAATAAAATACTGATGAGAGTTAAAAAGTATTGATTGCAGTACTTTAGTACTGACACTGGCAACGCTGCTCGCAGCGCAGCGCGCCTTCGCTGTCTTCGTTACTGTGGTGAACAGGAATGCGAATCATTCTACACATCCCCTTACAAGGCAGTTATCATCGCTTCCAATGTTCACCACAGCAGCAAATTTGGTTGCAATCTTGTTCAATCACGGTACTGCCGTCCAAAGTGAACGGCTTATTGTTCTTTCGTCCACAAGGCAGTGGAAAACTTGTTCATTGAACGTTTGATTTCCGTCAAAGAATTCAATGTGTTGACTGTGAGGCTAAAGTCCAAAAAGCTCTTGTATCGCCATTTTTGGTGACATTTGTCCAGCAGTTGACCTAAAATGGTAGTTGTATCTAAATATTTATCGCGAAAACATGTTTAATTGTACAGTTTTCCCGATTTTAATTCGAAAAATTATATCATCTGTAAAAATAATTCACCCAAATTCGAAAATTTTGAGATAATGTAAAAATTACACTACAAAAAATAACTTGGTAAATTTCAGATATTTTACGTTGGTCACAATGGACCCACAAATAGTTTTGGTGAAATTCACTAATAGATTAAGTAAATTTGTACACAATATATTTATTATTTTTTACCATCAATAACGTATACCTAAAATTTCCCTTTTAAAATTGGGTAATATAATATTTAATTTTACTACCCAATTTCGCTGCACATATTTAGAAAATTTATTCGTACATAATTAATTGTGGATCTTAAATACAAAAACACTTGTTTTCGTAACTAAAAATATTTGTTGAATTTAGGGTTGACAATAATTGCGGATAAAGCAGAACTCGTTACAGAATAAGAAATTCGAAAACGGAAAGAAATAGAAAGTAAAACGTAGATAGTTCCACTGCTGCATTTTATAACTTTTTCCTAGAAAAAGTAGGGTATAAAAACTATTTACAAAACAGAAAATCTGTAACAAAAGAAAAGATACCAATGTTGGAATACTAAGCGTATACTGGTGGAAAAAAGGCAATACCTATATACAAATAAATAAAATAAATATATGGTTTGGTTTTTTATTAGAGTAAAAATTATAAATTTAGTTTTAAACATCTAAAACACATTTATATGTTATATTCTTTACAAAAACATTGATTAATTGTTTTTAGACATTTAGACTAATATTACAGTCTGCACATAAACATAGTTAAATAGCAAACTGACTTTATTTGTAAAAGACAGAATTTATCAAACTAACAACGAACTACACAAAATGCTTGTGTATTGTTGGAAGATTCACAACATGCCGGCTTGAGTTTAATCTCGCGGCATTTTCAGCAACAAGTCGTGCGATTCCGTCAACAATAACTGACTTTTACAGCCGGCGGCGTGACAGATTTACAGAACATATAACGTAAAAATTAGCGCTAATTGTGACTTTATTTCGGAATATAAACTATATTTTTAATTTGTAATTTTACTTTACTTTGTGAAATTAAATATTTTATAAATAAATTTCTTTTAGGAATTAAATTAAAAATAATTTATTAATAAAATAAGCAATATCTTACGGAACCAAACTGTAATTTTACAGTCATTTTTTGCAGTGTAGAGCCAATTTGATAAAACTGCTTTCGGATTCGTAATCAACGGGTCAAAAACCATAGGATAGGTGGAATCTGGTTCCTTGCTCACGGCATTTTTTTTGGCGCTGTGTAATGATAAGAAAATTTAACCATAATATTGATTGCACTTCCGGTAAAGTCGGAAGTGGCATTAAGCTTTTTTTCTAACAAATTCCCAGTTTTTAAAATCTTTTCTTTCAGTAACGAAATAATAAAACCAATATTTCCTAGTATAATTGTTTTATAGTTTGAACTTTTAAACAAGCCCGATACCAAAATGTATTGCATTATTTTCGGTAAATTAGTATTTTGTGACAAAAGTTCGTATTACTATCTAAAGAAAAATCTGCTCGAAAAGACCTGACACAGAAAAACTCATTTATTGTAAGTCGTGGTCAAAATAAAGTTTGAAAGAGATGAAACTTCTCTTTTGGTCACGGCTGACAGATACTTAGGATGGGTAGACTGTATTACGCTACTGAATATTATGATAAAGTTTTTGTCGCGGTTTTCTATGCCAGGTACGTTTTGACAGATTATAGTACCAGTTTAGAATAGATTAAATGTATCAAAAAAACATAAGCAATAATATTTCGGTTGTTCTAAAGCTGAGATTTTCAGCATGATATGCAACGCAGAGTGATAATATTAGGTTGAAATCGTAAAAGTAGTAATTGTATTTTATACGTATTTTCCAGACCTAGAAATACATTTTAAATAATATTGTATTTGTGAATTTTGATGTGGAAATATTAATTTGGGTATTCGAAGGTAAAATATTTGTGTCTAGCGTTCACGTTTAAAGGAAGAAGTTAGGCTATTTTTTTTTATATATATATTTATATACACGATGTCTTTTCGGGAGTCTAAAATACTGAATGTGAAGTCTGGGGCCAATTTAGGTAATCTAGTAATCACCAGGGACTTTGTTTTTCAAAAGATGGCAGGAAAGCTAGGAGATTTAACGGTTCGTTTTACGCCTGTCTCCTGGTTTCGATTTTTTTTGTCAGGATTTTGTAGATTAATGATTTATTAAACTCCTACACATCTTTGAGTACAAGATCATAACAATAATAGTAATAACAGTAATAAAATGTATTCATCCTATTAAGCCCATAGGCTTGTCATCAGTCAAAATGTACAACATATGCTTAACTTAGACAATCAGAAATATCAGTGTTTAATATTTCGCCATAGGTGGCGTCGTAAATCGTTTGCCATTGGGCCCATTATAGGTATAACTTTAAAATATTAAATTCGGTATTTACCTAAAACTAGTAGTTCCTTTCGCAAATATTATAAATTTGTCTTAAAAATAGGCTTATTAGCTTGTGTTGGGTTGCCCTAGAAAATGGTTCTTCGAAGTTTATAAGTTATAAAAGCTTCTTACGTCACAAAGGGTTTGATTCTGAATGAAAATCCTTAATTAGGTCGAATGATGAATTTATATTTCAATGCATTTTTTTTTTAATTACTTACATACTTATAATGACAATGCATAATTATATTTATTTTATTACTTCGTATTTCGCTGCTTAAATTTAAACTGCTACTCAAATTTGTTGATATCGATCCTCTAGATTTGCTTTACGAAGAATATTAGACTATGTCACTAGAAGGAACATCTAATATGTCCTCGATGGATGCTGGCTTGCCCTACAATACACTAAGACAGGCAGCGAGGGGACCAGTGCCCTATGATAGGGTAAGCCAGGTCTATAACTTTAGTTTTAAACTTTGCTTCTTTCTACTAATACTGTATTCTTAGTCATACTATAATATTTAAATACGCTTTTACATACACAACGAAAATAGTATTATGTAAGCTAATTTCCTAGTGGAAGTCCATAGCAAACCTAAGCAGCAGCGATGTCAAAATGAGTCATATTTTGAAAGAAACTTTTATTATCATTTTATAAATTTAATGCCGTTTTTGTAACCTACCGAGTTTATAGTCAAAAGACACATTGCTAACTAAGACTTGAAGGTTTTCTTCTTACGCCTAGCGCTTACATGCAATTTTTAAACAGGTGATTATTTTGTTGGCCAATCGCTGTTTCGTACTCACTTTTGCAAGTAAATGGTCGACCGACTGAAGTAAGCGCACACATGTCGGGCGATTGTTGCCAGTACTCATTTTAAAAATTGAGTTCAGACGGTTAGTTTGTGTAGTTGCTCTTGACGTTCAAAGAAAGAAATGGAACTTAAAACACAACATTGGGTACATCCAGTATCAAACCCAAGCAAAAGTCTATTAAAGGCAATTTTTACAAATTATATGAAGAACTGACGACATACCCAAAAACATTTTTCAACTATTATAGAATGAGTATTAAGAACTTTAATGAATTTTTGTTACTTATTGGGCCTTCGATAACCTACCTGAATACAAAATGGACAGATTCCATTCCCGCAGAAGAAAGACTATCAGTTACACTGAGATAATAATTTAAACTTTTTTAACACTCTATTTAAAAAAAACCTATCATAAATCATATAATTGTGACAAAGGCGATAAGGGGTTACTCTGCGAGCATCTTCTGGGGTAGATGCACTCATACTTGCACATGAGGGTCCAACGGAATACAGATTGCAGGAAGTGGTTGTTGCAAATGTTGCGGGTAACTATATGCAACGTAATAATTATCGTTATTCGTAAAGGACTGTGTTCCTTGAGCGTGAGACTGTGATAGAGCTTGAGTCGGTTTGTATACAGGGTTAGATTGTGAAATACCGAATGATTTTTAAAAATTCCATCTTGGCTTCTATTTTCTGGTCATCTGTAAATTTCTTAAAAAATGGCACCAAAGAAAGTAAAAATGTCTTATCTTCATCAATCTCCTCTGTCTTCTTGTCCTTTAGTACCAGTAGTGGCTCTTCATACGTTAATTTATTTTTCGAATTTTTCGCGTTGGTGAAGGTGGAGGAATCTGTGATGGATCGTCGCTATCCACTATGCTTTCATTTTCACCATTCTCTTGTGGTGAAGTAACATCGCTTACTGTCTTCCATAGTCGGCAATAAAAACAACAGCTGATCAAAAAATATATACTGTCAACGTTTGTCGACAGCTTGACCAGATTACACTTTTGGTATTATGTGCGCCCGCGCGAGTGGAACATAAATAATCCGTATAAACGTCCTGAAATTTTTTTAAAGCAAAATTAAAGTTAACTTAGGGTTAAATTAAATTTAAAGTGGTCTGCATAAAACCTACATGCATAAATTATCTCTAAATAATAAAGCCTGACTCAATAACTTCTCTTACCTTCTGTTGTTTTTTCTGCTGATGGTAGTTTATTCCAGTTTTCAACCATAACATCACAAACTTCATTCCATAGTTGCTTGATATAGCCTTACCGTAAAGGGTTGGTTTTGATTGAATTACTTGATTATTTAATAATAACAACAAACGTGTTTAAATCTTCACTAAATTTTTATTCTTAAAAAATGACAATTGTTTCGACACAGTGTCTTCGTCGGATGATTGGTATAAACCAAAGACTGATCTTTTTACATGTACTACTCAACAAATTTTACCCAATTACAATACCATTAGGATTAGGTGGAGTCCTTACATTTTCAATTTTAAGTTATAGAATATACAACAATACCGTTTTATTGCTGTTGGAATTTCCAACAAATTATAAATTTAACATTGGGGAACTATTCAAGTCCAACTGGTCGTTTAATAATACGTTTAATTTTTTACATTTATTTATTTCCATACTTCCTGAAAAATTATGTTTTATAGATTTGTTTTGTAACTGTAAAATATCAAAATTATCAAAACTGTGTAGTTCATTATTTAAATGTAGAGCGTAATGGGAATTATTATATTTTTTGTTATAACTAGTTTTATGTTATTAAGTCTTTTTTCAAAACTTCTACCGTTTTGTCCTATAAATTTTTGGGCAACTGTCACATTTAAAAATAAAAATATAAAATTCCCATTACGCTCTACATTTAAATAATGAACAACACAGTTTTCACGATAATTTTGAAATTTTACAGTTACAAAACAAATCTGTAAAACTTAATTGTTTAGAAAGTATGGAAATAAATAAATGTAAAAAATTAAACATATTATTAAACGACCAGTTGGACTTGAATAGTTCTCCATTGTTAAATTTATAATTTGTTGGAAATTCCACCAGCAATAAAACGGTATTGTATATTCTATAAGTTAAACTTGAAAATGTAAAGGACTCTACCTAATCCTAATGGTTTTGTAAACATAATCACTAGGCTGTAAAAATTTAGGTAAAATTTCTTTAGTTAATACGAGTAAAAAGAACAGTTGTTAGTTTATACCAACCATCCGACGAAGACGCTGTGTGTCGAAACAATAATGAACCGACTAAAAATTGCATGTCACCGCTGGGCCTTAATGTTTGTTGATTATTATGGCTTGGTCACCATATAAATACACCAGAAAATATTAATACCGATCAATCGCCCTTAGTTCAGTTATATTTAAGGAATATCCATAATTTCAATAAAGCATTGTAATGGCTGAAGAATGGATCTAAGAAGCATCAGTTCACAATACAATAATATTTAGTGTAATGCCGCCTGTACTCTCAACACCAATTCCATATATATTAATACATATTTTTCTAGTGAGTATATAATATATTTAATTTTTGTAAATTACGTGTTAAGCATAAATTATATTAGCTTTATTTTATAGTAAATGTTTAAAGGTTAAATAAATAAATAAACAACATAATAATTCATGTTTTATTACTTCAAAAACAGTAAATATAAATAACAGTCAAAATTCTCTATAAAAAGTGCGGCTTAAACCTTTATATAATAAACTAACAAGTACTTGTTATTGCGTCAATTTTGTTCATAAAATCATGTTTTACCACAGAACTGGGCAAAGCCATTGCCTAAAGTGTATTTGTGGATTACTAGATTACTTTGTTTTACAGCTTTAAATTATCAATTACTTTGAAAATACTTTAGCGCTAGATATTAACTCTAAAAACGGTTATAGATTTACGGGCCCGGTATTTATAAACCTAGCTTGCGTGACTTGTAGGAAACTTTCTTGCAAAATTGTTGATATATTTTTTTTTAACTTTTTGATGGGTTCAATTTACACGAAAAATTATTACTTTTTCTTTCCTTCACACGAAATGAATAAAAATAAACAATTCCTTTTAGTTTTATCAAAAGCTTATACATTTTGTATATTGGAGATTAGGGTATTTTTCCAAATTCTTTAAAATTAGGTTTGTTTTTCCGACCCGTGAAAACACTGCTTTTAATAAATTGCGAGCATATCAAATAAATTCAAGCATGTTTAAATAGCATGAACCATTTTCAAGAAGTTGAAGCTCATTTTACAATATTTCGAAGGCATTTATGTGTTTAACTACAGATAATTATCTGTGACTTGCGGTATAATGTCTTTTGGGGTTTTAACTTTTGATTATGAAATAGGTTCAGTATTCGAAGGTGTAGCTCTGCTTTGCCCAGCTATTAGCTATATTACCTAAATCTAATATTTAACTTCTATTTTCGGTAATTCACCAAATTTAATATCGCGTTTGGACAAACAAATTAGTCACTTGTCATTAATTTCAAACTGTAGTGAATCGCCATTATATATCTTCTGAGTGGATAAAGGCAACTAAATAAATTTCCACAAAAGAAAATATTTCCAAATGAGAAAACCAAATAAAAAATAAAGCTGTGGAAATCACTATTTTCTTTGTGCAAAAATAGTTACTCGATGGCTAAGTTTGTTTTTTATCTAGAGGGCACTGATGACAGATGGTTACGTGTCTACGACATGATATAATTGATTGTCATTAGTGTTATCTAAACGCTCGCTAGGTAAAAAAACGAACTTAGTCCACGATTTATGTTGAAAAATTGAGTAGCGAAACTTTCAAAAATTTCTATATAAAAATGTGACCAAGTCTGAGCAAATACTGGTGACTAGTACCTTTTTGGACTAAAATATAGAATATAATACGTATCAGGTCCGTTTTTCAACAGTTGACAGAAAAATCAACTTAATAAGTAGACAAAAATTTAACTAGAAGTAAAGTGCCAAATACGGTAAAGTTAGGGTGGACATTTTACATTTGATTGACATTATTTTTATTTTATTTTTTAATGTCAACAAGTACTGCAAAGAAACTGCTGCGACTTTTTCCGAAATTAGCCGAAGAATTAAATACAGAGAGCCTTGTATAATTCCAGTTAATTAAGTTTGAATGTGCTATGGTATATTCTTAAATTCGAGTAAACAGTGTTACTCTGCAGGTATTTACACAGACATAATATCTATAGACCAGCAAAGTCTAGGTCCAAACTTTTTTAATGGGGTCATTGCATAATATGTGTACCTACTTTGATACTGGCAACGCATATATTTTAGTTCTTAGAGCCAGTGGCGGCTCGTGACTTTTTTATTTGGGGGGGCACAAATACAAATCAATAAATAATACCTACTTAAAAAATATAAGTTTACCTTATTTATAGAGAAAGTCCATTCTTCTGTCCTTTTTTCTGCTGAACACTTCATTAACTTTATTGTCATAATCAAGAATCGATTGAATAAATTTTTACACCCTTTTTCTGATATTAAACATACAAAGCAAAAAAGTTTATTTGTTGTTGAACAGCCACACAGCCACTTATACTTGTCGTAAACATTTTCATTAAAAGCTCTATTGTAACTTCGCGTTTTACTTTTACAAGTGTAATTAAAATGCAAAACAGGCGTAGGTCTTTTGTCTTTTGTAATAAATATTGCAGCGAGTTTATTTCTGATTCCACTTTTTGGAAGCGGCGATCGAAAACAAAACACAATTCACAATACTAGAATTTTTACTAGTAATACTATACGCACCAATGCACTACTAATAATAAACTATACAAACAGTCTAATACAAAAATATCCCTCAACTGATCACAAAAAAAAGAAAAATTGTTAGGCCGTCACGTGGTAATATATCAAGAAAACCAAATAAGTATAAAATTGTGCAATAATCTCTTCCGCCCGCAACGCCAACGATAACGCTGCTCGAAATCCAAACATTAAACAAGTGCGAGGGGACACGAAATATTGTGCCCATCGAGATGCCGATAGCACGCGATTTTAACCCTAATTCTCCATTGCATAGACCGGCGTTGCCACCAAAATTGATGATGAAATTGGGATAAATCTGCTGTGTCCCCGGAGATAAGTTTTGATCGCCGGCGGTCGCCCTGGTGTGACACGCAAGGAAAGAGGTATTGAGGCGCAGCGGTGTATTACTTCTTTTTGACTTTTGATAAAAGTTATTTTTATTTGTTAAAAATCTAGAGTGGGCACGTGCCCTTGTGCCCTTTAGGACCAGCCGCCACTGCTTAGAGCGTATTCTCTAAAGATTTTAAAATTAATAAAGTATCCCTTTCTGTAATAATGGCACTTTACTTATAAAATTAACAGAACTTATATTTTTACAGCAAAAATTTTAACAGAAATATAACATTTCTAGATAACACACTTATGAAAAATATACTGCATTAGCGTCAGCAAAATAAAATCTCTTTTTTCTAACAAAAATAAAGACTATCCTAAAATTTCACTCTGCCCAACAGCCAACAATATATTACTATTACTGAAACTGTATAAATAAAATTAGTTTTCTAATTTTACAGTGCAGACGTTGAATCATCCCATTGTATATTTATTAATCCAGTAAACTAAAAGTAATGTTTCACATAAAGCTCATCATATTAGGAGAAATGTACTAAATGTAAATTTTAAAAATAAACTGTGTGGTGCTTTAAAAAAGTTGTCATTGTAAAGTTTCTGCAATTAGTTAGTTTATTCGCTAAGGTTTGTGGCAGCTAGGTCTCTGGAACCCGTTTTTTTTATTATCATAGCGTTTCATCAAAAATATCATAATTTTACCATTGTCTACTTCCAAAAAAACTCGTTTTTGGAGTTATAAGCGTATAAGCCCCTGTATTGCCAAATATGTGTCCAATACACAAGAGATTCTATTTAAAAAAAAATAATGAACGCCTCGATGCCATAATATTACCATAATTGATTTAAAAATAAACATGAGGTCATTATACAACTGCACTGTATTTAAATGAATTTATAGTATATACCTAGTAATACATATAAAACTCAATACCGACGCTCGAAAAACGAAAATAATATAATTAATAATAAATAGTTATCCTGAAGAAATAAAAAAAAATCATAACTCTACTATTAATAAATAAATAATAACGTTTATGGCAAATATTTGGTAAAGTATTTTGGTACAACAATCGTTTAATGTCGAGTAGGAAAGACAGTATTAAAATCAGTATAAATCTAAATAATTTACTGGATTTCTGGTCCATGACAAGATCAGCTTCTTTTGATTTTCAGGTTTAACCGATATTTTAGTTTTAGTCGGTCAAGGCACCCTGAATAAGTGACAACGTCAAAACTTCGTAACAAGCAGCTGTAATACCGTTGTATAAATCTCATTTTTATTATTGGAATTCCCTATTATCCCTATGTCTACTGAAAACTGTGTCTTAACTAAACCAACGGTTTTCCAGACGTCATTAATATCATAAGTTTTGTACAAGGTCCTTCCTTATGTTTGGGCATGCTGCGCCTAGTTTATTGACTTGCTAAATTTCTTCAAACCCCGCGAATAAATTATATATATATATACAGGGTGATTCACGGTCGATGGTAGGTTAGACGTTTATGGAGAACGGAACGCGGGATTTTTTTGAAAATTTGGCAACGTGGGTAATTAGCTATGCTCTGTCCATCTAAAATATTTTCAGCATTGCGACGTTGCCGCTTCTATCAAAAAGTCCTAGCAACTTTATTTTTTTAAATGGAACACCCCATATATTAATAAATTTTTAGAATCGCTCTTTTATTACAATACTTTTTTGTTAATATTACCCTATACCTATCTCTATCGGTTTTCGAGATAAAAATTAGTTTGTGTTAAATATGGTCCAAAACATGGCCCTAATTACACGTAAGTAAATTAGTGCTCTCAATTCATGGAAAGTTGATATTTTGGCGGTAGTTTAGACAGACCCGATGTATTTATTTTTCACCATGAAATCGACTCCATATCATACAGGGCGTGCTAAGATTACTATTATTTCCGTTGTTCATAAAAGGGGTCAAATGTTCGTTTTTTTAAATGAAACCCCCTGTATATTAATCAATAAATTGAAAGACGAAGAAAAACGCTTTAAGATGGTACATCATATTCCTATACCTAAATCATCAAGTTTTCTTAATAAAAGCGCTTTTTTGTGAAAAAAAAAATAAAGACTTTAATTTTAAGTAACCATGGATATCAAACATCAAAATATCAAACTTACGACATTTTGACGACTGTGTTTAAAAAAATCTCCCAAAATGAACGCAGATAATCATTATTCAAACGAAGTTCTTATGAAATTATTTATTTTACACGGACAATGTGATCAAATCATTGCCAGAACTTGCAGAAAATTTAACCAAATGTATCCTGAATTGACACAAATGAACGAAAGGAAGTTTGTAAGATTACAAAATAATTTCATTAACTATGGCTCAAATTTAAAAGCGCCTCTAACATTACCAAAACCTGTTACTTCAAATGAAGATAATATTGTCAACGTTTTGGCATATTTTTATGCATATCCAGAGGCTTCCATTCGTAGTGCAGAAAAAGATTTGGGTGTATCATATGCTTCAATACAACGAATTTTGGGAAATCACGAAATGCATCCGTTTAAATTTACTAAAGTGCAAGCCCTCAAAGCAGAAGACTTTGAACGTAGAGTGCATTTTTGCGAAACCCTTTTAATACGTATACAAGAGGATCCGGAGTTTTTGTCAAAAATCATTTGGAGCGACGAAGCAAAATTTACAAGGGATGGGATTTTTAATAGAAGAAATAAGCATTTTTGGGCTGATCATAATCCTCACGTGACAAAAGAAATGGGATTTCAAGAAAAATTTGACCTAAATGTTTTTTGTATTTTAAAAAAGCACAAAATTAGCTTTTTTATTTATGATGCCACTTTAAATGCTGAGAGATATCTCGAAATACTAAGGACGACTGTTACCGATTTCGTCGAAAATTTATCTTTAGAGGATTATAGGAATTCGTGGTTTCAACTGGACGGAGCGCCAGCTCATTGCACCCAGGAAGTTTCCAGGGTACTTTATGAAATATTTGACGATCGTTGGTTTAGGCGCTTAGGGCCGTGGGATTGGCCACCGAGATCCCCCGATCTCACGCCGCTTGACTTTTATTTATGGGGTGTTTTAAAAGAAAGAGTGTACAGTACTCCAGTGCCTACCAAAGAAGAACTGCGACGGCGAATAGTTCGGTGTATTGAAGATCTGGATCCCCATGAAATTGAAAAAGCAACTACGAGTCGCGTACAAAAGCACATACTAAAATGTTTAGAATGTAATGGACAACATTTCCAGCATTTATTGTAAAAATTTCTTATTTTGTTTACAGTTTTGTTTTTTGAACCTTCCTAATTTTGTTATTTAATTTATTTTCACATGTTAATGAAATTATTTTGTAATCTTACAAACTTCCTTTCGTTCATTTGTGTCAATTCAGGATACATTTGGTTAAATTTTCTGCAAGTTCTGGCAATGATTTGATCACATTGTCCGTGTAAAATAAATAATTTCATAAGAACTTCGTTTGAATAATGATTATCTGCGTTCATTTTGGGAGATTTTTTTAAACACAGTCGTCAAAATGTCGTAAGTTTGATATTTTGATGTTTGATATCCATGGTTACTTAAAATTAAAGTCTTTATTTTTTTTTTCACAAAAAAGCGCTTTTATTAAGAAAACTTGATGATTTAGGTATAGGAATATGATGTACCATCTTAAAGCGTTTTTCTTCGTCTTTCAATTTATTGATTAATATACAGGGGGTTTCATTTAAAAAAACGAACATTTGACCCCTTTTATGAACAACGGAAATAATAGTAATCTTAGCACGCCCTGTATGATATGGAGTCGATTTCATGGTGAAAAATAAATACATCGGGTCTGTCTAAACTACCGCCAAAATATCAACTTTCCATGAATTGAGAGCACTAATTTACTTACGTGTAATTAGGGCCATGTTTTGGACCATATTTAACACAAACTAATTTTTATCTCGAAAACCGATAGAGATAGGTATAGGGTAATATTAACAAAAAAGTATTGTAATAAAAGAGCGATTCTAAAAATTTATTAATATATGGGGTGTTCCATTTAAAAAAATAAAGTTGCTAGGACTTTTTGATAGAAGCGGCAACGTCGCAATGCTGAAAATATTTTAGATGGACAGAGCATAGCTAATTACCCACGTTGCCAAATTTTCAAAAAAATCCCGCGTTCCGTTCTCCATAAACGTCTAACCTACCATCGACCGTGAATCACCCTGTATATATATATATATATATATATATATATATATATATATATATATATATATATATATATATATAATGTCATTATAAAGAACAATTTAATGGTTTTAATCCCGTTTAATCGCCCATCTAATGTAACTTGGCGTACCTAAGTGATCAAGATTTAGAATTCAATGGTTTGAACAAACTCTATACGAATTTTATACAAGGTGAAAGGGCTATGAATGTGATAATTTTAATGGATGATGACATGGGCATAGTAACAAAAATGGGGTCGAAAACCGTTTAGCTAAAGATTATAATTTAAATTTAATTTTCTTTAAAGCTTGTCAGCGAAAATGTTAATCAAATTTCTCACTGCTGTACGAGAAATCATTTTCAGAAAAATGCACACAACAAATCTGATTGCATCGCTTCATTACCAAGGAAAATAAAATTTCTTTTTAATAAATCATTTCACTTATTTAAAGTAACATCACGTATCACTATTTTTCTGAGAAAATCATGGTTTAGTGTCAACGTTCTTTAAAAATGCAGAGATCAACGCGAAGATGTTTTTGGGTGCATTGTTGATTACGAAAAGGCCTTCGATATATACGGCTGACGGTCTTCAGGAACTGTTAGATATAATCAACACAACCGGAGCCGAGCTTTGTCTTGACATTAACATAAAACCAAATTCATTTGAGAGGAGACAAATACCAATTACTCCAGTTAATCATGAAATGAAAGACTTGCAGAAGAAGACCAAGAAAAGCTCTCTAGAATAATCGCCGACATTCGGAAAACCTCAAGAAGACGAAGATGTCCATGATATCACCCCCAAAAATTACTGCATTCATGCCCCTTATTGCAAAATATGCAGAAAAAAAGTAGTGTTTCATTTAAAAGTATGTTTTCGTGCTAACAAAAAAATATTTCTGATGTATAAGGAAAGGCCCTGTATAATGGTTAAGTACAATACACCTATTACCTTAAAATGGAAAAACTTACATTTACGCCCAAAATGCGTAAATGCAATTAATTTCTTAGTCAAAGCCCCATTTATTTCAATTGTCATCACGTAGTTGCAACTTCAATTACCTGCATAGCATAAGAGGCATATTTATAGATAGATACTTCAATGGTTATATATTGCAATGTCAACTTGATTGTGTATCTATATGTGAGTATCGTTGAAAATTTATAATAAGTCAATTTATAACTTTTTTATTACAAAAAATTGCAAACTTTCAGCCTTGAGTCATTCTTAGCATAAGAGTATAAAAATGAACATAAAGGGGCTAGCCGGTTAACTATATGAAAAGTGCCCCAACGTCGTTTCCATGTTCTTACCCCGTAAATTATTGTTCTTTGACAGAAACATTTTTACACCAAATTTCAAACCCCTCCTCTCAGTAATGAGGAAGATATGGGGGTGGCAACCCTTAACTTAAAAATTCATTATCTTTAAAACTATTTGAGATATCTCAATGAAATTTTAACTGTGCATAGTTATTTATAAGGTTTATATAATATAATTTTTTCAGATTTTTATCTCATTAATAAATGGTAAAAAACAAGATGTTTAATTTTTAGAGGTGGTTTATCATACTTACCCCCGGAGTGACACCAACTAAAAAAACTTAGTATAATCGTCTATTCTCGAGTAATAACATAAAAAAATTACACAAAGCTCGAATAGGTGGAACATTGTTAAAAAAAAATAAAAATTAATGTGTTATTCCCGATTCCTTCATTTGTACGACTTATACTTACATTAATTCGCCAAAATATATGCTGCATTTTATATAAGTCACACTGATTTTTTTTTAACAATGTTCCACGTATTCGAGCTTTGTGTAATTTTTTTTATGATATTACTAGAGAATAGACTATTGTACTAATTTTTTTTAGTTGGTGTCACTCCGGGGGTAAGTATGATAACACCCCTAAAAATTAAACATCTTGTTTTTTAACATTTATTAATGAGATAAAAATCTGAAAAAATTATATTATATAAACCTTATAAATAACTATGCACAGTTAAAATTTCATTGAGATATCTGAAATAGTTTTAAAGATAATTAATTTTTAAGTTAAGGGTTGCCACCCCCATATCTCCCTTATTACTGATAGGAGGAGGGGTTTGAAATTTGGTGTAAAAATGTTTCTGTCAAAAAACAATAATTTACGAGGTAAGAACATGGAAACGACGTTGGGGCACTTTTCATATAGTTAACCGGCTAGACCCTTTGATTGTGTTATTAATAATACTGCAACTTTTATGAGAATTATACTAAATGTCACGCTGTCTTTCCTAATATTACAATCATGTGATGGGTTGTCTACAATCACACAAAAAATGTCGTCTATTTATCGATATTCTTAAAAGTTATTCAATTCGTACAATCGTACTTGTTGAGGGCAATAAAAACTCATTAAGGTCTTGTAAAAAGAGATTGTTTTTTATTATGTTACAAAATGTAAAACATACTGTATCATCTCGTATGAACTTTTGTTAATTGTAAGAGTTAATATACAATGAATAATATCGAGCAATATAATCCCAAAGAACTTACTAATTAGGAAGTGTTCCTAATTGACTAAAATACTAGTACACAATGGTTCCAAAGGTAACTTTGAAAATACTGAAAGAATTATTTCGATATCTTGAAATTTGGGGACCTTATTCATTTTCTTTGTGAATGGGACCGCAAACGAACCTGCGCAATGCTGGATCGGCCATTATGACGTCACGTGCAATTTTATGTTTGTTCGGCGATCACGGCCCAAATTTTGCCGCGTGACGTCGCAGCCGGGTTGATAAAGCGCGAAAAAATATCAAATTTGAACGTTTAGGCGGCAGTTTTTAAAGATATTTCGAAAATTTTTTACTGCCAGTTTTCGAATTTTTAAATCATGGTTGAGAGTATATTTAAAAAATTTGGAAACTTCGTAATAATTGTTAAGATAAATTATAATACATGACCTAAAAACATAATTCGGCCATATGTAATAATACCAATTACTAACTTTTTTGGGATTATATTGGTTTATATTTTGATTTGTATATTAACCATTAGAACCAATAAAAGTTTATATAAAATGCAACTATATTTTTCAAAATTTTGTTACATAATAATAAATAGATTTTTCTACTTTAAAATATTATAATTTTTCGTAAAAGCCAAACAATATGTTCTAGCTAAGAAATAGTCTATCTCTTTTCACAAAATCATGACCGCAATATTCCAATGCTGTCAACAAGATTGAATCGTTCATAGATGGAGTGTTAAAATTTTTATAAGATTATTTTTTGTAAGATTCCATGAAATATTTCACGAAATTCGCGCGTTCGATTATTAACGTTTGAGGAAATTCGTAAACACACTGAACGACATTTTTGTGCGTAAGTATAAATCCCTCTTCTACTATTTCTATGTTTACCTTATATCAGCTGTTGTGTGTAGTTTGGGAACTTGTAGCCTCTGGATGACATCATGTATTTGATTGTGATTGTGACCTAAAAAATATATAGGTATAGTAAAAATAAAAAACAAGATATTTAAGACCTCACAAAAAACACTAAGTTGCATACTAACATACAAGTAGTAATAGGAAATATGCATATAATCCAATTAAACCTAAAATATTCTTTTTATAGGATTTTATCCATTTATTTTTATGAAGAAATAAACAGATTTTCTATTACAAATTTTCATACAAAATAGCATTGACTCCTATGGTAATTAGTTTTTTACTATGCACATTATTATTAGAAAAATATTCTATTCAAAAAATATTAATTTTTTTGAAAATTTTAAATAACCCTCTGTTAAACTCATTAAGGTCTTGTAAAACGAGATTTTTATTATGTTACAAAATGTAAAACATACTGTATCATCTCGTATGAACTTTTGTTAATTGTAACAGTTAATATACAATGAATAATATCGAGCAATATTGAGCGTAACATAAATATACATACATATACATATATATATATATATATATATATATATATATATATATATATATATATATATATATATATATATATATATACATAAATAATGATTTTTTTATATATTCAGCTATAATACATTTTCAAATTAACCACAATCAAACCACTTCTGCATAACTTTCCTCAAATTGAAGCAAATTTGTGAAATTACTTAGATTTATATTTTTTTAAGTAACCAAAAACTGCATGTCTGTTGCAACGTGTCACAGTCGGTTTTTACCATTGGTAGTTATAGTATTTTTATATATAAGTGGAGCCATCTTTGGTTCCGGCGGCCAAGAGCACTTTTATTCTCTGTAGTGTACGTGTTTGTTCAGACAGAATCGCGTGATGGTTCCAGTGATATATGCAACTGATGTATTAGGTACGACCTTGTTCGAGTATTACGCGCGATGGTTTTGTACGGACGTGTATGTTGATCGATCCTGATGGTATTGAGACATTTTCTTTAAAGTTTGGCTGTATCATTTTTACATTACAGACAGCATGGAGTTGAAATTCAAGCGTAACAGGGTAAAATATGTTTTTTTTTATTATATCTAGTTATGATACCCGACCGTCTGACGCGTTAAGGGGCTGATATCCGGAGTTATCGGTGCTTGGGGGTATCGAGTATTTTTGTACAGTCCTATAATGGGGACAACACAAAAATCGAATATCAGGTTCGTTGTAGCTGTATCAAGCCACGTTGGGTCTTTGCGTGTAACTATTGACGGTGGTGGGTGGTTCTCCCCTAAACCCTGTAAGGGTAGTTTTGTTGGATTTTCGGGAAACCACCCTAAATATTCGTTCCGGGCTTTAGTAGTACCTTTGGCCGGTTTGGGTCGTTTTGCTTGAGTATTGCCTGGAAGGATAAAGTAATATATGGATTCCAAGCTGTAATCGCGTACACGCACGCTTTAGACCCGCCCGACATCCTTAGGTAAGTTTCTCTTGTCTCGCTAACAACTGTCAATCACTAAATTTTGAGTTTAATTTTACCTGCTGATTGACCACGACTATAAAATACTTAAATGTCTTATTCTTATACTCGTCAATTCAAAACCTTAATTGTCAAATTAGACAGGTCTTAGCGGTAGTGAATCTGCCCGATAATTTAACAAATATTGCAGTAGTATTTGCAAGTAGTGTTGTTTTCTTAAACAGGCCCAAGTAAATCCAGAAGTGATTTTTGTTTGGAAAAAAATGTCGCCCAGAGGAGTATAGGTATTACATATTTTTACGCACATGTAGCCCGCTAATTGTTTTTGATGGTTGGAAAAGCAGATTTTTATTACTTTTAAGTTAGTAGTTAAATTATAAAAGTTGAAAAAAGCATAAGGCTTTACTATATAATTTTAAGCCGTTTTGAAAAAAAATATAAAATATTGCAGTTTTTAATACTTACCCACTGAACTTAATAACTGTCCATGCATTGTGGTAAGGCAACCTTTACAATTGAGCGTTTTCTTTTTGACACATATCCAAAGTCCTCTGTTTTCTTTTTGATCGCAGAAAGTATACATATGACCGTTGTGTATTAGGACTAGTTGACCTCTGCCGCTTTTTATTATTTGTAGGCTAGCACCTACAAAAAAGAAAATTATAACGTGTTTAGTATGCTCCTCAATACAAATAATGTTGGCTGATGATAGGAAATTTCAGTTAAACTGGCAACACTGCTTTTGTTGGATTAGTCTTCGCGACAATAAGTTCGTCATCGTTAAAAATATGCCAGTCATGATACAAATAAAAGATGTGATACCGCGCAGGTAGGCGTGGTCATTTACGTCACACCGTGAGTAATTCCGCAATAGTTTGTAAACAAAACACGTCTTTTTTAAGATCGCGTTGTGTTTTCAACTATTTTTTGGTGTTTTTATATTACTTATTACTTTAAGGAGTTTAAAAGTAAAAATGAGATGTGCTGTGTATGGTTGTGATGTGGACAATCAATCAATTAATATATGTATTTATCCCTTTATTTATATGATTATTTTAAATCATATACTATAAAATTTGTATTACAAGCAGGAGACAAAGTATATTGCCAATAGAATTTATATAAAATCGCCTTTAGCTAACGTAAACTCTATATTGCGCGTTATAAATTTCAAAAATAAATCACGGCGTGACGTCATGCGCGAACCCGGACGAATTTGACACGGTTTGGTATCATCCTTCTATTTATTGTATCATGTATGCCAGTGACAAAATGTCGCCATGTAAAGATATTATGAGGACGCAACTTCTTTTTACTACAAAACTTAGCGTTTTCCTAATTTAGCCAGGTTTAATAAAATAAGTTCCAAGAAACCTTCTAATAGAAATAGAGTCGAGAAATACAATATATCCATCTAAAGAAAATATTTTTCGGTTAGACCTTTTTTACGTATACAAAAATATAACTACGACAAGTAAAGCTCGTTTCAAGCTCTTTCGTTGCCTTTTGACGAAATGGTAAGCACCCCAATAAATAATGTAAATATACATATTTTAAGATTTTTAAGAGGCGTCAGAGTCGGAGTGGTTTAAATTCGGAATAATTTTTTAAAAAATAAAATCTTGTTAAATTACGAATGATTAAAACATTGTTTATTGATTTATGTCATTCGATTTATTTGTACAATAAAAAAATTTTACTTAAATTTAATTGCAGATTTAATTCGGTTTCGCTGTCACTGTCATTTTCATCTACATTAGTGGAGTGGCTCTGTGAACATAATCTTAGGACTCTCAAATTTACCTATGTCAAGTTTCTATACTTCTAATATGGGGTTAAAAATTTAACATGAAAAACCCTATAATTTTACCATAGGGCTTTTCATGTTAGATCTAAACTGTAACTTACAATAGTGAAATAACCAATGAATTTTTGGTTAGGTGGCTAGTTTTGCTTAGAGCTTGATCGTATTGGCCAGTCTGGACGCCTGTATACATTTTTTTATTTAATGGAAAGCGGAGCAATAAAATTAAAACGTGCGCTATCTTTAGGCCAGTATACCTCTTGAATCTGATTGACCAATCTTAACTCCATAAGAGAGTCGATCGATGTTTCAACAATTGCAGTCGGGCGAGTTTCGAACCCACGACCTCTGGTACTGGTACTCTATCCCTGCACTAGCAGATTTGTGATAGCTAAACTTAATCTGTGAGTTGCTGGATGGTTAGCTCCATAAATCTGCCAACTTCGCAAATATTGTTTGAGGTTCTATAAATAATTTCTTCGAGTATTACACATTCTAATTGACAGTAGAGGATACCCTATGAACATTACGAGGACGCGCCGCTGGCCCCGGGGAAGGCCATGTTCTTGGTAGACTTCGACCAAGTTGCGCAGTGGTTTGTTTGTGCTCCCTACCTAGCAGCGGTCACGCGGCAGCAGCGTCCTCTGAAGCGATTCAGTGCCGTAACCTTGTTAGAGGGTGGCAGAAGTGATAGCCATAAATATAAATTGTCTTAAGAAATTTTATATCTCCGCTACTGATTTTGACGTCACAGGAGGCTGTCCCATTTTGAACTCGATCGGATTTTATTTCTGAACACGTTGATGTTAGTAAATATGGAATGAGGCATTAACATCGGGATTCACTAAAAAAACTTTTTAGGGTTGGACAAATTTTTGCCCTGTCATTGTTAATAAGGCGTCCTTAAAAACTTGCATAATAATATGAGTTATTTTAATATTTCAGCGATTTGCTTGTTTCCAAATGACTTTCCTCTTGGATCGAGTTGCTAAAATGAATGTAGGTCCTATTATTGTGCAAAAATTTATAGTGTCTTTTTCTTTACAAATTTGCATAAAAACTCAAAACAATAATTCCACAGTATAAAATTTAGTAGTCTTATAGTTACACTTGTCACTTTAAGACTTTGATAGTAGGTATGGCGTTACTTTAGACCACCCCCACTCCTCTCCCTCTGACGCCACAAGCCCCGCTCCCTTACGTCACGACGTACGTCCTACACCAAAATGGTGACGTATGTCCACGTCAGCTGTCATCTGTCAAGTGGTTCTAGGGGTGGGTTTGAACAGGGTTGTTTAGAACAGGGGTGGTTTTGAACAGGGGTGATTTTGAACAGGGTTATTTAGAACAGCGGTGGTTTTGATATCTTATTTTGAACAACCCTATTCAAAACCACCCCTGTTCTAAACAACACTGTTCAAAGCCACCCCTGTTTAGAACCACTTGACAGATGACAGCGGACGTGGACATACCTAGCTATTTTGGTGTAGGACGTACGTCGTGACGTAGGGGGGCGGAGCTTGTGACGTCAGAGGGAGAGGAGTGGGGGGTGGTTCAAAGTAACACCATACCTACTTTTGATTGTCAAATTAGACCGGTCTAACTGATAGTAAATTCCAGGGTTAATGTTTAGCCGATTCATATAGTTTTACTTGCCACAGAGATGTAAAGCAATAATGGGCGTTTTTTCGTTAAAATAATTTAAATTTTATTGCACTGACCTGTATACACCAGGTGACAATTCTTTCAACTTTCGGATGTCCATTTAGACCTGAAAATAAGAACTGTCACCAGATACAGCCATGGACAACTCAACTTTCAGATATTCTTTGCGTTTCCACGCATTAGACCTGTCTACTGTCTCTTAAAAATATTTTTTTTGATCCTTCATGGTTGTAAATTTTATTTTTAGCAAATTTTATTTTTAAATAGTGTTAAACCTATCTAGGTAGATTTTCAATCTATATTTGATATATGTATTATGTAAAAGTGTAACGAATGGCATATTGTGAAACCAGTGGAAAAAGTTGTAGGTTTGTAAAGAACGATAGAAATTATGGGACGCGTGACATTTTTCCATTATTACATTACATCTTATTATTTACTCTTTGATATTCCATTGCAAAAATCAATAACATATCAGAAACTTTGTGATCGTAGTGTAATGCTCCCTTCAAAGTCATGCATAATTTCCATGTGTTCATCTACCTAAAATACATCATTAGACCACCATTATAGTTCAATACATGCGGGGCACTTCTTCACAGCTTATTCTACTATCCCCTTTCACCTGAATAGATGCCAGTGATTAAGGTTCTAACAATACTTGAAACTAATAAAAAAAGTTTTTAAAAAGAAAAGTATATTTAAAAAATCCCATATATTTACAGTGACGAGAAAAACATCTTTATATCATATACTAGTATATTTATAGAGGGTCCTTCAAATTCGATTGTGATAAAGAGATACGAATACGAAGAAAAATAAAATTGATATTTGAGGCCTTATTTTAAAAGATTGACTCAAAAATCTAAAGCCAATTTGAAATTGTCAAAATTTCAACGTTTCGTCACAGCGATTTGCTTGGTTTCCATAACGTGTTGCTAGAATGAATTTCGTTCTATTACTGTGCGAAAGTAGACACTAAAATTACTCTTTCTTTCTATAAATTTGCGAAAAATCTTGGAAACAAATTCAGAGAATAAAACTTAGTTGTCTTATTCTTACACTTGTCAGTTTAAAACTTTTGGTTGTCAAATTAGACCGATTTAGATTTGGAGAATCTGGCCGTAATATTTTAAATTATTCTCTTTAGTCTTACAACTGACAAACTAATAATGTTAAAGCTTCTTTTTAACGACCTAAACTGATTTCATGGTGTACTAAATAAAAATAGCAAGAAAATGTTTCAGTAGAAACCATGCAGTTTCAGGAAGGAAATTGTAAAAAATAATAATTTAAATAATGTCTTTCTTGTAACGACACGTTGAGAGTTGGAAAACTTAATACCGACATCAGATTATTAGGGCTTAACGTAAACTGTATAAAGTCCTGTCCCTGTTTAAAATTTCATACCAGAAGATTACATACCAAACGAAACATCTGATAGTGAACTAATAATAGGTAACCCTTAAATAAAGGTTAAATAGGACAATAGGGACTCTTCTTTTATAAAAAAAGTTATTTTTTTTTAATAGCCCTAAAAGTATTCAGAATATTTTCAATTTTTATACATTACATTAACGCTCCAACATATGGAATTGTGTCCCAATTTAACTATATTGGTACCTCTTACCTTTTCGTACATAGGTAACAGTCGAACTGTAGCAGCCTGAATAACGGACATGTATGTACCTACTAAACTATAGGTATAGGATAAGGATTATTGGGATAAAAAACTAATAAATACAGCATTAATAGTTCTAAGATAATAGCTATGCAAAAAATAAATCACATAGCGTTTGCTTAAAAATAGAATGGGTATAAAGTAACATTATTAAAATATAATGCTGCCAACTACAAAAGAGTGTTTCGATAGCACACAGCTCCCCTTTATGGTGGACTACTTAAATTGCGTATATCCACCTAACGATAATTCTTTATGTATCATCTATAGATATATAATTGAAATACAGGGTGTTTTAAAAAACATGGCCATCGCTGAAGACATTTCTCACCGAGACGATTTTGAATATTTGGGTTAGGACAAATGATTTTATAAGAGAGGACGAACTATCCCTTCCCTTTCGTTCCGCCCCCATATGAAAGCCACTGTGTCCGAGTATTTGATATGTATATATATATATATATATATATATATATATATATATATATATATATATATATATATATATATATATATATATATATATATATATATATATATATATATTAGTACTGAGTCGCTATCAATATTTCTGGAGATAACTATAAAGTTTTTGTAATTTCAAATTTTTATCGAAAATCACGTTAAATTATAAAAATATCGTTCGGTCATTATCCATCACTCGACCATCATTTATCCATCAAGCGACTCAGTACTAAGGACCTTTTTTGTAGAAAATTGAATTTCCTACAAGTTTGTTTTATAATTTTTTTTCTGTATCTCTTGTCGTTTGCGAGATAAATGCGAAAAATCAGGTTTAGTGGCCCGTACTACCTCGCCGGTGTGAGTTACGACTTTGCCGCAATGGGCATTTTTGTAGAGCGTTCAATTCTGCGAAATACTTGTCTATGGTCAAAGCAATGCCATAAAATGCCGCTGAGCTATAGAAATTTAAAGATAAAAAATCAGAGTTTTCGTGTAGTTTCAATGGGAAATCTTTACACGCCTTGGTCTAGGACTTAATATTAATATTAAGGGCTCAAACGTTCAGGCAATTTTTTTTTGGTATTTCCAACAAAACTTCACGATGGGAAAAAAAAGTCGAAAAAAAAGCACCCTAATATATATATATATATATATATATATATATATATATATATATATATATATATATATATATATATATATATATATCTGTACCTCAGAGGCAGACTATGTTAAGTCCAAATTTTACAAAAATGTGTTAACTATGTCAAGTCACTTAGGGAAGCATGATCTTTCATGTGCTATTTGTAGTTTTTCCCTATCGCATTAAACAAGAAATTTAGAAGTTTTTAAACTATATTAAGTCCAATTGAGACTTGGAGCCAAATAATATTAAGTCTTAAAGACATAGTTTGCTTCTGGCAACACTGCGCGGCTTGACCATGTTAAGTTACAGTATACCCTAACCTATTTTGTTTTGTTCATCAAGAAAAGCAAGCTAGTAAACATAGAACTTAAGTATGCCGTTTAGAGCGGATAAAATATTTGCAAATCTTCCGAAATATGTTGCCAACGCAAACCATCAACAGCTTAAAAATTCAGGTAAGTAAAATAAGATATATTGGTATTATAAACTGTCGTTTTGCTGATTTGTTTTTAACTTGATGCCAACTGGTGTGAGACGGACTTAACATTGTTTGGGTTTTGTAAAATTTTTTGTGACTTAACATTTTATGTGACTTAACATTTTTACATAAAGTATGTTTTGTTAAAAATTCTATGTCCTGTAAACGTTTTTTAGGTATGGTATTTGCCTCAGAATAACTACATAGTTTTTATAACTTTTGCTATAAAATTAAGTTTTATTTTATTAACCAACAACCCTTTTTCTCGTGTAAGATGGACTTAATATTTTTTGGGATAATTTTTTTCACTTTCGTTTGTAACTTAACATAGTTATTAAAATAATACTACGTTAAAATATTTCTGTAGGTGTTAAATAAGTACGCTATTCTTAGTTTTCTTTTTTCAGGCATTGAATCCCCGAATATCTCAAAAACTGAGTCAAAAAGCGATACTTCAGAACATTCTGACAGGTATGTGGAAGAGCCTTCTTCAAGCTGTGCACACCAAATTATGGAAATCTCAGAAACCAATGCCCTTGCTTCTCCTTCTTCCTTAAATGGCTCTGGAGAACAAACCTGTGAAAATAATGCAAACCAGGCGGAAAATCCGAAAGACTCTGTTATTCCTGCAGAATCACGTGTTAATTCCACTATCACTTTTCAAAACTCTCCACCAGGTTCTGTGTACAAAGAAGTAGTTCCTTGCTTAGATGCGGCATCACCTTCTGATGAAAATTCTGCATCCCAACGGATCTTCTCCCAGAGAATTGCAGGTGTAAAAAAAAAATTGGCCCTAGCCCGACATATATCAGCTGAAGATGACCTCAATCCTGATGGCTTCGACAGCGATGATAGTGTAGCAGATCCAGATTTTAATGGGACAGTAGAAAATGACATTGAAGAAAACACAGACGAAGATAAAAAACACAATAAAAGGAAAAGAATACGAAATCCAAAGGCATGGAAAAGAAATTTAGAAAGATCCAAAAGACATTCTGGTTTGGAACATTTAACAACAACTAATAAAACTGCCACGAAAAAGAATTTGAAACCTGCTTGTCCTGATACATGTAAACTTAAATGTGCAGATAATTTACCCGAGGAAGTAAGGAAACAAATTCATAAACAATATTGGACGGACCAGAAATCTATTGATATGAAGAGACAATACATTGCGTCACATGTACAACAAATGACGGTTAAACGAAGAAGGGAACGAAATAACCAGCGAGAAGGCAAAAGACAGCACAGCAACAAATACATTTTCGAGGTTGATGGAAGACAGACAACGGTATGCAAAAAATTCTTTCTTAATACCTTATCTATATCCCAACAGACAGTTGATACTGCCATCGCAAAAAAAAGGGAGGGCGGTTTAGTATCACCTGATAAAAGAGGGAAACATGTGCCCTCTAATAAGACACCGGCTGAGGTTCGTGAAACTGTAAGAAATCATATAATGCAATTTCCAGTCTACCAGTCACACTACTCGCGAGAAAGATCCAAAAGACAATATTTGGGAAATCATCTAAATATTTCAAGAATGTACCAACTTTATGTCGACTACTGTAAAGAAAGAGAAATACCGGCGGAAAATATTGCTAAAGAATGGGTCTACGCTGATGTCTTTAATTACGAGTTTAATTACGGTTTTAAAAATCCAGACAACGACACCTGCGATGATTGCGACATGCTTCAGCTGAAACTGCGAGAGGCTGCAAATGAAGATGCAAGACGCTCCTTACAAGAAAAATACGATGCTCATTTAAAAGATGCAGGGGACAGATATAAATTAAAAGCGGCGGACAAACAACACTCAAGGGAATTTCAGACAAAGAAGGTTGTGATGATAGACTTGCAAAAATGTCTACCAACACCGGAACTTTTTAATTCCCAAAGTTTTTATAGCCTTAAATTATGGACTTACAATTTGGTAATACACGACTCTACACTACAAAAAGCTTACTGCATGATGTGGAATGAGAGTGTAGCTGGTCGTGGAGGAAATGAAGTAGCTTCGTGTATACTTAAGTGGTCCGAAATTTGCGACATTCCTGAGAATGTTGAAGATTTAACTGTTTGGTCTGACAACTGCCCATCCCAAAATAGAAACACGCTAATAGTAATGTGCTATTTTTATCTCCTCAAGATGAAACCAAATTTGAAGACTATAAATCACAAATTCCTGACCAAAGGTCATACACATTTAGAAGCAGATGTTGACCATTCCCTTATTGAGCGTGAAAGAAAAAAAGTTTCTCAACTTAAAATAGTTACGCCCTGGGACTGGCAACAAGTTGTAAGACTATGTTGCACGAAAAAACCGTTTCATGTCACGGGAATGGAGACAAGTGATTTTTTAAATTTTAAAAGCCTCTGCGAAGGTACCACATCACCATTTGTGGTTCGTAAAAAAAACGACAACGGTGATAACTTTTTAATTTCCCAAGTAGTACATTTTCAAGTGAGACGAAATACTCCTGGGGTATTGTTTTACAAAACTAAGTTCAGCGACGAGTTTCCCTCATGTACTTTAAACAGAAACGTCAGAAAAAATAATCAGTTGCCAGAATCATTACCGCAGATAAGAAACAATCTGAGGAAAATCTCTACGAAAAAATATAACCACCTTCAAAAACTTTTAAAATGGATTCCAAGGCAATTTCATAAATATTATCAAGATCTTCCACATAGTAATAAAACGGAATCAGATGAAGAAGATGATTAGGAAACAGTTTCTGAAGCCTGAACACACCTAACGGACCATTTTCGATAAGTTTTGTGATATTTCGTTAAAAAATAAATGACTTAACTTTGTTTGGCTTTTTTTAATACTCGACGCTTTGTGACTTAGCATAGATTAAGTCCAGTAAAAAATATTTTTTTCTGAAAGCAAACTATATTAAGTCACTTTACAAAAAAACACTGTATATATAAGTTAATGTAGTGTTTTAGGGTTAAAGCTTAAATGATAATTTGCGATTTTCCTTAGAATCACAATCGAATAGCTAGAAACCTTTGAGTGACACAGAATTTACTTAGAAAAATATTTTTAAAGTCGATTTTCTCGATATCCTAGTTTCGTGACTTAACATAGTCTGCTTCTGAGGTACAGATATATATCTGTACCCCAGAGCCAAACTATGTTAAGTCCAATTTTGCTAAAAATGAGTTATCTATGTTAAATATATGAGAAATACTATATCTTTCATATGAGCTTTTTAATATTCAGTTACCCGCTTTAGCAAGGAAGTTAGACCTTTATGAATAATGTTAAGTCCAGAGTCTCCTTAGAGCAAAACCAGGTTAAGTGACCTTAACATTGTTTACCTTTAAGATGGTATGCCGCTGGAATACTTTAAGTCCACATAACCAAACTTAATTTAGAGTTTGTTTTTATCTATCAGTATACCGGTATACTTTGAACGCTGATGGCGATCACTCAATCATCGAGCGAGAAAGGAAAAAAGTCTCCCAACTAAGAACCGTCACTCCATGGGACTGGCAACAAGTCGTCAGGTTATGTGGTACAAAAAAAAACTTTTGATGTGACTGCGATGGAGACAGATAACTTTTTCAATTTTAAAAGTCTTTGTGATGGCAATAGTTCTCCCTTTGTTTTAAGAAAGAAAGCAGATTCAGGAGAAAGTTTCTTAATCTCCCAATGTGTCTACTTACAAGTAAGAAAAGAAAATCCAGGCGTCCTCGTTTACAAATATAAATTTACTGATGAATTTTCCACCTTTACAATTACAAGAAACACCAGAAACGCATCTGCCATTCCTGAGATTTTGCCCAAAATTCGAGAAAAACTAAAAAATATCCCTACTAAAAAATATACACACATATAACACTTACAAAAACTATTACCTTGGATACCAAAACCCTTCCATGATTTTTATCGTAATTTGCCACACGGTGGTGAAGAATCCGACTAGCCAGTTTTCTTTCTTTTAATAATGCAATAATAACTTTTTGACATTTTTGTATTAAAAATAAATTTTATTTTGGTCCTTAACTTTGTTTGCATTTTATTTATTTTTATCTTTATTGGACTTAATATATTTCAAGTCCGGTTTTGATATTTTTTCTATGAGACAAACTAGGTTAAGTCACCTTGGGGAAAAAATTAGTATTTTTTCCAAAAAAATACCGTTAGGCAGTTTTTAAGGACGCACTGAGAACTTTAGTTTTTAAATTTTACAAATCTGCTATCCAATTTGCTTAAGCTACTGCAAAAACTGCGTGAAAAATATTTTTAAACTTGATTTTCTCAAAAGAGGGTTTTGTGACTTAACATAGTTTCGCTCTGGGGTACAGATATATATATATATATATATATATATATATATATATATATATATATATATATATATATATATATATATATATATATATATATATATATATATATATATATATATATATATATATATATATATATATATATGTAACGGAAAAAATGTTGATAGGAACTATTTATTTGTCCTATTTTTTGGTAAGAAATCTCCCCACCAGCGACGCCACATGTGTTTTGAAACACTCTGTATAATTTACATGTTCAACATACTTCCGTAATATATTTGCTGTTTTTGGGATATTTCAAAATGAATGGATGAAGATGTAATCTCAAATTATGGTCTTTGACGTCTTCATAAAACAGATAAGCTAATGTATGAAATCTTTAAAAATCGTTTTTTAAAACCTAAAGTTGAATTAACACATCCAACATCAGATCTAAAACTCAGTTGTTTCTATACAACTAAAGATAATTTTAGTGCGATTTTCTCAAAATTGTCACCTCGTAACATGTCACCTTGGCTACATCCTAAAATCGCCACGAACCCCTTGTTAATGTATTGTCAAACATTTTACCTGCAGAGGGTATAGCCCAAAATCGCCACTACCCTTATCTTCTGAATAAATTAAATGAAATGTATTTTATGGTTTCTTGGTAATAATATAATAAAATTATTGTAAATAGGGGTAAAAGAAATGTTTAATTCAGTATATTTCTAGCTGTTGTTTGCTAAGCATTCTTTCAGATTGTTTCCATCAGTGAGGAAGGAATATCTTTGACTATACCTTCACACATGTGCAGTATCTCTCTCTCTCTCTCTCTCTCTCACTGCTTTATTATTATGAACTATAAAGTTATTAAATATATATACTATTATCTTATAAATAAAAGGCTCATGGCGATTTTGGGCTATAGGTGTCCGGGTAACTCTGTAAGCCGTGGCGATTTTGGGCTGCCAATTTAAGGGCAAGTAATTATAGTGGCGATTTCGGGTAACACCGGTCACCTTCATCCACTCCTGTCTTTAATTATATAAGTCATATATTTTAAGATTCCCTTCATAATAAACCTGATATTGTAAGACTCAAATTATTCCCGACTTTAAACTGATTTAAGCACTAAAGTTTCCCCAACAAACTCTATTATTTGCCATAATATTTCAATTGACAAATACAAAAAATTTAGGAACATATTAATTATAAAGTAACAGCCACGTAAAAAATAAATCACATACTTTTGCCTAATAGAAATAAACAGCACAAGATAAATAACTTACAATACTAAAATATAAATGAGTCATCTACAACTAAAAACGCACTGGGAAATCTCTGAACAGACTTTTGGCCTCTAGAAGTGAATATTCTTCTGCGAGAACGTTCTCTTTTTCAAAAAGAAAAACCATTAATTTATGGCACACAAACTAGTTCGTTTTTTTACACTCAATTAATTGGGAAAGCAACTGTTAGAGTGGCGCTAGCATAGCTAGTTCCCAACACTTACATTCAATAATTCACCTCCAAGCATTTTAATGACATAGGCTGTTACGTGACTACTTACAACTTTTTTAATAATAGATCACGTGACGAACATATTCGACTGTCCCACTGTGAACTGCTGAACAAATTAATAATCAGCGCGTTCAGTTGTTCAATTTTGCCTTGTATTTATAATAAATGACTTTTTTATCAATATAATTAAATGACACGTTGTTGTGTGCCAAAATTCAATGAAATAGGGCTCCATAAACTTGTGGACGCCTATTTCATATATATATATACAGTGTAAGTTTTTTAAAACCTGACATAGGCTAACTTTTTTATTTGAAAAGATAGACTGGTACTTCCAAAAGAAAAGTCATATGAATTAACCTAACTAAGAAAAATCAACAAAACATTTTTCTCCAGCCTTGCCAGATTTCACAGTAGCTACTTAAACAATATTTTTTAAATGACAACACCGCATTTTTTTAACATTATTCAAGAGATCTCAAAATTATGAATAAAAAATTTGCAGTAACATTTTTTTATTCGAGTAGCCGTTTTTGAGCAATCGGTCCAAAAAAATTCAAATAATAGCATTTACACCCGATACCTGTATTGGAAAATATTAACAGTAATATTGTAAAACGGGTTTTCTGATGCAGACTACAAGAAGGGCATCAATTGGAGCATGTATTGAAGAATTTGTGCTGGGTTAGCCCTCAAATAAACGTTTTGATACCAATAGACTGCGGATTATTTTAATTTTTTTCAACAGATTGCTGAAAAACGGGTACCCGAATAAAAAAATGTTACTACACATTTTTATTCATAACTTTGAGATCTCTTAAATAATGATAAAAAATGCGGTGTTGTCATTTTAAAAAATATTGTTTAAGTAGCTACTGTGAAATCTGGCAACGCTGGAGAAAAATGTTTTGTTGATTTTTCTTAGTTAGGTTAATTCATAGAACTTTGCTTTTGGAAGTACTAGTCTATCACTTCAAATAAAAAAGTTAGCCTATGTCAGGTTTTAAAAAACTTACACTGTATATATATATATATATATATATATATATATATATATATATATATATATATATATATATATATATATATTAGGCAATTGCCTAAGGGTGGAAAAATTAAAAGATTGTGTTTAAATACTACACGAAAACAAAATTTATACAACGGTGGCCGGTCCTCTCTGTAGAGAACTTGTTAAAGTCCTACCTGTTTTACAGGTAAACTAAACCATCATTAATTCACGTTAAAGTTCACTCATTTTCCATGTAGAATACATGATTACCAAAATGTTGACAAAATAATTATGAAAACTGGTTTTAAAATGGAAAACTAATCTACTCTAAGCCCAAATGAATAAAATAAAAGCTGGAAACAAGCTATGATGGCGCCATCTGTGTGAGTTTGCACTTGTCTTCCCCATTTAGACAAGCTCCGAAGATTTTTAAATTAAAATTTAATTCAAATTCCTTTTAAATATCTTAAAAACAACCAATTATCTTAAAAACCTAATATTTGTAATAATGCCCTTTAGTTTCATCGATTTTTAAATTTAATTATTTTACCAAATTCTTAATTTTTAAGGAAGTAACGTATGTTTAATCATGTCATAATTAATATGTAACGGTGCAGATACTAACACATTACATATTGTTACTGTTAACAATCAGATATATATTTGGAACTTGTTTGCAAGTTTTCCCCTCATTCTTACAGCAGCGAGCAGGTTTCTGTCTATATCCATATCTACGGTTCCTATCTTAATCAAGACGTTAAAGGTCAAAGAAGTTATCACAAAATGAGAATTTTGGGGTTTGAGAAAAATTTAAAAGCTAATTTAAGTGTAACGATATAAAAAAATAAAATAGGCAGTTCACATGATACATGTTGTCTAGATGGTTTTTATAATTTACGTATACACATATTATTTGTTTATTATTAAGTCTAAAACAATGACTTTATGTACAAAAATACACCGTCCGTCAAAAAATCGATTACAAGTGTTTTTAGCGTCGTTTTTATATACCTATGGTTTAAAAAAAACTGTTAAAATAATAACAAACCTGAATTTAAAAATTTTAATAATAACATCTTAAAACTGAGTATGTTGTATAGGGTGTCCGGACAATACGTGTACACGTTTGATGACAGAATCTTAACGTAAAAATAGATCGATATAAACCAACTTAGTTATATCCATGGATTTATTAAGAATGGATACGGGATGATTTAACATTCTTTGAAGCCAAAACAAACCATTCTAAACGACACTGTAAACACAATTTGTAAACATTGGCCACATCTTATTTTACCTCGTATTTTTGTACAAAAAATACGTTAGAAGAAGCATCACAAGATTTACTAAAAGTAATAAAAGCCCTAAAATATTTTATTTTTCTGCTAAATAATAATAAATTTAAGTTAAAACGGTTTTATTATTTACAGGTTATATTATTTCTAAAGGTTTAATTAAAGTCGCTCCGAGTCATTTATAAATCTATAAGTCGCACTTTTTCTTTTCTAGTTCATTAGACAAAGACGTACGTGTAACCGAGCGTTCGCAGATGTTTTTCCTAAGCAACTAGCAGACAGCAACACTTCTGAGCTCCAACACTCCAATGCTATTTTATCTCTTTCTACTACCATTCTTGATTCAATTACGTATTTCCTTAATGTTCGTAAACTCTACCCCTAGAGGAAATGCTTTCATGACAAACAACAAATATAAGGCTTCACGTTCGATACGCTCACAGTATACGGACTCGAATCCTTTCTTAATAAATCCATGGTTATATCCGAAATTGCTTCGTTTAGCCGGTAGAGGGCGCCAAAAATTAAAAAGTTTTTCGTTTTCCCAAATTTCTTGTAAACATGCCAATTGATTTTAATGATTTTTGGTGTATAGTCTAACACTAAAAAATGTCGTTTTCTAGTAGTGTAGTTATCGGCTATAAATAAGCGGAAGTGTCATAAAAGTCACGTCACATGTAAACATTCCCTTTGATGTTTTAGGCCATCAAAGTTATGACAATTCAGGTATTTTTGTTGGGTAAATATTTGGAAGCTTTTTTACCTCTTAATAAATTTTCGTCGGATGAGCGGTTTTGCCGGAAAACAATATTTTTATTATTATATATATATATATATATATATATATATATATATATATATATATATATATATATATATATATATATATCATCTTGGCAAAAAAAGATAAAACTGAGCAAACCCGACAAGACACTGTGTATATTTTATCCTGACTTTGAACACTGTTTATAACATCTTAAGATAAGCACAATTTTTGAACAAGAATGACTTTTTGTGGTAAAATTAAAAATAAGGAAGTTTACTGGAATGCGTTATCCTATTTGGGGACACACTGTATAATGATAACGGTCGTTTTCAAACCACAGACATAAAAATTGTGATTTTTTATTTACGTATTTATTTTTTGACTAGTTTGACTATGTGTAAACCAAAATGTTTTTATAATCTTACCGACAAGAGTTACGACGTTGTGGTAGGTAAAGTCTAGTGTAGTCCAAACGAAGGTGCTAAAAAGAAATTTTAGCTAGACTGCTGCTTTTTTGAAAAAAGGTAGATTTTGTCATTGGGAAAACACCCCAGTACTACTTTGTACCTGGACATTCCAGAAGGGCGGAAAAACCGTGACAATTCATTTTTGACTTGTTTTAAAACGAAAAATAGTTTGGAAAAAAGGTTTAGACAAAAGTTATACAGAAATTAAATCTGCATAAAAAAGATAATGGCCACTTTTGCCGTATCTGCAATAAATAAGACATGAGAAGCGTGCGAAGTTTAAGGGTCGATACACAACTCCCCAAATATGCACATTTATTCAATTGTCAACGTGACAACGTCGCATTTCGGCCGGTTATAAACCCTAGCCTGATATTATTGACTTGCAGCCAAGAAGCTCCAACTCATTTAGTGCTGAGGCCAACAATATTGCCATATCGGTATTTAAGTTCCACTTATCAAAGACGACATAAAGTTCCTCTCGACATTCTCGCGGCTGTCCGATCTCCAGATGGGGAGAAATGGTTGTTAGGACCTTTTTTATATATAAATTTTAATGCACTGCAATTTTTTATCGGATTATTTTCATTTTCGAATTGAAAACCAAAAACCCTTTTCCAGCCCCCTACGGATCTTTTTTCCGCCTTTTTGAAAGAGCTCGCCACAAACTACTATTAGGGTGTCATTCCGAACGTCAAAATCAAACTTTTTTCTTCAAAAAAGCAGCTGAAACTTATTTTTGAGACCTTCGTTTATAGAACTAATATTTAGCCAGGTGCCTTAATGTCTTAAAAAGGCAACAAATAAAGCTAGAATTCAATCTGTCCAACAAGTTTAAAGTTGCGTTTATAAGATTTTATAAGTTAAAATCCGAACTTGTTTATATTTTTTTGTGAAATTACATCTGTAAAACTCAGATTTAATCCAAATTTACTTCCATTTACCTAATCCTAAAATTTCTAACTAAAATAAATAATTACTCAGTCTTGCGTTTTCCTAAATACCATTTCCAAGAAAAAAACCAACAAGCTTTTAAATAATCCTCTTAGGGACATTTTAAGTAAAAATTTAAGAACCATATTACTGTAATTGTACAGGGTGTTTTCTAATTGAATGTCAATATTTAAGGGGGCGATTTTTGGGTCCATTTTAAAAAGAAAACTTCATATGAACGTATGTCCTAAACGTCTTAAGTTAGTTAGGAAATATTTTGATGCGCAATATAAAATCTTAAAAATAGTTATTTTATTATTTCGATATTTAGTATTATTTATATTATTATTTATTATTGTGGTTGGTCAGGTTGTTCTGTTGTCAGAGGCGTCGATGCCGAAAATTAAGTACGTACATATACGGTATTTGACAAAAATAATTTAATTCCTGAGCGTTGCCGTGATCGTGTGAAATAAAAAAAAATCGGTCAAGTACGAGTTACTCGCTCATAGAGGATTCCGTACGGTGCGCCGCGCTTTCTACGGAATAGTCTTGCAACATACATTAAACCACATGACACCCTGTACAATATTTTAAACTATTTATCTTATGAATGCAACTTTGTTGAACAGAAACAATATCCGCAATTATTTCAAATATCTAATGCCCTTAAAAGATCGTGTAGATATCGTCAAATTGCACCCAGCACTTGCTCTAACTTATTAAAATTGTCTTTCAAATTTTTAACTTAAAGAAGTTTGCCACAAAACTTCCTGCAAATTTTCTATAGGAACTTCCGAATCCTCTTCAGGATTGAACGGATCGGGAAAGATGGGATGGTTATGGTGATACGGCCATTTTACGATGTTGCCATTCATCGTCCAACACACAGCCTGGCATTTTTCGGGAGTCCTCGAGTTCTTACAGTACCAAAATGCTTTTCCTTTGTACACAGACTTCTTGTAGAATACGTAGCCGTCGACAATGAGTCTTGGGTTGCCACGACGACCGAGGATGAGTTGTAAGGTACCTGAGATAAAATAATACACAATGTAAGTTGTTTTTGTAAAGCAAGATAGGATATAACTACAGGTATATGGCATTATTGGGATATTACATGCAAGGATAATTTCAACTCTACTAAAATCAAATCTACTTGTTTAAAAGTATATTTTTCAATAAAAGTATAAGATTTTAGATACTGCGAACCGATAACAATAAAATTTATTTTAATGCCATATAATTTCAAATTATGATTGTGTATTATTTTAACCAGGCCTAAAAGGTGTTTATTTGTAATTCACTTAATATTTTAACAAGTCACTACGGAAAAAAGTCGGTGAATTTGGAAACAAACTGCAAGTACGTAATTTTTACGAAAATAAAAAAAAATTCAAACAAATATAGACGGTAGTCAACGAGAACTGAAAAATTAAATATTAAGTCGTATCACTGCAAATGATATACATACATATGTAGTGTCAAATATCATGTTCAGATATATAGTCAACCAAATTTATATAGTCGTCCAAAACGTTTGCAACAAATGGATTTTTTTTTTCTAATGAAATATAAGTAAACGAAGAGTTGATGCATACCTGGAAACAAAATTAGCCATTCTCAGAATTGTAACGTCAAATAACATACAGAGGAGAAACAACAATTTGAAAATTACTCCAGAGTAATATACCCTTATTTTTAAAAATACGACAAACTGATATTAGGGACACTTGTTCAGATGTAAAACTTAAATTCAAATATGAAATAATGACCTTTTAACTGAAAATATTATTTTCATATTTTTTGAATATCCCCGTAATACTGATTTTTTAAAACCTATTTAAGAATTCCTTATGAACTGGGTATTAACTTTATATACAGGGCGTCCGAAAAGTTTTAGTAAGGGTAAATATCTTTGCATTAGTAAAGATAGACACACTACATTTTAGGTGTATCTATTGGTTAATAAATCTACGTTTTAAAATATTTAAAAATGACAACAAAATTGTTTCAATCTTCACTAAATTTTTATTTATAAACATAACAATTGTTTCGACAACACAGTGTCTTCGTCAGATGGTTGGTGTAAAGAGTTTACACCAACCATCTGACGAAGACACTGTGTTGTCGAAACAATTGTTATGTTTATAAATAAAAATTTAGTGAAGATTGAAACAATTTTGTTGTCATTTTTAAATATTTTAATAATGGATCTTCATCAAGTAACGGCTACATCAATTCAAAATCTAGGTTTTTATGTAATTTAACTTTTTCAACCCCCTTGAGGGGTGACGCTAGGGAGTTGAGGTCAAAAATTTTAGCTACAACCCTATGCCATGTGGTACCTCATTTTAAATATTTTAAAAATTAAAAAATCGCAAAAAAAATTAAATACCTTTATTCCTCTTAACACTTTAAAAGTTGTTCAAAATGAACTTTTTGGCAGTAATAAAGTCGATTTTGGAACTCACTTCTCACATTTTCGAGAATGGCAGGTGTTACTTCTTGGCAGAGTTCCAAAATCGACTTTATTACTGCCAAGAAGTTTATGGTGGTCATTTTGAATAACTTTTAAAGCAATAAGAGAAACAAAGGTACTTAAATTTAGAATTTTTTTCCCCATTTTGAATTTTTATAGGCTTGTCATTTAAAAACGAATTAAGATACGGACCTCGGGTTTGCGGTAAAATGTTTCTTGTTGAAGACCTGTAAAATAAGGTACCACACGACATATGGTTGCATTTAAAATTTTTGACCTCAACTCCCTAGCGTCACTCCTCAAGGGGGTTGAAAAAGTTAAATTACATAAAAAAGTAGATTTATTAACTAATAGCATACACCTAAAATTTTGTGTCTCTTTACTAATAGCAAAGATGCCCATACCAAGACCTTTAGGACACTCTGTATATGGCCACTGGCCAGTAACCAAAAATAAATAGAACTTTGCTCTTAAGCTAGGTCTGCTCTTTATAGTAACACATTTTTACACCATTTTATTAGCTGTATTGAAAAAATTTTGAAAAACCATCAGTACAAAACACCAAATACCTGGACCTTAAATTTCTTTAAAATTTAACACAATAAGTGTACGCTTGAAAATCTATATGTGTGAACATTTTTTAGATTACATTTTTTTGGCATTTAAAAACGGGGTTTCTGTTGCAAGGAAAATTATTAAAATCTACGAAAGATAAATCTCATTTTGTCCGTTTCTTAAGGTACTAAAGTCTGGAAAAAACAATATTTTTGTCTTTTGTAGATATTAATAATTGTCCTTGCAACAAAAGAAAACAGTTCTGAATAACAAAAAGAAATTAATCTAAAAAAATTACCCAGATTTACATTTATTTTGTCTGAAAACTACGCCTATTCTATTCAGTTTTGACGAAACTTAAGAAATCCCAAATGGAAGCAAATTTTTTAAGATAAGAGGTCATGATTTCATATTTGGTCATACACAACGTTTTTTTATAACCATTTTGCAATATTTTAAAAAATTAAGGTACTTTACTCCGGAGCGATTTTTAAGCTTTTTTTGACTTTTCGCGATTCTGATAACGGGTAATCTTGTGGTGGGTGGCCATCGACATTTCATAATGCTTACATTCCTGTAAACTAATTAATACAGACATTTTCCATTTGTTGCAAATTTCTTGGACCACAATGTATAAACATTTACGGCCATATTTATTATCGCTAGACCGGTCTAACTTGAAAATTAAAAGTTTTATACTGAGAAATGCAAGCATAAGATAACGAAGTTTTGTACTATGACTATACAGGGTGTAACAAAAATATGGAAACCTCGAACTATCTTGCAAAATGTTCATCCGATTTTTATAAAATTTTGTACACTTAGGTACGAAATTGAACATAAATATAGATATTCATATGATTTACAAACAAAACAGATATACAAAACAGAAAACCCAAAAATAAAAGAATACTCTGTTAGCTTTAAAAAGAAAACGTAATTGTGAAAAAAAATATAGTTAATAACTAAGAAGCTGTTCATTGTGTCACTTTTTTCGGCTATAAAATCGCTTGAACATTATTTAAAAAATACGCTTTTGGCGGACAACGAATTGTCAAAAGTGGAACAATGTTCTACGTTCTACCTACAGTTTCGACTTGTAAATTTATATCCTAATATCCGAACATAAAATATATTTTTTTTCAAAAATCTTTTTAACAAATATTTACGTTTTTCAGTGACGCGGGTAATTTAAGGCCAGTGCGGGTATTTTCGACACTCGCAGTGGGGAAAGTTGGATGATTGCATTGTCAGCACTGAACGCGATTGCGTCGCACAGTGTAACGGATTGGATATTTCGTGGACATAGGACAAAACAGCGACTATCGAATTTTAACTCGTTTTGTCTCTAGATTATTCGTAAAATGTCTGGAGTTTAGTCGTTTACCAGTTTTTTTCAAATGTATCACCATTTGCTTGGGTGCAAGCAAGCAGAAACTTGACTTTTCTGAGAACAATAAAAACGATGCGAAAATAATAAATAAATAAATAAAAATTCATAATATGTGTTCCATAAAAAATTTGAAAGCAATTGTTGTTGTAGCTATAGTAAGCTAACTACTCTTGATATTTCCAAATTTTAGTGGAAATATTTGGAAAGTTTACTTACATATAAGATTTTAAAGAACCGTGGCCCTAGTCGAAGAAAAAACAAAGTTTGGTGTGATTAAAAAAATGCCTAAATATGCCCAAGTTGTCACATACATTAGAGTAGAGGATTACACAACTCTTATACATTAGGAATATCCAAAAATCTCATCCGACTTTGTCGGATTATTGAAAAAAACAACATTTTTCTTTAGTAATGTCGCACATGCAGGAATCCAAAGTTGCTTGTTAATGCCGCTTTGAAGATTTTCCAGGTATGTTATTAATCATATTAAATTTTTTAAGGAGTTACAAGTGAATTTTAACTAATTTAACTTTTACTAAGAAAAGTGTCTAGAATAATATTAAATACAATATTCATGAATCTAAGTACTTAGTTTTATATACGTTATTATACCCATTTTTAAATTGTTATTTTATTAAATATTATATTATTCTAAGTACGAGTGTAATTACAAATTCTAAATCAAACAATTTTGATACGTTTGAACGTTTGCTTTGCATCTTCCTACTGAATAATATCCAAATAAAAATTTGACACATACGCACATAGCGGATGGCCTCAAAAAGTATTTATTTTATTTTTTTTCACACGTGAGGTAAATGATATTGAAAAATATAATATTAATATAAAAAATAAATATGTAATAATTAATATATACATAAAAAATAATAATTTACATCGATTTCAAGGTTTTTGGTAGTTTGGGGTTGGTAGTTGAGGAGAGCAGGTCAATAATGTGATGAAATACGGTTGCCCCATAATACCTGTTTGCTGTATGTTGCTGGACGATTTTGTGACGTAACAATCAATAGATGTTGATTAATCGCCACAACCCATTGTAAAACTGTAGTAAAATTAATAGTCTAATACTCATGGGATATTTTATCAATGTAAATCTGTATAGCCTAATACAGAAGTCTTAATACCACTGTTTAAAATCATTAGCGAATATCCCAGGCATAAATATAAGCAAGTACGTTATTAAGACTTTTGGTTTCTACTATTCATATCCTTTTATGTAAAATGCCATCAATGTCTTGTAGAGATTAATATAATAATCCTAATATCAAACAACTTAACTTATACATAAACGTTAAACTGATCAAGGTTTTTACCACTTTAGTCTAAGATTATTTGAAGATCTTGGGAAAGGCATAGGCGCATGGATCTGCGTCGATTATCCAGCTCTCGAATCGAGACTTCCCTGGAAAAATGAATGTTGGAGTGAAGAGTACTATCGTCAGGGTAATTGAGGATGGGATAGGTAGTTGAAGAGAGCAGGCCATTAATGTTTTGAAAAAATAGAGTTGGTGCCAGGACTGAAACCTGGGGTACGCCAGGATTAATAGGAAGGAAGTCAGATGAGTGACCGTCCACCACGACAGATATGCGCTGATTAGAGAGAAAGCTACCGATCCAAATATCATTATTTCAATATATTTTTGTGAGTAAAGTGGGCAAGTGATCACCTCGAAATAATATACCAATTATTCATACAAAATAAATAATAACTCCATCACTTTCTTCTTTGTATGTTGGTTGTTAAATAGATCTGTTCTTTTATTTGCCGTTTTCTTTAAAATATGCTTCTCAAGGTAAAAAACGAAAATAATAAGGTTTTTCATGGGAAGAACTAGGGCGCTCGGAGTCTATTAAGGTACTGAAAGACCATCGAGCATTTTTTAAAATCTGTATCGATATAGTTAATTAATTATTAAATAATATTATTAAGCTGTCAATGGGTTAATAGACAGTAATAATTGCAAGCTGGCAGTCAGTTTACAACTTTAAATAAGCTTCACCTTCCTATGAATAGATCGTTGATAACCAGATTGTCAATCGTTTAATAATTCGTGTTAAATAACGTAGCGTCACGATTAAAAGTTTTATACTTAATACGCAGTTTTATCAAAAATTATCATGATTCTTTTCTTTGAGATCAATCCTTGTGAAATTGTTTCAATATCCAGTGATCCGCCAAATTCACTACCGATTAACTCAAAAGCAATTCAGCTTCTTGATTCACTTGGATTTCCTCACCGGAGGAGACTACAAGGCCCAAACTTTCTTACTAATCACAAAAGTCTCTCGAGTTTTATGATTATCTCTTGTTTCCAAAGTGAAACGAATACAAAAATGACTTTAGCACTTACCAGCCAGTGATGTCCAAATTAAATTGGACTAGTATAGCTTGAACCAAGCGGTTAGTATTTATTATATTTAAAGTTTCTATCAAATGGTACGAACCAATTCAGCTTAAATATTTTTGGAAAAATCTTAAGTACTATGTAAATATGTAAAAATGTAAACTATGTACAAAATTTATAAAGAGTGGGTCTAGTTTTATTAATATAATAAAAGTTTATTCGTGTGGGACCCAGATCTTTTTGTTTGCGATATTCAGGTGCATTAGTGGTGATTTCTGCAGCGGTTTCTGGCTTTACCTGAATCAACATCAAAAAAGACAGTGGCGCGTCATAATTAAAACATCACAGGATATTTATCACCGAACAAGCAAATAGCCATGGCCGAACCAACGGAACTCAATCTCTCCGAATGCTAGCTAGGGCTTATAATATTACCCAGATAATCACTACAGTACTCGACAAAGAAATGATTTTTTTATTCCACCAAAAAATAAAAGGATAGGAACAAATTCAGTATTTCACAGGGGATTAGCTGAATTTAATCAGCTGCCCGAATACATTAAATCTTTGCACTCTGTGAACACCTTCAAAAGACAATTGAGAATATATATGTTGATCTCAGCTAATATTATTGTTGAGTAGTGGCAGGTGTGATGTCTCGGTTGTATATTGGTCTGAGGTGCTGTGTGTCTCGGTGTTTGCTTTTGTATTGCTTTGTTGTTTTGTGGATGTGTAAAACCACTGGTGTTCATTTTTTAAAATTTTTTTGCTCAATTTAGGCCTCAATTTTAGCCTGTTTTTAAATATTTAGTTTCAACATTGCCAGGGTCATGTTTCTTTTTTATTGGCTTTGTAATTTGTACGATTATATGTATATGTATTTTTTATTATGTAAGAATGACTAGCAATATGCTAAAATAAAGGATTTAATAATAATTGTAATAAGATAAATTGTACTTTCGTAAGTACTCGTATATCCCCCCAAATGAGCAGAAGGCATAAATAAAAAAAATGCTACAATATTTACATTTCCATATTATTCAAACAATTTGTCCTGTCGCGTGTAAGCTAAGATGGCCAACTCTTTTAGCTGTTCTTTTTGAAATATCTTTTTTGATGTTATATTAAGTAAATTTTTTGGAAAAATAGCTTCTTCGAAAATGTATATAAAAAAAAAACTTTTAAAAATACATTTTCTGGAAATAAATTTTTTAGAAAGCATAGTTTTTCTAAATTTAAACTATGAATAAATGAATGAATGAATGAAATGTCAATAAAAAAATGACTAAAATATCCTAAACTAATCTAATCTTTTTTGTGTTTGGTCAGCTTTAAGTTTCCTTGTATTTGCTATGTTACTATGTAGTAAATTACTTTCAAAAAAGTGTTGTTTTTTAATATGAATATTCAAAGTCTTTTTCGAAATAATGCTTAAAAAATGTTCTTTCTAAAAATATGTTTTCTTGAAAAAATTTAGTTTCAAAAAGTGGTTTCAGACAAAAAAAAATTGAAAACATCTCTAGTTCTCGAATATCTGTATTATTGAAAAAGTTCTGTTTTCGAGACAATATATTTTCGAAAAAATGTGTTTACGAAAAATTGTTATATCAGTCCAAATGGACAGAAGGTACAAGCAATCAAAAAAAAAATGCTAGAATATTGGAAAGTTAGGATGATAAACCGTTCTGTTTTCGCAAAAACAGGTTTAGATATTTCGTCCATTATGAAATAGTGTACATTTCTTAGAACCCTAAACCACAAAATAGATAATAACCAGAAGGCTATCTCCGATCCCGTGATCGCCGCCTGCTCGTGGCCTTCGAGCGCATCTAACCCGAAATTCTAGCCCGAAACTGCCAGTGCAGTAGCGACTTTCACGTCAAGAGGTATCAAAAGCACGCTGTATGATGGTGCGAATAAATTCTATAGATTTCCGCAAGAGGTTGAAAGGTGGTATAATACATAATATGTAGCTAAAGTACAGAGTGTTCCAAATTAATTGTTACTACGGGATATTCTAGTAACTGTTAGACATAGGTAGTTGCTGTTTTCGTGATATTCGTTTCTGAGACAGAATTATTAATTTTAAATAAATAAGTTAATAGGGGTGTAACAATATAACCTTGTACAATCGACTCTCGAAATAATCACATGCTTCCTTAAAATACTTTGTATAATATATTTACATAAAGCTATAAAATTAGAAATCTAAGAACAAATTCTAATTATAATAAAATGACCATTTCTGAAAATATAAATTTCAATTTTAAACTGTAAAAACGGTAAAGATAGCTAATAAAGGCAATTGTTAATTGGAATATTAGATTTATATGCTTCTTTATCTTCAGTAAACATTTCCGAAAATTCCTAATTGTAAAACGATAAGGCAGGTAATAAAGGCTTGGGGTAATTGCAATATGTAATAGGATACGGCGGAGGTTAACTGGGTGCAAAAATGTCCCCTTTACCTGTTTTCACCAAAGGGTCTTCAAGGTATATTGGGCGGAAGCTTCTCTTCAGGTTGTTAAATGCAATATAATATGTAATTGATAATATTCGGAGAAATTATAGATAATGCATTGGCATTTGATTCGGTTTCAGTAATAAAAAGTGGATGTGGAAAAAATTTGCTTGTCTTCGAAAATTTGAAATTTTCAAAAGACAAGAGTTTCAAAATGTGGAGAAATTTCCGTGTGGTGTAACCAGAAAGGGTTAAACTGTAAAGCGAAAGTTTATGCTGTTGGTCCTGATAACGTAATCTTAAGAAACGATGGCGCTCACAATCAAGAGGCACATGAACAAAAATTAAATAGAAAAACTGTTTCTAATGCGTGTAGAAGGAAAGCTGAAGAAGATATATCCGAAAGGCTTTCTAAAATTAGTTGTAAAGCATTAGCATCTCACTTGCAACGACCGATGTCAGTTACATTAGAAAAAATGTTTGTAACATATATTATTTCCTAGGTACGCCTATGGCAATATCATAATATCATAAAATTTTGCTTCAACGCTGACTCAAGGTCCCTCGGCATTAGATTTTAGATCAAACGTACCGCCTGAGAGATAGCATTATGGTTAGTACTCGTATATTTATTCGTGTGCCCTAAACAATAAAAAAGTAATGTCGCACTCGAGCTTGCCCGTTTTGTTTTGTCTGTAATTTTGTGTAGCTGAAGGTCACGTTGCGCCCCCCATAGACTAAATTCTAAATCCACCCCTAATTTCATAGAGTACAAAGAAAAAAACAACCAAAAAGAAATGTGACAACTATGCGGATCAGATTATCTCAGTAAGAAATGAAGCACGACGTGAAACTGGCTTCAGCATCTTAAAATTTATTTTGCCCAGTTTGTTCTCAATTTATGTACATTTTCTTATAATAACGTAAAAACTGACGGTACGACACTATTATGGTAAGTAGTTGGTACTTCAATAAAATACTTACCAGGCTGAGAAGTGTCTTCATTGGGCATGATAGGGGTCGTATCTCCAGGCGCCGGCCAAGGAGGTATTTGATGTGAAGGGGAAGGTTCGCCGCCGCTTAGCTGTGTATCCAACATATTTGCTAGATCCATGTGCATTTCATCCTAAAAAAAAGGAAACTTTCATGGATACTAGTGAAATAGAAGCTTTACATTTTCTATTATTACATGCATCAAAATTTAAGTAGTTATTAGGATAATTTTTAAAAAGCTAAATAATTGTCCTACGAAATTCTTCATAACTAGGAAAATCATTAAAAAATTAATACTACCTAGCCCAGATATTAATAACTTTTAGGTGTTTTAAAACCCTGAAACTAGAAGTAAATATACAAAGCAATACAAATCAAAATATTTAAATAAATATAAAAACTGTTGTCATTAAAAAAAAACACACAATTCAAAGATCTGCTGATCAAATAAGAGTTAAAGATTATGGTTTAGATGCAAAGGCTCCATTGGCGTGTTTGGGTGTTAGGTAATCGGTATCTTCAGCAACAGGTCCCGGGTTTCCCCTTCTTTTTAAATATTCTATTTTTTTCTTTGAATAAATCATGACACTAAATGGCAAAAGCAAGAGAGTTAGCGCCCTTTAAGATGTTATATTTTATTTTAAGTTTAATGAATTCTCCTGATTGGTAATGCACGCGTAGCTGCATTTTCATAGTGGCTTGTACAGGGTGAGTTTTTTTAAAGTGTTACAAGGCGGTATCTTGAAAACGGTTTAAAATATTTTCATCAAATTTTGGCGAGTTAATAGGAAGATAGGGGGACATATTTCAGACATTTACCACCGCTCTCTATTTTGAGGGGCGGGGGTTAACTTTGAAATTTTAAATAGGATGATGTAATTTTGTTTATTAAATTCGAATCTACGTAAAAAACTACGTATGTGTATAATTTCTTTTTTGATTTGCTCTTTCGGTTACGAAATTATGATTAACTAAATTTTGATTAAACTTAAAAAATAAATATATTTTACCAATAAATCAACTTCACTTATTTCAGAATTATTATTCGTTTCCATGGAAATGCGTTATTTTTACTTAAGTCAGTTGAGAATTTTGACGACTATTTCTCAGTTTATTGCTCAATTAAACATAAATATAGAAGCGAATTTTAATGTGCAAGTTGATATGTTGTTAATTTTGTGAGTGCAGAGAAAACTACAGAAAAGCTGCACTAATGTGGGCGGAGAGGTTTCCTAATAACCCGAAATCTCACAGAGCATTTAAAATAGACACAAAATGCACTACCGGGCGTCGGAAAATCCCCACTGAATGAGAACTCTGCCCAATTATTAAATCAAACATAAATCTCGACATGTGGTTTCATGGAGACCCACCCCGTTCTGCAATACAGGCCCATAATCATTTGTATGAAGTATTTGAAAACAGGTGGATTAGACGAGCTGGTCCAGTCAACTGGCCTGCCAGATCCCCGGATTTAACCCCCTCGACTTTTTCTTGTGGGGTTTTATAAAGGACAAAGTGATGGCGACTGCACCTACAACTTTAGATGGTATGAAAGACCGAATCCGCTTTGCCTGCTTATTAGTGACATCTGAAATGTTACAGCAGGTACGAAATTCATTTAGAAAAAGAGTGAGCAAGTATTTGGAAGTTGAAGGGACACATTTCGAACAACTCGAGCATGAAAAACGATAAATAAGTTGAAATTAAATGGCAAATAGTTTTTTTTTATTTTATAACCTAATAAATCATAATTTCGTAACCGAAAGAGCAAATAAAAAAAAATTGTACACATACGTAGTTTTTAAGTAAATTCGAATTTTATAATCAAAAGTACATTATCTCATTTAAAATTCAGCAAGATGGTGCCCCGCACGTGTAAAAGAAACAATTTTCTACTTACAGACGTAGTATAACTTTCCATTTGACATTCCAAACTTTCCACCTGTTCCTTCAAAATGTGGATGGGTTAAATGATACACATATTTAACAATATACCCCCTGCCTCCTTATTACCTTGTAAAATTTTTATTAAAATATTCCAAACCGTTTTAGAGATACCGCATTTTAACACTAAAATCTTCACCCTGCATTTGGCTTTGGAAAATATCTAAAATCGATTTCTCCATTAGATTATTTTTCATGAATCGATCTTCAAGTATTCCATCTAGATTGATACAAAATATCGATCTTTCTTAAGGAGATCGGTATATCTAATTTAAGTACAAATAATTATTAAACCACAAAGTTATAAGCATTCTTACAATATGATACTCCGTAATATCGGCTGCACTGGTACTATGTCTACTGCCATATATCCTTACCATTCCACTTTGAGATGCAGTTTCCTCCTCGCTATGATCCACTGGTTCATCTTTGGGTTTAATTAATGGCAAAGCTTGACTTTGTGGTGGTGAACTAACAGGTGATGGCTGAGTACTTGATGACGGTTGTAATTGAGGGGGTGATGTTTCTGGATAGAAAAAATAAATCCTTACCTATGTATATTAAAAATGTGAAATCTTCAAAAGTGAAGTCCGAAAAAATACTGTGTATTTAACATATAATAATACATCATTTTTGTTCCGTCTTACTTTTTTAACCTGTATGATTTATAAATATTCAGTGTCCCATGGGCGCCCACAGGGGGGTGCCAGGGGGGGGGGGGGCGTTGCCCCCCTGAGATTGTGAGATTGTCATACTTTTTAATTTCTTAGTAGTAAAATCTTTAAAATTATATTACTTTTTTTCATTTTGCCCCCCCCCCCCTGAGAAAAAAGTCTGCGGGCGCTCATGGTGTTAACTCAGAGTTATAACCAGACATCAGCATTTTCAATGCACTTACAACACTTAAGTTCCGGATTGTACTGAAATAATCACAATAAAAACCAGGCAGCCCGACCATGAACGCCGGGACAGTAAATAAAGTATTTTGGTAAAAATAAGGAATAATGTATGTACATAATAATCAATATTCGTAAGCACGGTTTTTACAAGTAGGAGATAATGTCGTAAAGACCAGATATCGATATATCATCAAATCATCAGCAGATATCTGAATTTTCGGGGCTCGAATAAAAGAAATGCAAGAGAAACATCTAAGGTCAGAGTTGTACTTGGCCCACAAGACCTATGTGCATATTTATCTAATATTTCAACAAGGTAGAGTCTCCAAGTGTCAGGGTATGAAATTATTTGAATAGTACATTACATGCACGAACATACCTAGTATATTGGTGTAAGTTTTCTGGCCCGTACTGGATATTTCTTGCTGCATGCGTTGTTTCCTTGCATTGTCTCCTTTGCAGACATTATTTATCTCAAAAAGACATGTGGTATTCATAGTACACTATAAACAGCTTTTCAAGATGTTCTGTCGTAAGTCGGCGACGTCTAGGTGAAAAAATCCGCTTAAGTTCGGAAAACGACCTTTCAACGTCTGCAGTTGTTATGGGACAATACATGAAATTCCTAAACTCGCTAGCAGTGGATTTTCTGTTACACGATTGTAATTGTAGTTCTACTTCCCGACCAGCTAACAATGTGTCTATTTTTGTTATAGTGTTGTACCCACTATTATTTTGTAAAACCGTGGCGAGTTTTAATGAATTGCTTTTCCATTAGGATCCAGTACGATTTTGGAAAGGGCGCGTTGTGCATTTTGAACAATTGTTATACTGTCACGCATCGAAAGTGTATTGTACACTCGAGGTTTTCAATACAAGTGGGTATTATATTTAAATATTGAGATATAAAACGCAGCTCACGTTGCAGATTCGGCCTGTTTAATGCTGCCTTGGCTTTGGATATATAACTACTGCTTTCTTTATTACCAAAACTCTTTATGATAACTTAAATGTCCTCCAAATATTTCTAATAGTTATTAGCTGCCTAAATCCATGTATTCCATCTAATAATAGTCGGTACAGGTGGAAGAGGTGTGTAAGGAAGCAAGGTTTAAAATTTGTTTATTCTTTTTCGGGATTTTAAAAACACTTTCTTGATGTTATTTATGACAGAATTTGCGCAGGGGTATAAAAGTCTGAGCTCTGCAGCAACTCTATTTAAACAGAGTGACAAATACGTGACTGTGTCATATTTGGAAAGGTTATGCATAAAACTCTGCCAGCACGAAGCATATATGGTCTTTTATGAATTAATCACTAAATAAGTAACACTTTCACTGTTTGTGACGCCTAGTGCTCTACTGGTAATAAGGTGAGATGAATAGCCTTTAGTTGGAAATAAACCCCCCTACAATCACATTTCCAAATTGTCGCTTCCGTGCATCGGTAGTTTCATCTACGCTTACATATATAAAACAGTTCTGGAGACTCTGTCGTAGTATGTCCATCACTTCTTCATATAATTGAGGCAGGGACATCTTGCGCAGTAAAGATTCTGTAGGAATGTTTGCTTGGGAATTAAATTCTTCATGGAGACAATTTGTGAGAAATTTTCGAAATATCGGGTTATGTAACTGTTTCCAGAGAATATTGCAGCCAATCATAAACTTCACAAGTTCTAAATGGAAATTAATTTTTTTACCGCAATGACCATCAGACTTCATATGCCGCATGCCAAAGTATTTTTTGGGCCAAAGCAACTATACACTTTGTACACAAGAGTTTATCTTTTCGGATTATAATTTGTGGGTGGTTTTTACTCCATATTTTAACCAAACTTCTATGTGAAGGCATAATGTCTGCAGAAGAACCCAAATTTCAAAGTACGTAGTATACACAGTGTACGCAACGAAATATTCCTTACTTAGAAAAATGGTATCACTAAGTTAGTCAAGAAACAGTCAAACACACAACATAGAAGGAATAACGCACTTAAAACTAAGAGTTAAACAACAGTCACAGTTACATCAAAATTACGAGTGTACATAATCCATATTTAAAAATATCCCTTGGCACAAGCATTACACATTACAAAAAGACATATTGTCAACACAAGGTTCAAGAGAGACCAAGTACTGATGCACTTGATCCACAATCAACAACCGAGTCTGAGTAGGAAGGCGACGAGGGGTGTTGGGGGAAAAGGGAAGAGATAGGTATGCGATCATGGGCGCCCGCAGTGGTGGTGGTGGGGGGGGGGGAGGGCAGGGGGGTCGTGGTCCCCCTCTGAGTTTGTGAGATTGTCATACTTTTTAATTATTAGTGTATTTGTGTAAATCACTACAAATAAAATCCTTAAAAATATATTATTTTTTTAAATTTTGCCCCCGCCCTGACAAAAAGTGTGCGGACGCCCATGTATGCGATTGCGCTTATTACGGTTTACGCGCAATATCAGACTGGCGCCGCCGACGCTTAGGTGGCATACCCTTGGAGTTGAAAGGGTCGCGGCGCTTGAAGGGATCCACCTGTTTTATATATACAAAATATTACTTGCAACTGCATTCACTCCTGTACATGGTTATTTCCCTTTAATCGTGTCCCGAAAATTTAATGGAAAATAATAATGGTTACTGGTGTATCTTATAACTGTGTAAAGCCAATTCTAAAACTTATTTTCTATAAATGGAAAAATTGGAGCCTAATGTGACTAACATCGGCACAGATTTTCGGAAAGGGCTGATAAACAAAAGGTTAGCTACCATGCATGTTTCCGTACATTCATTTACATACGAGACCACCGTAAAAAAAGTTCTCCGATATAATAAATAATCATTTTCCTACTACGCCGTGACGCCCATGTGTTTAGATGTATACTACCATTTCTTTGGTTTGTGGAAAAAAATGTCCTTGGCAATGTAAAATACTTAAATACGCAACATTTCAAGAGAAAAAAATTTGTTTTGCAAAAATATATGATTCTACCTATGTAACGCACATGGATTTTAATCCTTGGCACGCTAATAGATAGGGGAGTTTTCGCACTGGATTTAGGGCGTTAGATTTTCGGTCAGTTTGTTGGCATCAAACGACTTCTTAACTAACCTAAGATTTTTATTTACTACCCCCTCTAGTACCCGAGAATCCAATACTGACCAATTGAGGTGTCATCCGCAAACAAACCAAAAGCACCCCTAATCTCTAGCAGAGTCAAATTATTAACAGTCAAGGAGGGTTCCCACTTTACTCCAACACTCATTTTCCCAGACAAGTCTTGGATCAAGAGATGGACAATAGCCGCAGATGCACCTATCTCTTTCCCAAGATCTTCAATTAATCTCAGACTGGGGTGCCAAGAACCTTGTTCAGTTCAACGCCTTCAAAACCGTCTTGCTCCCTGTCACGCAAAATATCCGGCAACACTTACCCCATCCCCATGAATAGCGTAATGGTCAAGCCCTATAGAACAATAAAACGTCCAATCTTGTTGGCATCGCTTTCGAACATGATCTCAGCTAGCACAAGCACATTAGTTCAGTAGCCACATCGGCAGCTAAAAAGCTTGGTTTTCTCTTTTGAACCAGAAAATCCCTTCCAACTTACACCCTATCTATGTTTCCCAAATATGACCTAACCTAGAGTAATGTTCCCACATCTGGGAAGCGGCATTACCTTCGACACTTAACATCCTTGATTCTATCCAAAAGAGAGCCATTCGACACATTAATGACCCAGTCCTCACAAGAAAACTTCCTTCTCTCGCTCATCGCCGCGCTGTTGGAAATGTATCCCTTTTCTACCGGTACTTCCACGGATTTTACTCTAAAGAACTAGCCGCTATAATTCCTTCCTTGACTGTTCCTAACAGAACAACAAGAAGCGCGTTACGTATGCACTCCTTTATTGTCCAGGGACAAAAGCCTAGAACATCCCACTTCTCTAGCTCATTCATACCTAGGGTCTCCAGATTATGAAACAAATTGCCTGCAGATGTTTCCCCTTCCCCTCCCAACCTCCAATCCTTTAAATCCCGTGTTAACAGATTACATTTCCCTTCTCTTCAGAAGCTCACGGTACGTTAGTACTTAGGCTTGAAGTCTACGTGGGCTGTCTTACATAAAGAAAAGCTTTATTAAGCCATATGCACAAGACGATGAATATGACATAAAACTCATCACTGTAGTGTTTGATGGGTATAGTTTCTTTTTTATTATCACCAAATTAATATAACCAATTAGAATTGGCAGGCATATGGTAAGTAAATTGCATTTTTTTTGACCGTAGATTTTCTAAAGCTATAAGGGTACTTGAAGCTACATTTAAACAATGTAAGCCTTTTGTTTAAACAGGTCATCAACTAACTGCCCTCAGTACTTGTATTATAATAGTTACTTAATCACAAATTTTCAAACTACCTAAGCTGGTCAGTTGGTTTAAACCAGTGCCATGTAATGCGATACACCCACAGTCACACAGACCATCTACTTATTTTCATTTCCAGAGCTTTTGTGGGAATTTTTGTAACGTTCAATCTGGCAAAAGATAATTATCTTCCCTTATAATGCAGGCGCGGCCCGTGAGTTTTTTTTATAGGTGGGTCAAAATTTTGTGGGCAACTAGTGATATCAACGCAACAAGCAAAATACACTTTTTTAATTGAGAAAGGTTTTTAATAATGTGCCAAGAAATTATTTACCTACAAATAAACACTGCAAAAATCATAAAATAGGTACTGCAGAATATTGAACATTACTACTCTAGATGTTTATGGCTTTTTTCTGTGTTTTAATACTCTAGATTAGTAGATTTTAGCGGCTTCCGTTTTGATAAGTTTAGCATCCCCTCAATAGATGTCGCGCCTTGTACTAAATGCCCAGAATATAAACAGAACAAAATTCTGAGCTAAAAGTATGATTAGGTATTCGTAAAATAAAATTAGGAACGCTGCCGAAACTCCGTTTTCTTTAATAAATACAATGCTGGCGACTAGACATAAAGTCAAAGTCAAAAACAGCTTTATTGTTTCAAGATATAATCTTATAAACAAAGCATCCTAAAAATCTAACTAACTAAATTTAAAACAATAAGGACGCAAATTAAAATAAAATATGTATAAAACGGTCAAAACGCCACTATTACAATATAACACAATAATATCTCAAATCTATAACAATATCAAAAGTCATGAGATAAAATAAACAGCAAAAAAAAAATATATATATATATATATATATATATATATATATATATATATATATATATATATATATATATATATATATATATATATATATATATATATATATGTATATATATATATATATATATATATATATATATATATATATATATATATATATATATATATATATATATATATATATATAATATCAAAGTAGACAACATGTAAACAGGACAAAAAGGTCGACAGTAAAACCTGAGACATACAGACACCAGTCAAATAGAATCAGACAAATATTCAGCAACTGAATAGTAAGCCTTCCCAATTAATAGTTTTTTTACTTCCCGTCTAAAATGTTTTCCATTTTTAATCTTTCGTAAAACTAACGGCAAGTGATTAAACAGTTGTTTGCTTTTAAAAATAATAGAATTTTTTGTTAAACTTGAAGTGGGGATAGGTATGGCGATAATTTCAGAAGATCGAGTAGCGTAAACTCCTGTTCTTTCTATTTCGTGCTGAAATTTATTGTGCATGAGACAAACTGTCTCTATAATGAATATGCACGCCAAAGTTAAAATTTGCAGGGACACAAATAGTGGTCTACAAGACTCCCGAGAACTGACTCTGCACAAAGACCGAACTGCACGCTTCTGCAAAACAAAAATCACACCAACGAGTTGGCTCGAGCACGATCCCCAGAAACACACACCATATCGCAATAGTAATACGCATAGTAATACGATATTTGTCTACGCACGTGCAGGCTGTAAGCTGTAGTAAATATGAGATTGCCAACAATTTTAAAAATATTTTATCGAGGAACAACTTGTTGCCAATACACCTTTTAGGGCCGATCTAATTTTTAAATAACAAAAAATCAAAAAAAAGTTCTTTTTTTATGTTTAACCGCTAATTAATATTATTAATACAATGCAAATACAATGCGCATATTAGGTACCTAATTAGTTTTGCTTTTTCCGAACCATATGTTTTGAAATAGGATATTTTAGGGCGCGGTTTGAGAGTATTTCCATAGTGGGAGTGGCCAGATATTATTGGTGGGCCGTCGACCAATTGTGTCTCTTTTTAACTTCCTCAAGCGGGTATGTCTGTTTCAATGAATTTATATCGTCCATATAAATCTATAAGATCAATTTAAAATATGACCCAGCCCGGAGCAAGCTTAGATATCCTTTGACGATGGCTTGGCTTGATTCTTTCTTGGGGAGTTTTCGCATGGAACTTTGAAACAAAAAATTCTTTTTTGGTTTTAAAAAATTAAAAAATAAATTGTTAGGTAGATCATTAAAAATTTTAGGTGGGTCATTGACCAAATGACCTTATGGACGGGCCGCGCCTGTTATAATGTTATTTTGTGGAAAATGTAAGCACCAAAAATAGAACGTTTAAAGTAGGGATGTAACGGGTAGCGCTTTTTAGGATCCGGCCAAACCGGGTACCCGGTCAATTAAGACCAGGCAAAACCCGGTACCCGGCCGGGTACCCGGTCTTGCGGAATATTACTATTGGCAATATCTTCTTTTACTTCTTATCAGTGGGTCATAGCAGAAAAGGTGCTGGAGCTGCTACAACCATTTGAACAAACAACTAAACATTTCAGCAGTACACACTGTAGGTACTATATCGGAAGTAATTCCTACAGTTTTTTCGCTAAAGAGGTTTTTAAGAGAAACACAAGTTCCAGGCTTAGGATCCATGCTAGAAAATCTTATGGAAGGATTAAGTCGAAGGTTTTCGAATATCGACACGAACAATAATTATCTGGTTGCATTTTTTACTGACACAGATAATTTGAAGGAAAAAGTAATAAAATATATCCTTGAAGCAAATTTGTTAATCCAAAATAATGAAGTTAATTTGTCATCCAATTCAGATTCAGATGACAATGTTCCTCTTAGTTTGTATACAGATAATCCATCCTCATCAAAAAGACCTAGAGAAGATAAACGCTCAGTTTGGGATGTGTTTACCAGTATTGCAAACACGCGAGATACAAATAAAAAATCATCTGCTAAAGCACCAAACATACAACAGGACGTGGAGGATGAAATAAGTTCATATTTGGCGTTGCCGTTAATTGATAGACAGTCAAGCCCATTTTCGTGGTGGCAAATAAATTCGCAGAGATTTCCTAATCTAGCAAAGCTTGCTAAAAAGTTTCTTTCAGCACCTGCCTCAACAATATTTAGTGAACGGTTGTTTTCAGAAGCGGGTAATATTTATGAAGAAACCCGAAACCGACTATCCTCTGAGAATGGTGAAATTTTAGTTTATCTTCATCACAATTTGCCATTAATTGATTTTAGTTATTAAATGTTTTAACAAAGTTTATTATTATAACCTTTTAAAATCTGTTTTTTATGTATTTTTTATCATCACAAAAATACACCGTTTCAGTTCTTTTATGTTTTATTTTATCAAAAATAGAAAACATAATAAAAAAAACCGGGTACCCGACCGGGTAACACCTGAACCCGGCAAAACCGGGTATCCGGCCTTCCCGGCCGGGTACCCGGTTTTGGCCGGGTAGACCGAGTACCCGTTACATCCCTAGTTTAAAGAATGACCAATCATTTCTTGAAATAACTTTTAACCACTTAGACTTTTGAAAGCAGAAACAATTTTCCGGCCTGCTTTTAATGCATTATTGTAGTTGGGTTTACATTCAGGGAAGCAACAATTTTTAGGCATTAAAATAAATTACTTACCAATAAACCAGCATAAATCATATTGTTATGTTATATGCTTATACCAACCAAGAATTAAATGCTATAACATATTATTAAAATCTTGCCAATACACACTTTCACAGTTAATTTATTTGTACCTAAATCGCAATTAACGGGGGAATATTTAAACGGCTAGTTGAGGTTTTCTGTCAGATGTCGCCCTTAAATGAGAAAATACCCCAACATCAAATGTTCATATGATTGTTCTGTTTTTATTGAAAAAATGGTGAATAAAGTTGGTAGTGTTTTTAGCATTAAAATATCGTGCCCTTAAGAATAATTTACAGGAACAAAATTATCCTGTCATTATGCTTTGACTACCTACAGGGTGAGTTTTTAAACTGCTACAAGGCGATATCTCGCAAACGGTTTAAAATATTTTCATGAAATTTTGATGAGTTAATAGGGAGATGGGGGGATATATTTAAACATATTTTTGACATTAACCCCTCTCTCTATTTTGTGGGGTGGGGATAACTTTAGAGTCTTAAATGGGATGATGTACTTTTTTTTATAAAATTCGAATCTATCTAAAAAAAACTCCAAAAATTTTTTTTTTCATTTGGTCACGTTGGTTTGGGTTTGATTTGTAACACTTTAAAAAAAAACTCGCCCTGTCCTAAATGAAACACTTATTCTGCAATAATAAAATTATTATTTAAAAACCTACTAACAGTACCTCAGGTAATTCGTTAATAAATACTTCCAACACTTTTTTTCTACTAAATTGTTGTTTATTTAAAGAAAAAATACAATTAATCTACCAGGGTAAAAATCAACCGTTACCTTGAGGAAAATTAAACGAATGTGTATACGATGGCATTGTTGCCAGATTTCCTACTTTAAAGCTTGTAAATAGAGACAGTTGTGACAATAATGATATTTTTGACTTTGACAATCTAAATTACCTGAACTTTCCATATGGAGTCTTTTGAGTGGAACTGGTTGTAATACAGGAGGCTGTGGAGAGTGTGATGGCTTGGGGGAGATAGAACTTTCCAATGGCCTTAAGGGTTGCATGGGACGTATTAATTTCTTAGCTGGGCGCGGTCGTTTTAATATATCTTGTCTTCGGGGGTCAACAACTCCAAAAGAACTTTTGGAAGGAAAACCATTTGGAGCATCCTAAAAATGAAAATTATTAGACTTGCTAGGTGATAGAAAAGTAATAATAAATTAATTCTTACTAAATAAAATTTACCAAAAAGATATATTCGTTGGGTATTACACTATTACTCTGTTAAGGAGAAATTAATATTTTAAAAATAATTAGTCGCTGTGCTTTAACATACAAAAATAAAAGAAATGCTGAAAAGAAAATTTTCTGTGTGGTTCCAGCAATAGGCCGTAAGTCAAAATATTTTTTGTCAGGGATTTGTCAGGTAGGCATTGCTTGCACACGTAATATATTATATTTGCATTCAAATGTTTAATAGATTTACTTGTTACAGATACAAGCATAGTTAAAGCAGGATTTTTTAGTTCTCAAAGCCATTTTCCCATTTATTATTATTAGATATATAGATAAAATTTTATTTGAAAATATTCCTACTACTCCTATCAAAATCTGCTTGTGAAAAAAAGCTGTTTGTAAAGCCAAAATGCATTTAAAAACTTATTTACCTGTTACTGCCAATATCTGATGTAAATATGCACAGACAGTGCATACAATTTTTTTTTCTACATGATGTTTTATTTGAGTACTTTGAAGCGCGACTAATTATTTTTAAAATATTAATTTTTCCTTAACAGTAGAATAGCATAATGCCCAATTAATAGATATTTTCAGTATAAATCTGCCACAATCATATAGACAATAGTTAAAACTTACTGAAGCATTGTCAGTCAATCCTTTAACTTTTAGGGTTTCTGCAACCCTCATAAAAGTAGGAATTTCTTCTTGGCTCACACTAACTTCACCTTGATACATAAAGTGTAATAAACTTTTCAAGGCCCCATAATTAACATCTGGCAATATGACTATAGGGTGTTTACATGGATTTACCCTAAAAAGGTCTTTAAAAAAGGGGCTGCATACAGAAAGCACCGTTTTATGTGCCTTGATATATTTGCCCTCAGCAGCTAGCGTAACATCTACTAAATCTTCGTCTTTTAATAGACTGTGAAAGCCAGAACTAAGATTTGTATGGAAGTTATTCCAGCATAAAGAAAATTGCTCTCCTACTTCCATATTTTCGATAAAAATTCTCTAAAACCGAAATAGAAAATAGCCAAAATGGGTCAAACAAAAATATTTATTGATGGAAACAACTGTTAATAACATGCTTACCTTATGTCTAAAATGGTAAATGGTATTCGCTATTGTAGGAACCCATAAAAAGAGTCAAAATGCCAGAGAAATTGTCTTCTCAGGCTAAAAAGCAAAAAATCTTTTTTTTTGTCAAACAAACCAAAAATGGAGGAATTCCTCTTCTTTTTTTGGGACGAACTATGGTTACAACACAGGTTACAAGCCAATGATGGCAATAATAGGCAAATTTTGGCGTCTTTGATGAGTACAATATATTGTCATGATATTAATTTATATCATTTTAAATTACGTTCTGAGAAATCTGGTGTGTTGGGTACGTAATCTACAATTTTAAAAATTGTGAACAATCATCTAACCAGAAAATCGAAACTCAAATAATGTCATTTAAACGCTCGGAAGTGAATTGCCGAATGCAAGAGTAGTCGCCAAAATTTACCTATTATAGCGGATCCGAATATTTAAGAACGGAAACGGTCCTGTGTTTTTTACATTTACCGAATAAATTTAGAATTTCTGAGAACTTCTCCCGTTCTTTAAAAATTCGCTTCTTCATAAATTATTTGCTTAAAATCTGAATTGGGACCGGTTGTGTCGTTAGTAAATTTAGTTTATTGTTTATAATCATATCCCACTAAACCAATGGCAGTCGGGAAACAGTCGGACTGGTGGGAAGTCGGCGCCCGGCGGCTCTTTTTTATTCATTTATTTATTTATTCAGACACTGAACATCACAGAATTACAATTCCAAATGGTTCATCAACAACTAAAACTAGTTCAGAACAAAAAGCATGAAAGATTGGTTAAACGAACAGCAAAAAGATAAATAACAGTATGCTGCACTGCGCCAAACTTCAGGTGCGGCTTCAGAGCATCCAGGGATATGTTGAAGATATCGATATGAGAGAAAAATCTGTTGTAGTTGTGCAGCAGGCGGTCGACGAAAACACTGAGCCCATAATTGGTTATGTGCCGCCTCTCAAAAAATAACCGGGGGTGCCTCGTTTGTCTTGACGGAACTGAGATCAGAACACCCGCCATAGATCACTGCAGTCCGTCACCCCGTGGATCAGCCTCTGAAGAAGCAGCAGCTGCGCGTCTCTTCTTCGCTGCTCCAGGGAGCAGCGTGTCGCACGCCAGGTGCTGGTGTGGGAGGTACAGTTTGAATAAAATATATTTAGTGAATTTATTTTGGACTCGTTCGATTCGCGACTTGTGAAGAGTGTAGTATGGTGACCACACAGCTGAGCAGTATTCGAGTATGCTTTTCTCACAAGACTGTTGTAGAGAATCTTGGTCGATCCTGTGTCGTTAATATACTTAGGGCGTGTACCGTTGTCAACTTCGGTTACGGTTTTGTGTCCCGTAAGTATCGGTAATCTGAAAAGTTGGCAGATTGGAAACGCAATATCTGTCATTAATGTCACCGAAGAAACCGAGCGGTTAACCAGGTTTGACAACGGTACACAGCCTTAGTGTTTTTCTTGATGAAACCGAGCATTCTAAGGCTGTACCGTTGTCAAACCTGGTTAACCGCCATTGATCTCCATCTACGATGCAGTTCAATGTTAACCGCATCGGTTTCTTCGGTGACATTAATGACAGATACTTTACAGGGACTGCGTTTCCAATCTTACCAACTTTTCAGATTACCGATACTTACGGGACAGTCGGGACACAAAACCGTAACCGAAGTTGACGACGGTACACGCCCTAAAGCTTCGCTGTACGATTCTCTCGACATGTAGGTTGAACGAGAGATTCTCTTCGAAGATGACTCCAAGATCACTATAGGATGATACACATTCCAGTTCGGTACTGTTGATTGTGTAGGTGGTCTTAATGCGGTTTGAACATCGGTGGAAACTCATGGATTCACATTTATTGACATTGAGTTTCAGAAAGATATCAACACACCAGTCGGACAAGGCGTCGAGGTCAGTCTGCAATGTATCAGAGTCAGGTGTGACGATTGAGAAGAATTTGAGATCATCGGCGTAGAGTAAAAAGTGGGACGATCTGAAGCATATTGATATGTCATTGAGAAATAGGATAAACAAAACAGGGCCGATATGCAACCCCTGTGGAACACCAGCAGTGGCACTCTGTAAGAAAAACAGCTCTTTGCAAATTCTTTCTATGTGTCACCGTTCGGTATGTTTCGCTGCTATCGCTATTTTTCTTACAGAGTGCCACTGCACACGTCACGTGAATCTCCTTAGACAGCAAGCCACCGACCTCCACGCACTGCCGTCAGTCTGTCAGATAGGAGACAATCCATTCTGAGGTAGGTACCCATAATGCCGATATCAGATAGTTTTTTTTAAGTAAGGAGTGGCAGATACTATCGAAGGCTTTAGACATGTCAGCGTACACAACGTCAACCTGCCCACCAGCGTCGACTGACGACACAAGATGACCCTGGTAGACTGCTAGATTTGTAGTTGTGGAGCGTCCCCGAAAGAATCCATGCTGCCCTGGAATAATGTAATTTCTGAATGTATAAAATAGCTCATCTGTGAGGATAGATTAGAAAATTTTAGAGATAATGGACAGCATCGAAATACCTCTGTAGTTCTTTATATCCGTCCTATCGCCGGCCTTAAAGATTGGTACCAAGATTGAAAATTTCCAGATGGATGGAAAGAGGCCGCTGATGAAGGACCTCTGAAATATAATACGCAGTGGGGCAAAGAGGGACGCTGAATAGTTCTTCAGAAGCACCAGGAGGATACCATCGGGTCCAGCCCTCTTAGAAATATCCAGATTTTTCAGTTTCTCCAAGATCTCGTTCATGGTGAAGTCGGGTTCAGATAGAGGGGCAGCAAAGCCTACAGGACCCGTACGTTCCCGGTTGGTATTGTGATGATCACAGTAACTAGATTAAAAGTGTGAAGTGAAGGCATTGGCGATGTCTTCGGGGTGACTATGCTCGCGGTTGCCATGCCTCATGACGCCAGGCAAACCCAAAATCTTGTTTAAATTCTTAATATAACTCCAAAAGTGTTTAATATTGCTGGGAATCAGGAGCTCGATGCTGGAGACGTATATCAGAAAGCACCAGTCGATTCTGAATTTAACCTCAAGGCGGACGTCTGAGTAGGCTTGATAGTCAGATGGGAGACCAGAACGCTTAAATTTTTTATAAAGTCTATTTTTAACAGTTATTAAGTTAAATTACGCAGGGGTTTGTCATACCATTTAGGATATTTGTGTGGAACGATGGTTCTCTGAGGGATGAATAAACTTATGCCCTCGAATAGAGTATCATAGAAGCGCTGCACCATCAACTCGACGTCCACAGCCGTTCGCAGTGGAGTCTTGTCGGAAATACCTGTTGAGTTCGGGATAGTTGGCTTCATTAAATTGATATACTGTTATAGAGGTTTCGGATTGGAGTGATCTAATGTGCTGAAGTCCAATGATAAGCTCAATCGTTGGATGCAGTGGATCGATGTTAACAAGGGAATGATTGTTGAGAGTTGTAGAGAATGAGTGAAATTCGTCCCCGAATATTAGGTCAAGGAACTTTCCTTGAGAGTTTCGAAGTTGATTAAACTGCTGCGGTTCCAAGAAAAACATATGATCGACAAGAGTTTTAGCCTGAGCAGTAGGTAAGGATTCAGGAACCAGTGTGAAATCATCAGTAATACAATTTACCCCGGGAAGATTAAAATCTCCGCATATCAGAAACTTGAAATTATCGTGTCTATTACGGAGAGACTCGCACGTGTTACGTAAAGCTTCATAACTACCGAAGGATGAATTGGATGGAATATAGACGCAACCAATCACGAAGTGAGTGTCATTAAGGCTAGCTCCGATCTACACGTTATCGTAGTGAGTGCTGGCCAAAGTAGTGAGGGGACTAGCAATAACGCTAGAGACCGCGATAAGGACGCCTCCTCCTCGGTTACAATCATGAACGTCATTAGGCCTGTCCTTACGAAAGATCGCGTGATTAGAGTGAAACACCTCTGAATTAGATATTTGGCCGTTCAACGATGTTTCAGTCAGAGTGATGGTCTCATAGTTGCATGACATCGTGTTACGTAGAAGTTCATCCGTTTTAGTCCTCAGTCCTCTGACGTTTTGGTAATATAAGATAATATATGGTTAGTTTTTAATTTGGCATTTTGTGCTGCACTCTGGATGAAGCTGGCGCAGTGTAAAAATCCGAGTTAGTTCGCAAATGTCGAGAGGTACAGTTCCCAGGGGGTTCGTTTAGATCAACATCAAGACGATCCAGTAGGTTATCGGAGTTGATTGGATCGGCGAGTATTTTGGTACAAATGTGCACAATAAGCTTCGTCTTAGCATTGTAGGAGGGGTTGCCATAATAGTTGAGCTCGCAGTCACTGGGAAAATCGTTGAAGCTGAGAAATTTTGTAGGAGCGTTCGTTCTATCGCGAAGGGACCGCTTAACAATCAGACCTGATTCGTAGACAAAGTTGTTGAGAATTGGTCTAGAGGCGGCATCAGGAGGTCCGACGAGAATTAAATTTGTGTGAGTAAACCGATCGAGGATGTGATTGACCAAGTTATTGTTAAGAGCTTTTCCCAAGAAAGCATCGTCGTTGCCGTAGAATAGGATAACGTAATCGTTCATGGTTAAGCGCCGACCAAGGTCAAAATATCTGTCAAAAATATCCTCCAGTCGAAGTCACTTACCATATTGACAGTTGATGTCATACGGTACGTGCGTGTTATTTCCATGCGATGAATTGCCAGCCTTCAAGCGAAAGCGTCATGGACTCGGCACACCAGAAACGATACCTAAGTTTCGAATCGAGCGCGGTTATAATTCTGGCAGCCCAGTTGCGAAAATCAGCTTTTGCCCGAGAATAGCAATCACAGAGAAGCGACAAAACGTGTCGGCACCTTTTATCTTTAGGGCTTAGGGTACCAGTTTTGCTGACCTTGGACAGACACGTATCCACAATATCGAACTGAGAAAAAGTATTCGTTAAATTACTGATGCGGTATACGGAGAAAAATGTACCAGTGTAGGTACAAATGTACTTACCGATCATCATCTTTTGGGAAAGAAAAAAAGTACACCCGCACCTGTCTTCGGCAGCCACGAAACGCACATGTATATCCAGGCATATTTCAAAACTTTTTACATTGAAAATAAAACACAATACAGAAATTCAACGCAAAATCAAAATATTCAAGGGCACCACCTAAACACACGTACTAATGACAATTACGTTCCACCCCACACGTTTGACAGAAGTCCACATTATCGTCGCACATGCGCTATCGGCTTTGTCGCTTCTATGTGATTGTTATTTTCGGCTTCCGTATTTCGCACTGCATTTGGTTCTTAAGCCGTCGTCCCATGTGCAGAATTAAGGACGGAGGCGGAACGTAAAAAGCGATTCTATTGGTCGCTGGGCGGCCATCTTAGGATTTTTTATATTACGCTTTTATTCCGTAAAAAAATTGTCTGCAGTGGATCTCCGTGAGGTCGTATTTGTAGAAACGAAGCGATATTTTTTCGCTCTGTTTTACGTTCACTGTCGAATGATTGGCAGATAAAAATAACACTATCGCTTTGTGTCGATTATAGAAAACTATAACCACCCGGAGTAGCACTGCAGGTTTAACTTTTTACGGACGTCCGCCAAAATATCAAATGAGTTTTGACACAACTCAAATTAATTTTCTTCTCAAAATAGTCGATAGGTGTAATGGGCTTATCCAGCAATTTCCTTTAATTTTATAATACAAAAGTGTTCCATTCGAAAAGCTTATCCCCAAAAGATTAGAATTTTCTTTGATCGAATTCACCCTCAAAATAGCGGTCAAACATCGCTTATTATGAAACGGGATGATGGCGTCTTGTGACGTAGCCCCACGATGAGCGATAAGCGTTGGCACCGCAGCAAAGATTTTGCAATGAACTTTGTCAAAATGACACTTATTCCCCTTAGGAGATCATGACGGTGTTGTATTGGATTAATTATTATTACATTGGCCGTTACATACAGTTGTTCTTCATGGGATGATGTCAAGCTGGAAACTGAATGTTTTCAATTTTGTCGAATTTTAAAGTTGGTATTTTAGTTATTATTCGTCTAACCGACGAAATTTTTTATGTGTTTGTTTCGATTGACTGATGGTGTAATAATATTAACATATTTATTTAAAACGCGAAATGACTAAACAAGCCCATTAGTTTGGTGTCCATGGCAGAGGAAATGGATATGTTGTGTCAAATTTAATGATCAAATAAATTTTATAAAAAATTTTAAGTTTCTCAATCGTGCGGGAAGGTTCTTGTTTTTTTTAAAGTAACCTTTTATTAGTATTAAAAGACAATGCCTGTTAATGCCCATCGTTGACAATTTAAGAAAGTAAAGTAAATATAAATGGATAACAACTAACCGACAGCTTTTAGTTAAGTTTATATTATTAATTTATGACTGTCTATTTGAATGACTCGTATCTTCAGCCAAAAAGTGCTGAACACATGAGGTATGTTCCGCTAAAAATTGTGCATTTATTTCTGCGTATTTCTATCTTTAATTCCGCACATGGGCAGTGAACTCGACCTAAAGAACTGGAACCGACGCGAAATACGAGAAATCTGAGGCCGAGAGCGACAGATATAGTGTAGGATCTCTGTTGCAGTCTAACCCATTATGGAAATGGCGAAAATGTGCTCTTCGCAATGTATTTTTATTTAATATTAAGCAAATTATTAAGCAAGTTGTTTACACTTGGGCCGATAGAAAACATTGTTAAAAATGTAAATAACGATTTGTTGTCCTTTTAAATAGTACAGACCGAGAAGAGCAAACCAGAGAGAAGCGACAAAATACGTCGGCACCTTTGATGTTGGGGGTCAAAAATTTTGTGACCTTGAATCTAAATAATAGACAGTTGACCGGTATAATTTGGGGTAATAAAGGTGTATATGTACTTACCGTTCAGGATCCTTTGGAAACATAAACATGCTAAATTCTTGACCCTCTTTTGAATGGCACTCACGAAACGTGCAGGTATTACCAAGCATAATTTAAGAATTTTTATAAATCACAGCAACATATTAAACACTTAAAACTTAGAATCAAAAATAGTTTTCCAAACACAAAACAAATTCATCGACTATCGGACTAAAAATGCTGGCGAGCGCAAGCACATGTTTATGATAGTTGACCGGTATATCCCCACTTAAATGTTTTCAGCCGGACTCGATTATGTCGCTTCTCTCTGGTTTGCTCTTCTCGGGTACAGATATCATTTTGAAGTAATTAACTTATACTACCTATACAGACAGCCAAAATAAGTAGGCCATATTATTGAGATCTATTGTTCGTTTTTAATTCCTTAGATATTAAATTTATTTCTAATAAAAGGTTGTTACAGGTGAAAAAAAAGTTGCTTTGATAAAGGTTGTTTTTGTACGCATGGATATTCTGGTAGAGAATACACTTTTCGGAGGAAATAAATATAAGTAAACATAGTTCTCACTCTCAATAGTTTTATTATTTATTACAAAATTAAACAAAAATAATTATTTAATCGTTTATATATTATTTATTTACAACTGCACTGCACATAGGCAAAAAAACAGAGAATTTTGATGAAATTAGAAGTCCTTAACAATTTTTAAATAATAAGTTTGGACATTTTGTGTTGTATTGTTGCAGGTTTTTAGTTTACTCTAGAATAATGATATAATCTACATTTTAAAAATAATGCTCATACTTTCTAATAATTTGTTTCATGTACCTAACTCTTCTGCAAAAATTTCATTGTTAATGGGATGATCAAAAAGTCAATAATTTTTTCCGAAATTTTTAATGGTTGAATTGTGAATTCATTATATTTTATTATTTATTTATTAAGTATCACACAATTTAACACACTTTTTTACTTTACTATAAAACCACAGAAACACGACAAAATAATGTTCTTAAACCCAGCAAACAACAAAGATCCCCAGGACGTCCCATTTTGATCCCCAACGTCCCAGGTGGGACGATCCCAGCTAAGGCGTCCCTGGGACGTCCCCTGGACTTTGAAAAGATCCCAAATTGGTCCCATTGCTGACGTCCTACGGACGTCTTATGTTGCCGTCCCAAGGACGTCAGCAATGGGATTTACAACACAAAAAGTGGCTATAATGTCCTAGTAAGGTCCTAAGATGATCCCATAATATGTCCTGTGTAACCTTTATGGGATCATCCCAGATACATCCCGACCTGTTCCAAACGGACGTCCCTGGGACGTCCCATGAACGGCTTTTTGTTGACTGGGAAAACACTAAAGTTTCATTCGACTTTCAACACGTAATTATATTGTTTCTGTTATTTGACAAATAAAAAATGTTATATTATGGTAAACTTAAGATGCCTCTTAAAATAGTTTTCAACTAAAAAAGCTTCAAAACTTTTAGACAAACTCTGAAGAACTCGAAGTTAATTAAAACAAATACAATACGAATATCGGATGCATGAGACACCGGATTTTTTTTCACGAAATTTCAAACTTTTTCGGATATCGGACATCGGAAATCGTACGCATGAGACGTCGGTTTAAGCCATCCCTCAAGGTAGCTAAGGCTCTGGTTAAGCGCCAGACCGAGTGGTAAGCTGGCCAACCTGTCCCATGGACGAGGGCTAAAACAGAGTACAAAGAGAAGAAACTAGAAACATCAAGCTAAGTTCTTTTTTGTTTATGTTAGCAAAATTAATTTGCTGAATTAAAGTTTTATCTACTGAAAGTTATTTTTCAACAGTAGTAAGCATTTTTATCATACATTTTCGCTGTTATGGTTGACAATAATTTACATTGATAAGTTTTGACAAGGTCAGTATGAAAATGCACTATTTTACCCATTAAATAAGTAGGACAATTTTTATTTTTGTTAAAACGACGAAACTTTAAAATAGTTTTATTAAATTTTGCATTACAATTACAATATACAATATTAAATTGTGAATACGATTGTGTAATATTTAAAATAAAATGATGTTTTAAACGGTTCCGTTATTTAAAAAATTCTAATTACAGCTCCTGCTTATATTTTGTATTTAAAGTCTATGATTTAAAACTTACCTTCTTGATCCCTGCAGCTGCAAAAATACGATAATTGAGTTACAGTTTACAATGTGGAAGTTTATGGCTATTTAACATTAAATTAGAAATAAGTTCCACCTTAATAGTAATAATAATAAACAATCTTTATTTCAAAAGTATATTCCAACAGAGTTAAAACATAAAACAAAATAACGTCAACAAGAAAGGTATTTACATATCCTCTATGTTTCTGACAAATTCAAAATATTCTCTAACATTATAAGGTTTCATAATTTCTAGCAAATTAAATATTTTCTTTTTTAACTTCCTAATGATATTAATCGCTTTTATACTCGCAGGCAAATGATTAAAGAACCGTATACAACTATAATATGCCCCTCTCTGTGTAATCATTAGTCTGTGCTTGGGATAATTATAATTAACATGCCTAGATGGATATGCATTTTGCAGAAAGCTATTCCTAAACATATATCTATTTTTAGAAAAAAATATTTATATACTCCTGTATGTAAATGGCAGTTACGGTTAACAATTTATTTTCGCTGAATTTAGCTCTGCACGATTCCCTGAAATTTAGTCCCAGCATTATTCTTAAAACTCTTTTTTGGCAAATAAACAGTTTTTCAATACAGGATTAAACAATATCGTATATGGATCTCAAAATTTGAATGATATATAATTTTCGAGATAATTTTCTTATGTCAATCAAACTAGCAGAGCCACAATGCCTTTCCAAATGTTTTCTTATGCCATAATTTTTGACTATTTTATTGCTAATTTATTACCTCATTTAAAATTTTTTTGTTCTTCATTTTTTAAAAAAAACCTGGCCCTGCTGGCCTGAGTTCAAACTAGCAGAGCCACGCTGAAAACCTCAAAACAAAATTATTTTCCAAAATGTTTTTATACAGGAATTTTTGTCCAATTAATTCCCCTGAAATATGTACAGAGACCGAAAAAATAAATAAACAGCGATTTTCAGTTTCGTCAATAGAGAAATCAAATACTATTACTTAACATTACTTACATTCAAGGGTGATCTACAGGATGTTCTCCTGGATAGTAGTATTATTCAGAGCCTGCGAGAAAATAAATTTTTAGGAATCTATATTGACAGTAGGTTGAAGTTTGAATGTCACGTAAAGAACTTGAGTGCAAAGTTGTCGTCTGGTTGTTACGCTATAATGGTTATTTCCAGAGAATTGGATGAAGGGGTTGCGAGAACAGCATATTTCGCCCTAATTGAGTCTCATTTACGCTATGGAATATGCTTTTGGGGTGCATGCTCAAAGCAACTGTTTAATATTATATTTATTCTACAAAAACGGGCGGTTAAATATATGTGTAAAGCTAAGGTACGAGATTCGTGTCGTCCCTTGTTTTTGTCGCACAAAATTTTAACTTTAACCTCCATACTTATTTTGGAATCGGCATGTTTGATGCATAAGAAGTATCAAGCTGATATAATCAGGAGCATGGTATACAATACGCGGAACGTATATAATATTTCTCTTCCCCGTCCAACCTCGGCTAACACTAAAAACTCCATATTTTATAATTCAAAAAAAGTCTTTAATCACCTTCCCTTAGCTTTAAGACAGTTGAAGGATAGCAGAGGGTTCCGTAGGAGGTTGAAAGGGTTGCTAGTTGCGAGACCCTACTATGACATATCAGAGTTTTTTGATGAAAACTTTAATTAGTACTTTTAAAAAATAAATTTTTAATGTGATGACGGTGAAACTTTTGGATTTATATTTTTTGTTTGGACCTTGACTTTTGTTTTACGGGACTTGTCAATTTAACAATTCAGGGGTAGCCTTGTGGTACCAGCTTTTTGTCGCTGATTTTGATTTTTTAGATATGATTTAATTGACTTGGCTTGTTACTTTGACACAGTCTTGATGTTAATTTAGGATAGTCAATTTTATTGTTGCTTTGTGTGTTTATTTTGACCCTGTGTATTGTGCTGTTATTTAGCTGTGGCGGCTTTACACAGTACACAGTAATCTTAACTTTTATATTGTAGATATACATAATATTTTTAAGCCTGTATTTTATGTCTATATATGTAGGTACCGCTTTGTCAGTAAGAATCTTTGTATTCTTTAGATAATAAAGCATTACTGACTTTGACTTTGACTTTCACTTAAAATCGCGAAATAATGACTTTTTAACTTGTGGGTATCTACTAGGTTTTAAGGCTAATTTATTGCTAATTTATTACCACATTTTTATTTTTTTTTGGTCTTCGTTTTTTTTTAACCTGTGGCTCTGCAGGGTAGAGTTCAAGCTAGCAGAGCCACGCTGAAAAACCACAAAACAAAATTATTTTCGAAAATGTTTTTATACAGGAATTTTTGGCCAATTAATTACTTCAACTGTTAGAAAAAAACAGCTCTTTTCAATTTATTTATTTATTTATTTTTATTTATTTATTATACAATTTTGCAGTTTTTCACTATACAATGTTTATACAATCATTATTTATTATACAATTTTACAATTCCCATTATACAAAAAGACTTGTTTTTAAATTAAAACTAGTATGGCTAGAAAAGGTTGTTAGCACAATAACTTAGGTTATCAACGTTAGTTTGTGAAAACCTCTACGGTAGTTAACGTATTAACGTACTAGCACTACCAATGGATCTTTTGAACACGCAACCATATGATGATATCAACGTGATGTCATAACACAAAAATAGTCAATAAATAAAGCTGGTTTTATTTACAGTCGTGCTAAGAACTGAAACATTTTAAAAACTTGTGTTTAAGTATTTAATCCTAAGTACTTTAAGTTATTTATTCATTTAGTGGGTTACATAAAAAATTACAATAAAAAAAACATTACACAGGTACAAAATGTGTCACAGAACAGGTAGGGTATAGCACCTAGGTATAGGATACCTGTATGTGCTTAACACTAAAGGATTAATATCACAGATTGTCCAGAAGGGACAAGTATTGCACTATAAAAAAAAGTTCCCTTTCCAAGACCATCCACAACTCAAGACATTCACTGATCAAAAACATCCAGAAACTCCTGACAATTTGAGAAGTAGTGAGCCCGAAACAATTTCTTAAACAATTTTTTCTCTTTGATACCGCGCATGTGCACAGGAATGAGATTATATAATTTAGGTCCAGTATACAAGACAAAATGACGGCACTGATTATTTCTGCAGAGAAAGGTATTTAGTAAATTATCTGTGTTTGCCCTTGTAGCATATGCATGTGAGATAAATAATTCTTCAAACTTATCATTAAGATGGACAAAGTTGCACACAGTGATTATGTAAAGACTCTTTAAATCACAAACTTCCTCGCCATACAACAAACTTGTTGAGTACAGTCTAGGTCTCTTTAAAATGACCTTCACCACATAATTCTGTACAATTCTCAAGGGTTGCAAGTGGCAGTTGCAAGCTCCCCCCCAAACCAAAACACCATAGCCCAGTAGCGGCTCCACAAGCGCTCTATAAAGTATTATAAGATTTTTTTTTGTCAAAATTTCCCTCAGGATGTAAAACTTGTGAATCAAGCATTTAATTTTTTTGCACAGATAAAGCACATGCTGGTCCCACCTGAGATGTTTATCAATAACCACTCCAAGATATTTGGTGCTGGTGCTCTCGTTTAGGGGTTCACCCACACCATCCAAACTTATACTACCAAAATCTGGCCTGTCTGCTTCAGTCAGAGAGAATGCAATATAATGAGTTTTTTTGATGTTTAAGCTAAGTTTAAGTGTATCTAAAATATTTTTTATCACGATAAAGCTTGATTTAAGCCTCTCTCTAACTTCGTCCCAGGTATCACCACAGAAAACCACCACAGTATCATCTGCATATGAGACAATCCTCCCCTCCAGAGCCAGGCCACAAAGACTATTTATGTAAAGATTAAAAAGAACAGGACCGATTACAGTGCCCTGTGGCACACCATGCTCAACAGTTTTGCTCTCACTGACAGCCCTCGCTATCCTGACCTGTTGGGGACGATCTCTAAGGTAGTCCGCAATTTCGTCCGCAATTCGTCAATAGAAATCCAATACTGTTACTTAAAATCGCGAAATAATAACTTTATGGCCTGTGGGTATCTATCAGGTTTGAATCCCTATTTTGTTTCTAATTTATTATCACATTTTTAATTTTTTTGCTCTTCGTTTCTTAAAAAAAAACCTGTGGCTCTGCTGGCTTGAGTTCAAGCTAGCAGAGCCACGCTGACAACCACAAAACAAAATTATTTTCCAAAATGTTTTTATACAGGAATTTTTGGCTTATTAATTGCCCCTCAAATATGTACAGAGACTGAGAAAAAAATAAACTGTTAGAAAAAGCAGCGCTTTTCAATTTCGTCAATAAAGAAATCCAATACTATTACTTAAAATCGCGAAATAATAACTTTATAACCTGTGAGTATCTACTACTAGGTTTTAAGCCTAATTTATTGCTGATTTATTACCACATTTTTAATTTTTTTGCTCTGCGTTTTTTTTTTTAAACCTGTGGATCTGCTGGCTTGAGTTCAAGGTAGCAGTGAAAAACCACAAAACAAAATTATTTTCCAAAATGTTTTTATACAGGAATTTTTGGCCCATTAATTGACCCAGAAATATGTACAGAGACTGAGAAAGAATAAACTGTAAGGCCGGCCATCAAAGAAACTTGAAACGCGAAGCAGGCAACGTGAAACATATTTTATTAAAGAGCAGCACGTCAGTAGCGGATGGTGAAATTTTAATCCCACCAAATACATACATGTAAAAAACAGGCCAACTTCTCGTCAGGACTGTGTGTTTTGTTATCTGAAAAAATAACTGAAATGTAGAAATTATGCCAAGTTCCTTGCCTACACGTTATTAGCAGTGTTTTGATAAGCACAGAAAAATATTGTGTGAACCGATAAATCTACAGACCAAACGTGGCAAATTTTCAAGGGTCTCAATATTGCTCAGTTCTTTAATGAGAACAAGATTCAGATTATATGGTAACATGTTTAAGTACGACATTATTCGGTTAATGGTGCTGTTTTTTCCAATATCAGTGCAACTAGGGTTTGTGGAAAATAGTTCTAGTTGCCTCGTATGGCGATATGGCACTCTAAAATTTATCAAGGCCAAGAGGTCCGCGCAGTCTACCCCATTATTCAGCAGCTTGTGGCCAAAGATCAAGGTCAGCTGCACTTTGCGTGTTTCCAAAGCATTCAGCCCAATATGTTTAGCCGCTCATGGTACGATAATAGAGAAGTGTCCACATTTAGTTTAGCCAATAAGAACTTGACAAACTTCGATTGTACGCGTTCTATTCTTTTAATATGTGTGTTGTATAAAGGACCCTATATCAAGCATCAATACTCTAGGTGGCTCCAGTGCGTAGTATATAGACTTTAGGACCTCGATGCCCCTAAAATCCCAGCACTGCCGCATGACAAAGCCCATCATCTTAAAAGCCTTTGCTGAAACATTGTCAATATGGGCAATAAATCTCAGTTCCCTGTCGAAAATGATACCAAGATCATTGACCAGTGTAACCCTCGGTAGTAGAGAACCATCAATATTATAAACATGATCCACAGCATACCTTTTTCTGGAAAAAGATATAACTTTACACTTGGTTGTGTTTAGTGCCATTTTATTATTCTCACACCACGTCAATAACTTTGTTATTTGATGCTGTAACAACACCCAATCACTCGTGTTAGAGATGATGCGGTAAATCTTTAGGTCATCGGCGAAAAATAGAAAGGAGCAATGATCAGATATGTAGGATAGATCATTTACGAATATCAAGAACAATACAGGACCAAGATGAGTGCCCTGGGGTACTCCAGAATGAACCAGGATGTCTTTTGAGAGGTTGTTATTAACTTTGACGTATTGGATTCGGTTACGGAGATAACTGTTAATCCAGGAGAGTAATGGATCTCCAATACCGCAATGTTCTAGTTTTTGTAGTAGGATATATTGGTCGACTCGGTCAAACGCTTTCTTAAAGTCAAAATAAACTGAGTCGACTGTAAAACAGCATCGAGGGCAGTTGCCAGAAAATTACTATAAACACATAAATTTGATTGGCATGACCTGCCAGAGAAAAATCCATGCTGATTCGGCGTGATTATGTTCCTAAATGACGCGAAAAGGGTGTCTGTCACAAGTGACTCCAAAACCTTAGCGACACATGATACGCCAGAAATTGGTCGATACATCTGATCCGAGATCTGATCGATCGCCACCTTTGAATAGCGAAGTGGCAATGGCAGTTTTCCATGTGGAAGGAAACTGCCCAGAACCCAAGGATGTTCTGTAAATGTAGCTTAGTGGTAGGGATAAAGTCAGACTACAGTTTTTTTTTAACATATCTCAAAAAAATATAGATACTTCAAGAATAATGGACATTTATGAGACTAATAACTTTAAAATATTAAATCAAGATATATCGACTAGAGACACAAATTCAAGCCAGACCTTGATTGATCATATACTTTCAAATTCAACTAATAATTTATCTCTAAACGTGTTAGACAGCCCTCTTAGCGATCATAAAATTCAAATCTTAAATATTCCATTGAAGTCGCAGAATAAATTGCCAAAATTCAAAAATATAGAAGTAAAAAAATTTATAATAGAAAAACTTAAAGGTCAACTATCAACTCTCAATAAACAAAAAGAAGAAATAAAAGATCCTAACATGTTATATTTAAAAATACTTGATATCTTCAACTCTTGTTCTTATGGGAAATCCATTCGTATAAGAAGCAGCTCCAAAGTTTGGTTTAATCATGAACTGACGGAAATGTTCAAGACCCGCGACAAGTATTATGAAAAAACTAAAAAATATCCAGAAAATCAATTATATAGAAATATTTATAAAAACTATAATAATTTAGTGAAAACAAAAATTAGACAAGCTAAACGGAAATATTACAATGAAAAATTTATATCTGGAGACCAGAAAACAATATGGAAAAGTTTGAACGCTCTTTTAACAAATAAATTAAACCACAGTGAAATAAATATCAACTCTCTAAAAATTAATGGTCAGAAAATTGAAGAAAAGAATATTATATGTGAAGAAATGAATAGACATTTTGTAAATGTTGGAGAAGAACTAGCTAGCAAAATTCAGCAAGTAGATCCTAATTTTATTGTACAAACAAATGAGTCCTCTATGTTTCTTAACAATAATAATATATATGAAGAAGATATTTTTAATATAATCAATGATATGGACATAAAGAAATCTTGTGGCTTTGATAACATTAATGTAAAAATTTTAAAGACTGTTAAGGCGGAAATTTCTCCCATTTTAGTTTATCTTACAAAAATTTCTTTAAAAAAAAGTATTTTTCCAGATGGCTTAAAAATTGCAAAAGTTGTCCCGATTTTCAAAACTGGTGAAAAAAATATTACTAATAATTATCGACCTATTTCAGTTTTACCAGTCATTTCAAAAATAATAGAAAAAATAGTTTCTCAAAAAATTGTCCTTTTTTTAGAAAACAGAAATTTACTGTATTCTGGACAATATGGATTTCGTAGATCTAGGAATACTGAAGCTGCAGCTACTGATGTTGTAACTGACATCCAGGTTAATGTTGATAATAACAGAAAATGCTGCTTGGTATCTCTAGACCTATGTAAGGCATTCGATACAGTGAATCATCAAATTTTATTGCAGATTCTTCACACTATAGGAATACGAGGTAATATATATAACTGGATTCAAAATTATTTATGTAATCGCAAACAATATGTTGAAATAAAAAATATTAAAAGTTCTTTAAAAAATATTACATGCGGTGTCCCACAAGGTTCGATATTGGGACCAATTCTTTTTCTCATTTATATTAACTCTATTTCAAAATTAAATTTAAAGGGTAAAATAAGATTATTTGCAGACGATACCACTATTATTTATTTTGGTAATACATATAATCAAATTATAAATGATATTAATGATGACTTAAATGAAATATTTATTTGGCTGCAATATCATAAATTAACTTTAAATTTTGAAAAGTCTTGTTTTATGATGATTTGTAAAAATCAGAAACAAACTGAAAATTTGACATTATCCTATAGGGGTAGAAATATAAAGTATTCAAAAAAAATTAAATTTTTAGGATTAACATTAGACGAAAATCTTTCCTGGAAACAACATATTCAAAATTTAAGTAATAAAATATCACCAATTGTTGGTATATTATATAAGATTAGATATTTTATACCCCTTAGATATTTAAAATCTTTGTATTTTTCATTAATTTATTCCCATTTACAGTATCTTATTTCGCTATGGGGATCTGCTTGTGCATATATTTTATATCCACTAAAAAAATTACAAAATAAATGTATTAAATGCATTCATAAATTACCTTTTCTTACGCCAACTGAAAATTTATATAAACCAAATGGTTATTTGAATATTGAAAATATTTATAAATTAAAAATTTCTATTTTAATTCATTCAATAATAAATGGAAAAAAGATTTTAAATTTAAAATTATTAAAAGCAATAAATATTCATACTTATGAAACAAGAAATAATAATGATTTGATTATTTCTCAAGTTAAAAGTAACTTTGCCCAGAAATCATTATTACACAATGGAATAATTATTTACAATAATATTCCAAAAGAAATAAGAAATATTTTCGATATTAAAAAATATAAAAGATATTTAAAAAAATACTATCTGGAAAAATAGCCTTTAATTAAAATCTTCTTTGTTATTACTGTTATACTGCTTTAATTTGTTTTACTTTGTTGTAAATTTTACTTTTAGATTTTTATTTATATTTTGTAATTATTTCCCTGTAATAAGCAATTGTAAATGCTGGTTGGGAATAAATGTATTTAAATTTAAAAAAAAAAAAAAAAAAAAAAAGGAATGCTGCCATGGTGGAATTTTGTCAAAACCAGCGCCCTTATGAATATTCAGGCTGACCAATTTGTTTGCTTGTGTTTGGTTGTACCCTAGATAAGCTTAAAAAAGTTTCTAATGAAATTTGTGTGAAACTAAAATTGTATATAATGCGAATATTAGAAAGAAATCCCGGATTTGTTCTGATTTCTCTATTTCTGAAATCCTAAAAGATAGTACTGATATGTATCCACATTTTCGTTTCCCAGCAGTGACAAGCTGTGATGTAGAAAAAAGCTTTTCGAGACTTGGAGATATACTTAACTACAAAAGAACGTCTTTCACTGAAATAAACTTTGAGAAAATGTTGATTATTGCATGTAATGCAAATACACTGTAATGTAGATTAAAATATATGTTTTCCATTTCGCAATAAATACTATAGCCAAATTTACCACTGGTGATTTAGGAAATCATTCAAACTTGATTTTGGGCTAAGTGACAAATCCCATAGAGAATACAAGGATGCTCCGCTGGGCGTGGAGACATTGTAGTTACCGCAACGCGGACTGGCCGATGTCGCGTGGTCAGGTTTGTCGTCATCGACGTTCACTAATCGTAAGATTTTCCTTTCACCCGGACTTGGTTCTTTTCACCAACGGTCTTAATAGTATATATTTTTACTTTTTGCTATGCTAAAAGTATGCATTAAAATTATTAAACCCTGGCCCACGCTTATGATATTTGAAGCCAGACAAGCCAGCCTCAACAAAAGCCCTTGCGCGAAGTCGCGCAAAAATCCTAGTCTTAGACATGACATGCCACTCTTTCCAAAATCTTGTTGATTACTGGCAATACGTTTATAGGTCTGTATTCCGATGGCAAACTAGGGTTCTGTACCTTAGGAATGGGAATTATAATGCTATTTTTGTCATTAGGAACACTACTGGTCTCCAAGGAGTTAATTATTAAATTTAACAGCGGATATCCTACCGCGTCAAAGGTGTCTAAGGAGTTTTACTCTAATTACATTGTCAGCCGTGACTTTATTTTTTAGACCACTTACAATTTTGCACAGCTTGTCCATGGTCACTTTGTCAGATGTCTGCAGTGAACTGTCAGACCACCGTGTGTTACTGTCAATTTCCGTCCCTACTGGTATATTTTGAGCTATATCTTGAATTGGAACTCCGTATGTTTATTTGTGCAATCTAAAATTTCAGATAAAAAAATCAAGACATCAATATGAAACCTTACTGGTTTAACAAAATATGCTGCGTGCCAGAATGTTTCAATTCCTCAACTGAAGGTGAAGGTTGCTACAAAGAATTTTTTGATTTACCTGCTGAACCACAGTCAAGAAATAGGTGGCTAAGGGCCATTCTTTCGGCAGACGGAGAGGGTCTTAAAATCTGTGAAGATCATTTTAGGGTAAGTTTTACGCATGTTTCGGTACCTATGTTATATGTATGATCCTTGTGAATTTTTTTAAATGATTTTTCTTTACTATTTACCAAAATATACAAGGTGGTTTCGGCACCTATATTCTATTGAGTTTAATTTAAGAATGACAGAAAAAAACAATTGAACACGAATTCACCCTATTGGTCAGTTGCATGGACGGTTTACACCAGAACATATTTTAGCAATCACAAAAATAATTTTTTACTTGCCTGATAATCACGGAGGAATCAGATTTCTTTCTATCTGTGTTGGCGGAAGTGCATTAGAAAAAGACAAATAAAAAAAGAATATTGTTTAAATTTTTATCGTACCTTCTTTGCTAGTGGAAGTACCTATAGATGTTTTCAAAGTTGAATGGTACAGGAACGTCATACCTGACAAGACAAAGTCCGCATCTATTGTCTTCTCGCTTAGTGCCCGCCCATTTTGAACAACCTAAGCGTCATAAGCGTGCCCTACTATTGTTCTGTATTCTTAAGATAGAAAAGCTGCTGCTAAATGATTTGACAACGCTGCACGACTTTTGCGTGCCCAAATATATATATAATTTATTATTTTTCGTTCCGATTGAATTCTGAACTTATCAAAATTTTGTAGAAACAATAAATTTAAGTACTACCTAAAATAGGTACTACCTGGGTCCAAATAGGAAAGAAATCATAAGCAGGTACCAGTACAACTTATTTTTATACCTAAACAACCATAATTTTTAATATTTTAATAAACAAGAATGAAGAAGGCACTATCACTATAATAATAAAAATATGCATGGGGAGAAAATTTCAATAATATTTACTTAATAATAGAATAATGCCCTTGTTTTTTTGTTTAGCACTTTTTGCCATAGTAATATGTCAGCTACTTTTTTTTTATAAAAATTTAAATTATAGTAAGCTATAGTAAAGCCGAAGATTTTACAAAATATTAAATATAATGATTTTTTTATTCCTACTGAATCCCATTACACATTAAAAAAAACAATAAATTTAAATATTAAAATATTTAGTGTAATTACCTAAAATAGGTACTGCCTGGGTCTAAATAAAATACCATTGTACCTTATTTTTATACCTAACCAACCATAATGTATAGTAAACAAAACAGAAAGTTGGAAAGAGAGGTGTTATTATACATAGTAAAGGCAGAGAAATTGTAAGCAATGTTACTAAGTTTATGAAGAAAGAAGCAGATGAAGGACATACTATTCCTTTAAAAAACTACAGGTATGTAACTAATTTATGTCTTAACTTTAACTATCATGATTTAATTCGGTGAGAAGGTTGTAAATACGAGTAATGTAGTCATTAATTACAAGTATTTATGAGTATTACGAAACATGATATAGTTATACCAGAGTAGAGAAATGGGGGAGTAGCGACACTCAGCAAAAATCGTTTGAAGTTTCTGCATCAAAGCAAAACGCCGATGCACACTGCGTTCTCCGGGCAGCATATTACGGGGACGTTCGATAAGTATTAGTCGAAAAAATATTTGGTCGGTTATTTGATACATACAAATTTAAAAGGCGGTACGTAACTCTTTAGTATTTCGATTCATTAGTATTAATGGCTTTATTAGACACTTATTCCGAGGGCATGACACGAGGACTAGGAAAATACACAGGGACATACAAGGATATCAAAATAAAATCTTGCCAGATTTTGGTTAAACCAAAATGAAAATATAAATATATACACACACTGACGCTTATTTTATGGTGTTGTAGAAATAAAATAGCAAATATCTGTATCCAGTTATTTTAATACCTCCGTTTTCGCCTTGTTGTAAGCAGAATATGTATATCAAATACGTATTCTTATACATTATTTCTATAAATCCCATTCTCTAAATTTCGTTTCTTTAGCACAAATAGTTTTAAGATACTGCCATTATGCTCATATATACTAAAAATCGACGAGACACGACTGAAATACCTACTTTAAATTTTAATTCTATGTATCAATCTGTATATATTTCCAAAATTTATTTAATCCCGAGGTATGGGCAATCAGCTAAGAAAAAAAAATACATTTACAGTTGACAAGTCGCCTTCTTAGCTTAAGTAATATAAAATATAATAAGTAAATGAAAATGAAAACTCTTATGTAATATACAGAACACTGAACAAATATAAAATCAATCTTACCTGACAGGGTCTTTGGGACATCTTAAAAAGGACACTCCCTCGCTTTCTTTATTCATACAATTTTCTACGTGGCAATAACACACCATCGCGATCTCGACTGTATTCAATCAGACTAATTTTCTGACTGTCTCCGTAAAGACGCCACGAGTTGCCAGCAACCGGATAAAACTAGTTTAGCGAAGAGTCGGCAAAAACAGGAATAAGTGGCGAGTGTCGCTACCGTCTAATAATTCTACCGTGGTTATACATATAGTATTGTAACTCATAAAACGTTGGTGTTCCACTACAGTATGTCATCTTCGTTTATTCTCGTCCTTTTGCAATGTCTCAATAATTGTTCTCCGGTTCCGTTCTTCAAAAATAAATTCTCGAGGATATCCATCACAATCTTACTTAGGCAAAATTACTTTGACCTTAAAAATACTTAAACCGACATGGCCACGATGTACTACGCTTGCCTCCTTATCACCCGGAACTGAATCCCATAGAAAAAATATGGGCTTTAGTAAAGAATTGGGTAGCCGCTCGCAACGTCACATTTAAATTGGCTGATACGGAGGCTCTAACTAGACAAAAATTTCAGGAGGTATCTGAACAAGAGTGGTGCAATATTTGCCAACATGTAAAAAAATATGAAGAAGAGCTAATACAGAAAGAGCATATCCTTGATGACACTCTCGATCACTTAAGATTTACAGTGAATACAGGTTCATCAGAAGAAAGTGAAGACAGCAAGAGTGATAATACCTCATCAGAGGATAACCTGGGATGTTCGCGTCTTGATTCTGAGAGCGACTAACCATTTTTTTGTTTAAACAATACGTTACTTGTGTTAACAAAAGTTGTATGCTATTTAAAAAAATATATACCTATTTGTTAACTTCCCACTAAACTTTTCAAATATCTATTAATTAATGTAATTTTAGTTTACTTGACTCAGTTAATATAAAGTAGCAAATAATGAAACCACACAATCTATTAAATCGTTAAATCATTTTCACTTTTACTTACATATAAATTAATATTTTATTATTATATTAGTTTTTTCAATGGACTACGCCACTGGCGTGAAAGTGAGATAGAACACGTTGTCCTTTTTCACGTTGATGACGCTCCTGTACCATTCTCCTTTGAATCCAAGTCTATTGCGGGTTAGATACTTTGAAAGATTAAGCTTGTCGCCCACTTGTCCTTCACAGCACGGGACGATGCTGCCCGTCGCCTCCAGGCGACGTATAGTAGCATCGCCTACTTTTCCGGCGGCAACCGGTAGGTTGTGCTGTCAAAGATTTTCAAGAAAATTTAGTTCACATCTAGCATCTAGCAGTGAGAGATTCACGATGTGCAGTAATTCTAATGACGAAGAAATTATGGTAGGGTTCGTAGTATTATTATTAGAAGAAGGACATATGAAAAGAAAAAGGAGCATGTGGGTCCATCCTATTAATCAAAGGAAGGCAATTCTTGGAGTAGTTAGACCAAGGCCGTTTCTGGCTCAAAACTCCATGTTATTTCTTATGAAGGTTCAATCTGCATTTTTGGTGCCATTTTAAGGCGTGGTCACTTTTCCCTAGGCAGAGACCGCAGCAAGGCAGGAGTCGGGCAACCTCGGGAAGACTCTGCAATGATCGGAAGGGTAGGTTCAATGACCCAGATATATCAGCGACTACAAATGGGGATGGGAGGTCTCAGGATACTTCTTCAAGGATATATCAAACCATCCAGTCCCGCGTTTAATGATTCAGGATATTATTTATAAATTTAGATGGCAAGTCGAAAGGGATGTGTGTGGGGCACAGGTAATACGATGGATGAGGATTCAGACCGAGTAGGGAACCCTCTGAATTTCCTACACTAAGTATCAACTACAATTTTCTATTATATTCGTAACGTTTTAATATTATAATGATTTACCCGAGTAATTTGATAATACTATAAGAACACCGATGACAACAAATTTTAAATTTAGCGAATGGATTTATAGGTATATTAGTAGAATTATTGAAAGCTTCACTGCGGGAAATATAAATATTAAATTACAAGGTAAACAGCCATACATTGTTTAACATTAAAACCAGGATAGTTCTCGTACCAAATTTGATATACTACAGAATATTGATCCAGCTACAGAAGACATTCCATTTAACACTGTTACACCTGTATCGAATGGCGGTTTCGTGCTAAGCACAAATCAAACCAGTGCAGACAAGTTTAAAGACTTAGCGGCGCAAAAACTTTCCGATAATTATGAAGTAAGGGAGTTGAAAAGGGTACAACCGGCTGTTCGGATTGTTGGACTTTCCCAGGAATACAATGAGGAGGCTCTCATGCAGTGCATTCAACTACATAATCCATATATATTTTTTTCAGATTCTCAGTGCAAAATTTTAAAGTTGTGGCCTACAAAAAAAAAATAATCAAATTTATCAGGCTGACCTACAGTTGGATGAGTTAACTTTTCGGAGAATTACAGATATTGGTAAGCTTATTGTTGGGTTGGATAACTACTGTCTATGAGGCACTCTCTGTTCCACGCTGTTTTAAATGCAACGGTTATAACCACACTGTCAAATTTTGTAAAAAAGCATTATCTTGTCCTTTATGTTCCGGTAGTCATGATATCAAGACCTGCAGGGTTTCCAAAGATAGTGTATTAATTGTGTTAATGTTAAGGAGAAACAAAAACTAGACATTCCGGTTAATCATGCTGCATGGGATTATAATAGTTGTTTTGCTCATAAACAGTTAATTGAAAAGGTTAGGGGTGATATCCTTCGACTAGTCAAATAGCAACCAATGAGTCTTTTAGGTGAAACGCACCTATTTCTATCTAATTCTGCAAATATTAATTCTCCGCATTCTTCTACAACAAAAAGTAATTTATCTTTTAGCAAGCGAAATAACTTTAAAATATCAGTTTATTATCAAAATGTGCGAGGCCTAAGGAGCAAAACGAATGAATTTCTGAATTCTGTTTTGGCTACCAACTTCGACATATTGGCGATCTCGGAAACCTGGTTGGACTCTGATGTTTTAAATACTGAATTATTTGATTCGCGTTAACAGTTTATCGTGCAGATCGAGATTACCTACGGTTGGGTTGCACCAGGGGGGGGGTGGAGTGCTTTTGGCAGTAAAAAATATTTATGCGGTTTCAGTTTTAAAAATTAATAATATCCCGAGATCCATTGATTTACTTAGTGTTAAGGTAACTTTAAATTTATGTTCTTTTTATTTATTCTTGGTCTATATACCACCTAATACGAATGTCGATAACTATAATCAATTATTTGAGATAATAAGTGAATTGGGATACTTATACAAATCTAAAGTTGTATTTTTGGGTGATTTTAACTTGCCGGACTTGTCAAATGCATTATCTGGTGAATGTACTGATGAGAAAACCCTGTGTTTGTTAAATTATATGCAATTTTTTAACTTCACTCAGTATAATTTTGTTAAGAATATAAATGGTCGTTTATTAGACTTGGTCCTGTGTAATTCCGAAATACTTACGTGTGAAGTTGAAAAGGCTGAGGATGTATTATTGCCTGAAGATAATCATCATCCTGCACTGATAACGTTTTTTAATTTTGCTAATGAGAAAAAATTTAATAAGCAAAAAACTAGCTGCGTCTATTAAAACTTTAGAAAGGCTGATTTTGTGAATTTGTATTTACATTTTAGTAACATAAACTGGGACTTTTTGACTGCCGTCAGTGATGTAAACTCTGTTTGTGAATTATTTTACTTAAAAATTTATGAAGCTTTGGATGTTTTTGTGCCTAAGACGAGGAAGCGTCGCAGAAATTATCCACCTTGGTTCAACTCACAGATAATTAAAATAGTTAAGAAAAAGTTTGTAGTGTGGCGGAGGTTCAAGCGAACTGGTAAACATGCCGATCTATTAGATTTTAGGAGAATGAGAACTCTAGTAAAACATGAAGTAAATAATGCTTACAAAAGGTATTGTGAAGATATTGAAAATCGTATTGTATCTGATCCTACTAAATTCTGGCAATTAATAAATAGTAAGAAAAATAATAAGCAATTTCCTGAAATATTGACACTGGGTGAAAACAGTTTTAGAGATCATGCCGACATTGCAAATGCATTTGCCAACCATTTCCAATCATCTTATGTTTTGCCTGGTAATGTAGATAATCGTCAGACTGCGGCTGCAACGGTTACTATTTTTGTGGCGAAGTTTGATAAAGCTCATGTTTCACGTTGCCTTAAAAGGATGAAACAGAAGGGGACTATGGGTCCAGACAGAATACCATCTTTTTTATTGCATGATTGTGCTTGCCTTTTTGCTGAACCTCTTACCATAATTTTTAACTTATCTTTAAAAACGTCGCAATTTCCAGATATCTGGAAAGCATCCAAAATCATTCCGGTAATTAAAAAGGGGGAGAGGGGAAAAATAGAAAACTATCGCACCATAAGTATTGTTAACAACTTTTCTAAGTGTTTTGAAATGATTCTGCACTTTTTCAGGTTAAGAATAAATTCACAGAAAGCCAGCACGGTTTTGTCAAGGGGAGATCAACCATATCTAACTTAATTTGTTTGACACAATTTATAGCGGAAGCATTTGATCAGAACTGTCAGGTGGATGTTATTTTTACGGATTTTTCAAAGGCTTTTGATAGACTTGATCACAACATTCTGCTTAGTAAACTTCACACTTTTGGCTTTTCAGATAATTTGATTAATTTCTTTAAATCTTATTTGGCGGATAGGAAGCAGACAGTAGAGTGTTGTGGTCAATCGTCTGTCCAGATGAGTGCTACTTCCGGAGTACCACAGGGGTCCATCTTAGGTCCCCTGTTGTTTAACATATTTATCAACAGCATTGTCGAAAACCTTGAAAGTCACACACTTCTTTATGCTGATGACATGAAGATATATGCCCGCATAGGGAATCTGGAAGACTGTGGGGAACTTCAGCTCTCACTTGACAAGATCCACGACTGGTGTACTATAAATAACCTACCTTTAAATATAAATAAGTGTAAGGTTATGTCGTTCTCGCTAAAGCGTATCACACTGCCGTACGATTACGCAATCAATAATACTCCATTAGAAAGAGTAGAATCTTATGGTGATCTTGGTGTATTGTTGGACAGTAAACTTTCTTTTGTTCCTCATATAAACACTCTTTTATCGACTTGCTTCAAATTACTAGGGTTCGTTATACGAAATTCGCGTGATTTTTCGAATATCACTGCCTTAAAACTACTGTTTTATGCATTTGTGAGGTCCAGAATGGAGTATGCTTCGGTGATATGGTCGCCATATTATCAGATACATATTAATCGGCTTGAAAGGGTTCAGCGACGATTCTTGAAGTACTTAAGTTTCAAAATTGATGCCCACTACCCTGATATTGGTGTGCCTCAGGAGGACTTATTGCGCAGACAATCGTTGGACTCTTTGGAGAATAGACGCGGGGTTTTTCAACTAAAATTTCTTTACAACATCTTGCATAATGGGGTAGAATGTAGTGAGATTCTGAATTCCTTACAATTCCTGATTCCTAGAGCATCATCTCGCCATCCATACACATTTTACGTTTCAACACCGCGCACCAATATCTGTAAATTCTCACCCATAAATAGAATGTGCAGTACGTACAATATGCGCCAGGATGGGTTTGATATTTTTTATTGTGGCATAAATAGCGTACGGCTGACCTGACATTATGTTGTGGTCCACCTTTTGTGATTAATTTTCTTTTTTTAGACATGCTTAAGAGTTGTTAATTGTTAATAGTGTACCCCAGTTTAATTTTTGTCTTTTCTTACTTTGTACTTTGTATCTTGTATTTTGTATCTTGTAAATACTTTACATGTCTATGTATAACTATATTAGTATCTGTACTTTAAATTGTAATTATCTGTTGTACCCATTTGTTAATTGGTTTTAAACTGTTAAATGGGTGTAAATAAATAAATAAATAACACAAGGGTTAGGAGTTTTATTGGTTAGATAACTTTAGTTTGAGGAATACATCGATGTATAATAAAATAAATATTATATAGTCATCACACGCGTTGAGATATTAAGTGTTTATGTACATAAAATTATGTAATCGCCAATTAGCATTTATTAAAGTGTGCAGTTTCATTTACACTATTAATTTCAAGGAACTAATATAATCTCAGCAGGATGTATGTAATATTGCGCAACATATGACAAATATATATTATGTACTGTTTTTATAAATAGAACAAAATAAAATAACTTACCCAATATGCTGCTATTGAATCTGCAAGAAAAGTACTAAAATCGCACCATGATCTCCATCCTACAACCACCTACATTCTGTTTAGATGTTTTACCCTATAAAATAAAATATATTTTGAATATTACAACAGAAATTCCTAGTAACAACAATTATTCCGAAAATAAACACCTTTATAATTTTGTAATATTCAAGCTTAAGCTTTTGGGTTACATCTTATGCTAGTGCTTTAAAATACCAACATGCACATACCACTACAACTTATAAAATAGGTATAAATATTATCAATATCGTTATCGTTATAGTCAAAAATGGTGTAATGACCAAATATTAAAAATATGTAAAATGTGTTTTAATTTAGATTTTTAAATGATTTAATATTGTACCTATTGATTTTGATTTATTTTTAAGGTTTGATTGCTTCTTGATTGTTTATTCATGTTTAATATATTACGCTTAAAATATGTTGTTTTGATTAATTAAAAAAAATTATAAATTAAAAAAATTAAAATCCAAAAACTTTAACTTTGGGATTCCTATATCTATATCTGTTTTATCTATATCAACCGACTGTATCGTGATCAGCCCACGATACACTTACAACGGTATGGTACGCTATGACTTCACTTCGAGGGAAAATCCTAAATTGACTAGACGCTGACACCCCTTGTACATAAGTACAGGTCAGTTTATTGTCGGGTAGTGTGTTGAGTTGACGTTTATTAAAATAATACTGTCATATTTCATTTGCTCAGGTAAGGGCCAAGTTAATTTAAGATTTTCCCTCGAAGTGACGTCATAACGTAGCATGCCGTTGTAAGTGTATCGTGATCAACCGTAAAATTCAGTCAAAATAAAAACATACTTTTGATTTCACCTCGTATCACAAAGTACAAAAGGTAAAAATCTTGTAATCAAGATTACTTTCTACAGGGTTAGGTGTTAATATTTCCACCTTCAGAGTATTTCCTTAAAGTCTGGGAGCTACAACTCTGCTGTCCCAGTAGGTATTACAATTTTGTTGTCCTAGTTTTTTTTTGGCGCAATGGTACTTCCATTGATTTGTTAAACGGGCGAAGACGCAATTATTATTTCTTTTTAGTTATAAATAATATTTAAAACCAAGAAATCTGATAAAAATACAATAAAGTTAAAAGCGCTAAAATAAATTTCAACAACTTTAGACTATGATCTAGTTTTAAAAGAAGTAATTAAGTAAGATCAGATGAAACTATTCATTCATAAGTGAATTATTTTTATTTCTATTGAGTTCAATTTTCGAAGATGCTGTGTTATTAGAATATCGCTATGATTTTTATAACGTTAGATTTGTTAAATCATATAGTGTACTGATCTGTAATAATAGTAATAAATGAATAAATAAATAAGTCATGCGGCCACGTTAAAGGGAACTTCCTATTTTTTTCCAGGATGAAGACTTATTCCGGGATAAGAATCATAGAAAGAAGTTAAGACTGAACTCGATTCCGTCAATGAAATTGCCTCAGAATGTTTGTTCTACCTGTCTAGGATCTACTAGTCTCCCAAGACATTCTGAAAGATTTGAGGTAAGCTCCCAAGAATTTATATGGGTGATTGCCATGGAAGTCAGTCATTTTGACAGTACTTTTGTCCGATATAAAAAATGTGACAACAGTTGAAAATATTAGTATGTATACCGTTGCTTCAGACCACTCCCACTCCTCTACATCTGACGTCACAAGCCACGCCCTCTTACGACATCGGTCAAATGTTAGCTGTCATACGTCATACACTTTTGCGTTAACTACTTAGGCATTAGCTACCGTCGTCATTGGCCTTAGCTACTTAGACATCGACTACTTGGGCCCCCATGCCTTGGGGTCGTCGTACCTAATTAAGTATTTATTTGTGGTCTTCTTCGTCAGCACCATGAAAAAAAGGTCAGTTTTCCCCATCGATATTCGAACCTCCTACCTTTGGATTCATAGACCATCGCTTTACAGTTCTGGGCCAAAAGCCCATGTTCTTTCTTACGTGGCTTCGATTTGCATTTTTGGTAACAAATTGGGGCATAGTCACCTTCCTGGCGGCTCACAGAAACAGTGTTACCTATCGGAGGTCATCGGTGAAGCTCGGGATGTCTCTAGACCTCAATATCCCTAATTACCACTCCACGGGTCCAATCAGGTTAAATCCCTGCGCCCCGTGACTCGGCCAACTACGGAAACCATTTACACTTACACAGAACACCGCACCATGTATGTCAGAACATGTATAGGAGTGAGAGCAGGTCAATGTAATTAATGATAATCATTTAATAATAACATCGAATAACACACATATGTATGTAAATATTAAATAAAAATGAAAGTATGTACATTGTTGTACAATAAATTAAAACCAAGTTAAACACTCCTCAATCCGTATAAAAAATTATTTCAGTGTATTAAGTTCAAATCCAGGCAGGGTTGAGAAGATTTAATTCAGTTGATTAAAATCCGCGATTAAGATCATGATTTTTAATTTAAAAACCATGATTAAAATTAAAAAATTAAGCTAAAATCAGGATACTTAAAAACATATTTATTCATAAAAATAAAACTTTCAACTTTTGATACAAAAAAAACCTTCTTTGCAGTTGATATATAATATTTAGATCCCCAGTTCAAATTATAGAGAAAGTACAAGGAATACGTGACAACACCATTTCCAATCTATTCAGAAAATTGTCAATATTGCCCATAGGTGCCCTATAATATATACAGGGTGTTATGAAATTCACTGCATATATTGAAATAGGTGACTCCTGGGGTAGTCTACAAATATTCCCAATACTTTTTCTCTGAAGGCGCACATTTTTTTATTTTAGAAAATGCCCATATACCGGCCCTTACCCGACGCTTTTGAAGAGCCTGACGTCATAGGCTCTAATATTATAAAGAAAAAACAAAAAATCCAGCCGGGACATTGCCAAATTTAAATATTATCGTGATATCTAATTTTTTATCAGTTTTAGTGAAAACAGAAAATAATCGAAAGTATTTTTAATTCCACGGACGCATTCTACCAAAAATGTGTATTTTAATTTAATTTTCTTTACTTAATATGGGAAATGATGGACCACTCGTAAAATCGGTTGAAATTGTAACCAGATCGAAACGGGCTTTGTTATACCGGCAACACAAATAATAATTATGACACCCTATATTGGTTATTAATGAGATGAGCATTATTCCTACTAGCTTAAACTTTCTGCTAAAAAAAGGTTAAAAATCAAAACGAACAACACTAATTGAGCGCAACTACACGGTGTTTTAAAATTATAACCAAAATTCTTTCATTACAGCATTTGTCAAAAAAAAAAAACATTATTCTGTTTCACACAGCACGTTCAGAAAGTTGTTATTTGTCCTTTTAAAGTCAATAAAACTATCGTAACTTACCGATTTTTTTGAAAAGATCCCCTAAATGAGTTTCTCCAAAGTCAAAGTGTATCTAAATCGCTTTCTTGCACCCGCAAACGTTACATAATACGTAAATATTGTTAGTGTTAAGTTTAATTTAGTTTCCAACCCTATTAGGCTAATTTAAGAAACATTATAATCAAAGCACAAACTAGATAAAACTAAGCAAAATATTAATTAGCAACGGATCGACGACAACCATTTTCTAGGTAGCAAACCAATAAGAAACTACATTATTATTTAAAACAAACTTCTAAATAAAAAAAATATTGATAACATTCATAATACACACGCGTGTTTGTATAGTTGCCTATGCAGTAGTGTAGGTACGTTCAGACATTTAAATATTTCAACGTTAGTTGCAGGAAGTTTGTTTTTGTTTCATATAAATGCGAATTTCAAAATTAGTGAGAAAACGATAAAAAGATTAAATTGCTGACGCTGCTATTATTTCCACAGAACTGTTTTCCTATCTCTTATGCAACTATAATAACTATTGGTAGTTTTTTTTTGGGTTGCCTATCTTTGTTATGTCAGGGGTAAGAGTATTTCAAACAATTAGATAATGTGAGATAACTTGGCGGACCGCAAGAATTGTGTTGTAATAAATAAATAACTTTTTAGTTTTTCAGTGCTGATAGTAAAAATACCGTGAATTATTTTAAACATTGTGTTTTAATTAGTTAGTGGACCGTTTTTTTTTCATTAATACCTACTGTTTTGATATTGTTGCATAGTGTAACGTATATCCTAACAAACCTATCCTGTGTTTTTTTTGGTAAAATCTTTCTAGAGGAAGTGTATTTTACAGAGATTTTACTCTAAAAGTAACAAAAACATTAATTTTTGTTGTTAATAGTGCGAATAGTGACAAACAATCGTGGAATGTTTGTGTTTAACTTTTGTTAATTTTAATTTTTAGTCGAGTGCTCTTTTTTGCATGCGTGGATGTACTGTGTTGTTAGTGCGTATTTCATAACCTAAACTATTTTCAAAAGAAGTGTATTTCAAAGGGTGTTTACTTTAAAGGTAACACAAACATTATTTCTTATGCTGACTTAAATGGTTGATAGAATTGATTTGATAGAACTTATTCGTCCTGTGTGTTTCTTGCCAGTGACGGGTAGGTACCGTCGGTTACAGAAAGTTTAAGGGGCGATTACCAGCTTATTATTGTGAAGCGCCATTTATGAGTATTTATGAAGGATTAACCCGTTCCAATATATGCAATGAATTTCGTAACACCCTGTATACATAATAGATACAAATTAATCTTTGAACAATAAACAGCCGATAACTTAGAAGTTTTCTCCTCCAACTGATTCTGATTGTTTTAAATAATATTAATTCACATCGCGCGAGCATGCAGAATCCTATGGTTTAGTTACAACGCATTTAAGATTAAGTGGACGATAATAAATGAATTATTAAAATGTGCAGTATTAATTGCAACATTGTTATGGGTAATTATAAAGCGGTCTAGGTTAATCTCTGCATGATGATGCGAATAATATTGTACAGCGTAAGATAAAAAGTATACCGGTCATTTTTACTGTTTTTGCACATAGCTTAGAACAAAATAAAATAACTTACTCATATGCTGTTATAGAATCTGCAAGAAAAACTACTACAATCAAACTATGTTCAGGATACTACAACCACATCCTGTTTAGATATTTCACCTTGTAAAATAAAATATATTTTGAATATTACCGCAAAAATTCAGAGTAACGACTCTTATTCTAAAAATAAACATTTTCACGGTTTTGTAATATGCAAGCTGAAGATGTTTGGCGATATTGCATGATAGTGCTTTAAAATACTAACATGTACAGGGTCCAGTGGTCCAGTTTTCGACACTTTTGCATGGTATCTCGATTATCTTTAAAGATAATGCTGCGGTTTTCGCTGTACTGTGCTACTTTTTCATGAAACGTATGATGCCACAAACAGAATTTTCATAGCCCCCTTCGTTTCGGAGATACAGGGCGATTTTGAAAATGTCTTTTTCAAGCACCCCTCGTATCTCAGTTGCCTTTTAACTTATTGGTAAGGTAAAAATTGATTATTATATAGTTTTTGGCGTAGAATTCAGTGGCATAGTCATTTTTTCTTTCTAGAACGAATTTAAAGATAAAAACCAAAGTTGAATTTTTTTTAAATAGGACACCCTGTATATTTGTTTTCATTCGATTGCTTTTTTCATAAGCTTTTCAAAAATATATAATTGTTGTTATATATCTTTTGGAATAACTTCCGAATTTTACAATTAAAAAACAAAGGTATAATATTTCATACTTTCATAGTATCCTATAATAATATAATATAATAAGAAAAATCGAGAAATTGACACAACGTTTAGGCTGTGTAGAAGCAACTCCTTCTACTTCGTGTAGGGCTATTGAGAAAGAAGTTGAAGTGAACAAAGCTCGAGCACAATCTATATTACACAAATATAAATTTAGACCATATAAAGTAAAAATCGTTCAGCATTTACATCCTGGGGATATTGAACGTCGTCTCATTTTTTGCAATTGGTTTTTGCAGCAAACTCAAGTCAATGTGAATTTTGGAAGATTTGTGGCGTCTTTCACCAGCACTGGTATTTTCAATAGACACAATACCAGACGTTGGTGTCAAGAACACCATCATCTTTACTTTGAGCGGGAGCAGCAGGGAAGATTCGGTTTCAGCGTTGCTTGTTTTATTTTGGGAAGGCAATTAACTTATAAAATTTATGATGGAAGCCTTTCAGCCGTATCGTTACCTGGGTATATTGCAAGATGTTATACCTGAATTGCTAGATGGTATTCCCTTGGCTTACTCAAACAATATATATTTCTAACAGGACGGGACGCCTGCCCATAATGCCGGAATAATACGCCTTTTTTAGAAAATATTTTCGTGAAAATTGGATAGGAACCAACGGGCCCTTAAGATGGCCACCACGATCACCCGATCTTTCTGTCCTTGATTTTTTTTTGTGGGGTTACTTACAAATAAAGTTTACAAGTCTCGACATCGGTCTATAGAACTGCGTGAAGCCACCACACTCGAATTTCAAAATTTGCAGGGACGATCGATCATACTTTTAAATGCCACTCGACGAATAAGTAAAATGTGCGAGTTTTGTGTTAGAGAAAACGGTAACCATTTTGAGCAACTTTTGTGATTTATAAAATATAAACTAATATTTTTTACATTTACATTTTAAATTTACTAAAAACATCTGTTTCCTGTTTTATCTTTTGTTTGGAACAGTGAATTTTTTGATTCAAAGTTTGATCCAGTTATGTTATGGGGATTTCGAATTTTAAAAACAAACCTCAATGTTAGTTAAATGTCTATTCATTTGTTTCAATTCATGATATGACGGCCTACTATGAAATATTATACCCTTTTTTGTAATTGTAGAATTGGGAAGTTATTCCAAAAGGTATATACCAACAATTATATATTTTTGAAAAGCCTATGAAAAAAGCAATCGAATAAGAACAAAATATACAGAGTGTCCCTTTAAAAAAATTGCTACTTTGGTTTTTATTTTCAAATTTGTTCCTTCTAGAAAAAAATTGACTACGTCACTGGATTCTAGGCAAAAACCTATATAATAATCAGGTTTTATCTTACCGATAAGTTAAAAGGCAACTGAGATACGAGGGGTACTAGAAAATGACACATTTCCAAAATCGCCCTGTGTCTCCGAAACGTAGAGGGCTATGAAAATTGTGTTTATAGCATCATAAGTTTCACGAGAAAGTAGTACAGTATTGCGAAAACCGCAGCTCTCTATCTTCAAAGATATCCGAGATGCCATGCAAAAGTGTCGAAAATTGGACACACCCTGTACATACCACCACAACCTCAAACTACACGTATTATCGGTAACATCTGCAAAAAGGTAGTACTCATCATAGTTTTACTTCGTCTGTCGAACTTTTAATAACTTAAAGTAATGATAATATGGCACGTGAGCGAATTAAACTATAGGCGACCCTGTAAAATTAATAACCCTAAACTCTCTAATTATTGAAAATGGTACTCCAAACAGGTAAATGCACGTTCAGGAAAAATATTCTAGGAAGTACAGGAGTTATAAATTTAAGATGATAGAATAATAATTTGAATTGTAAATATATCGCACCTCGAATGCAAAACCAACATAACTCAAAATGCGGTGATTTTGAGATTTATATACCAAATCACTGCTCTTTTCGTTATCTTTAATAATACAACACTAACATAAATCTTAATTATAAAGAATGCCCTATAATACATGAAAGTACACAATACTACTACAATAATAAAACCTAAGCAAAAACTTAATATTTTCCAAAGGCCATTTTCTGGGTTCAGGTTTTTTTGAGTTAAGGTGGTTTTGCATTCAGGGTGCGATATAACCCAATCAAACCCAATCAAAATTATTATGTAACTTTTATTGATGAATACACCCATTACACAGTCACTTATTTGCTAACATATAAATCTCAAGTCTTATCTATGTTTAAAGATTTCGTGGCTAAAAGTGAAGCTCATTTTAATGTAAAAATAGTAAACCTAGTATAGTATAGTATCTGTCCAATGATTTTAAAGATTTCTGCTCTCAAAAAGGAATAACGTTCCATTTAACATTTCCCTATACACCGCAACAAAATGGCCTGGCAGAATGTATGAACCGAACGATTACAGAAAAAGCTCGTGCGATGATATGTTCTGCGTGTCTTGACAAATCGTTCTGGGGAGAGGCAGTCTTAACTGCTACCTATTTAATAAATAGAATCCCAACTAAAACGATAAAGACAAATAAAAAGCCATATGAAATGTGCCACGGCCATAAGCCACAATTAAAATTTTTAAAGGTGTTCGGTTCAACCGTTTATGTTCGTTTAAAAATCCGACCAGATAAATTCGATAAAAAATCAATAAAATGCATTTTTGTCGGTTATGAACAAAATGGGTATAAACTGTGGAACATTGAGGCAGCGAAATTTATCACAGCTCATGATGTTATAGTTGATGAAATAAATTTCAAAGTCTCAAGGCCGTCCCTTGAAAAAGAAGCTGATAAAATAAATAAACCAATACCAATAAAACCCAAACATCTGAGATATCAGATGACGGCCATGACCACTTAGAAATTCCTACTAGCACAAATCCTGATTCATCAAAAACCGAGAATAATAACAACTCGGTAGGTAATGAATTACGCAGGAGTGATAGGCTTAAAAATTGTCTGCCAGTGTCGTACGTCGATAACGATGATGACCAATTCCTACCCTATGTATCACAAAATTTATTCAATTCATTGCCAAAATGTTATTCTGACATTCAATATAGAACAGATAAAAATCAATGGGAAACGGCTATTAAAGACGAACTTAAGTCTATTGAAATCAATCGTTAAGACGTTAGGCACTAACAAATGAAACGCCCGTGCAATAATAATTAGTATAATCATATAATAATGTCAATCTGAGAGCTTAACAAAGAAAATAATGATCTCATCTCCCTTTCGCCAAAACGAAGTACTTCAATATAGGTTTTTGTTATGCTTAGTCGGCAATACTCCACACACACTGGGTTGACTTTGCAATCTTGTCGGTCTGCAGTGGGTGGAATGCCTAACACTCGGCCATCCTGAATGCCGATCGTCCCTGATCGTGCCTACCTAAAGTAAGGAGAAAAAAAAATTAATGTTCAAATAACATTCTAGTAGCAAAGTCTGTAGGTCTAGTTTAGGATATGAGAGTGCCTGTAAGGGGCAGTCTATCTCTCCCTCTTTATTTTTTTTTTGTATTGTTGCTGGCAAATGGGCAGTCTTTTGTCTTTTAAGGAACGTCAGCAAACGAACAGTCTTTTTGAAGGGTGTCAGCAATCGGACAGTCTTTGTGATGGTTGTCAGCAAACGGACAGTCTTTATGAGGGTTGCCAGCAAACGGGCAGTCTTTTTGGATATTGTCTGCAAACGGACAGTATGTTTTTTTTTGGAGGTTGTCAGCAAACTGACAATCTTATTTTCGGAGGTTGTCAGCAAACGGACAATCTTACTTTCGGAGGTTCTCAGCAAACGGACAATCTTATTTTCGAAGGTTGTCAGCAAACGGACAATCTTGTTTTCGGAGGTTGTCAACAAACGGACAATCTTATTTTCGGAGGTTGTCAGCAAACGGACAATCTTATTTTCGGAGGTTGTCAGCAAACGGACAGTCTTTGTGAAAAATGTCAGAAGCGGGCAGTCTTGAACAGGTAAAAAAAAACAAAAAAAAATAGTCTAAAAAGTCGTATATTATCAGCAGTTGGACAGGGGTCTTAGGTCTTAGAATTTTTTTTTGCACTTGTTTTGTCTTTAATGTCGGAGTTCAAACGGTTTCATGTGCTCTAGGCACACTACTGCTTCGTATGGAATTCTGGATCTCGAAGCATGGATATCCTCTTTCACTTTGTATCTGTCATTGGCTAAAATCTCAACCACCTTGAACGGGCCTTTATATGTCTCTACGAGTTTCTTACTATCGTTGCTGCTCGGGATGCTTGGTATCTTGGTGAGAACCAGGTCTCCAACTTGAAATCCTTTAGAAGTTTTTCTCTTGGCGTTAAAACGTTCGTCTTGCTTCTCTCTGTTTCGCTCCATGTTTTCACATGCAATTTGCCTTAATGTTGTAACGTCTACTGCTTCATTGTCACTTTCTGCATAACGATTTCCATCCATTCGTAAGGATGCTCCAAATAGTAGTGTAGCAGGAGTAGCTTCAGTTATATTGTATCTAGTACTGTTGATGCCTTGTTGCAAAGCAGAGAGATTAACATCCCAATTATCCGTCGAGGTGTTCGCACCCATTGTAGCTAAGCCAGCAATAACGGTTCTATTGGCTCTTTCCACTTGGCCGTTACCTCTTGGCATACCAACTGCTGTGTTAAATAATCGTATGCCTTTCTCTTCACAATATTTGGAAAATTCTGCGGAGGTAAAAGCTGACCCCGCATCGCATATAATTCTTTTTGGGTTTCCAAATATTTTAAAAATATCACTAAGCTCTTGAGTTACATATATACTGTCTTAGTACTTGGCACTGCTCTTAAAAACACAAATTTTGTAAAGGCGTCTATGATAACCAGGAGGTGTTTGTTTCCATTCTTTGTTTTTACAAATGGACCTACATGGTCCATATGAAGCGTGTGGAATGGTTTGGCGTATTTTGGTATAGAATGGAGAAATCCAGGCTTTTTCCCACCACTATTTTTATGATAAAGACAGTGAAGACAAGAAGCAATGTACTTTTTTTACAAAACGTTTCATTTTGGGGAACCAATATCGTTCCTTCAGTCTTTCAAGTGTCTTTTGAAGTGCAAAATGACCAATGTCGTCAAGGTTCAACTTTACCACTTGCCATCTACATTTTTTTGGTATTACACATCTTCTTCCTCGTTCGGTTATCCTGTAAACTATATTTCCTCGAAGATCGTATTCTTTAAAAATAGCACGATTTTCATCATAGTCTCCCGAAAGGAATATTTCCTTTATTTCACGTGTTTTTTCATCTTGGTCTTGGACTTCTTTTATCCAATCTTGTTCTGATATCATGAATACATCATGTTTTGCGATAACGTTATCTGGATTACGGCTTAATGCGTCGACGTGCTGCATCTGTGTACCTGCTTTATGTTGTATTTGAAAGTTATATTCTTGTAGACTTAAAATCCATCTAGCAATTCTTGGCACTATTTTCTGCTTTGATACAGCGTTTTTTACAGCATTACAATCCGTCACAATGGTAAACTCTAACCCTAACAAATAATGTTTAAATTTTTCTACGGATCTGATAATAGCTAGGAGTTCTAACTCGAAAGAATGATATTTCTGTTCATCTAATGAGGTCTGTTTACTAAAATAAGCTACTGGTTTCTCCCCCTCGTTTGTTACCTGCATAAGTATACCCCCCATACTATCCTGACAAGCATCGGTATAGAGGACAGTTTTTAAATCAGGATCAAAAATAGATAAAATCGGTTTAGAGCTTATAATTTTCTTTAATTCGTTCACGATCTCAAAATGTATACGTTCCCATTTCCATTTGGAATTTTTCTTTAATAAAGCGGTTCATGGTCTTGTCTTGGAGGCATAGTTGGGTATAAATCTGCGGAAGTAACCTACCAAGCCCAAGAACTGTCTGAGCTGATGAACAGTTTTTGGTGCAGGAAAGTTATTTACTGCTTGGACTTTATCATCATTTACAGAAATATTACCTTGTGAAATTGAATATCCTAAATACATTACGTCTTTTTGCAAAAACTTTGATTTCGATAGCTTTATGGTTAAGACAAAATCTTGTACAATTTTAAACACTTTTTCTAAAAGAACTAGACCTTCTTCTATCGAATTGGAAGGAATTATAATATCGTCTATATATGGCACTACACCAAATTCCCGTAAAGGTTCCAAAATTTCGGTCATCATTTTCTGAAACACGGCGGGTGCATTGCATAACCCGAATGGCACTCTTAAGTATTCGTAAAGACCTTCTGGGGTTATAAAAGCTGTTTTATGGATAGACTCGGAACTGACGGGTATTTGGTGATAGCCGGCTGCCAAATCAAGCGTTGAGAAATACTTATAATTACCTACAGAGTCTATAAGGTCTTCTATTAGTGGTAATGGGTAGATATGCTTTTCCGAAATTTTATTAAGGGCTCTATAGTCTACTACAAGGCGTTTTTCACCATCTTTTTTATTAACCAATAGGGCGGGGCTAGCATACTCTGAAGTACTTTTTTGTACTATACCTGCCGACAATAACTCTTGGACTTGGTGTCTCATTATACTTTTATCACTCTCCGATAATCGATAAGGACGCGAACATACTGGTGTAGTCGTTGTCGTAACAATTTTTAGTACAACAGAATGTGCTTTTCCCAACTTATTCATAGAAACATACATGCAAGAATCATATCTGTTAATTAATTTGTACAATGTATTTTTTTCACAATCGTTAAGTTCTCCATGGCATACATCAAAACTGCAAGTAAGCGCAACTTCGTTTAATTTGACCATTTTAAAAGCGAATTCGTCGCCTATTCTTTCGTAAGCTATATTCTTATTTTCAGAAAAATTTCGCCCTATTAGCAATTTGGTATCCAAGAATTCATCAGTAACATAAATTTGAATATTTGAAAGAGAACAACCGTCTATTGAAACATCAGCACAGACGCACTCATGGATTTGCATCGTCTGTCCAGTGAAACCTGATAAAAGGACATCATTTTCTAATTTTGATATTTTTAGACCTAATTCTATCCCTAAATTTTTTTGAATAACCGAACAATCGCTGCCTAAATCGATAAAAGCGGCAACGTGTGTCTTATTAATTTGTATTACTTTATGAAACTTTTTTGCTGATTTTCTTTTATCATTTTAATATTTTCTACCTTCCTATCATTTTTTTCGTTTTTGTTACTAAATTTTTTGCGACAAGCCGACTCAATATGACCCAAAGTTTTGCAATAATTACATACTTTATGTCTATGGGGACACTGGTCTCGTTTATGACCGGTGTTTCCGCAAGAATTGCATACAGTCAGAGGTCTTACCTCGGATTTTGTTTTAAAATTAGTTTTAGAGTTATTTTGATTACCTTGAAAATTTGTGTTGAACTCTGTACGATTATTCAGTCTACTTGGGCTTGGCTGTGATAAAAATGCAGCGCTGAAGTTTTTGTTTCTTAAATAAGAGGCTAAATCGTTAATGTTTTTAACCTGAGCCGCTTCTACTGCAGTTTTAATGTACGTATCCCCTATGGCACCCAAAATTAAGGAAATTTTATCATATTCCGAAATATTTAATCGTAGATTTTCTATCTTAGCTAAATGTAAGAACAAAAATTCATAAAGGGACTGTCTACTACACGGTTTATGATTCATTAAATCTTGAAATAGAGAAAAAGTATCTCGTCTACAGTGAAAAGTGTCTATTAATTTTTCACGCCAGTCTTTCCATAAATATTGTCCCCAATTCATATCATTTGACATTAAACTGCGGTACCAAATTAGTGCAGTACCCTTTAGCTTACTGGTAGCTTGAAAGACAACGTGATCATCTGACCATCCGTAAATTCGTGCATTATGTTCTATAATTTCAATCCAGCGTAAAACATCTTCATGTAATGGATTAAACTCTGGTATTATTGCCGAAACATTGAATTGCTGTGCTACCACAGGGTGCGAACTTAAAGAATTTGTCTCACTTACCCCTGCTACATCTGTACTCTTTGAACGTTTTCGTGTCTTATTCTTTGTATTTTTACGTTTCTTCGACTTACGCTTATAGCTCTGGTCACTGAAGGACGAAGAACAAGTGGAACAAGTAGATGCTGAGTCAGAATCCGACGAGCTGGACGTGGATGAATGCTTTCTTTTGCGTCGTGGCATACTTAATTAAAGTTCAAAATTGTTACTTTTTACACAACACACCACACACAAAAAGAAACACGTTAAATCCTCCACTTCTGATGTTAGGGACTGGCTTAAGACGTTAGGCACTAACTTAAATGAAACGTCCGTGCAATAATAATTAGTATAATCATATAATAATGTCAATCTGAGAGCTTAACAAAGAAAAGAATGATCTCATCTCCCTTTCGCCAAAACGAAGTACTTCAATATAGGTTTTTGTTATGCTTAGTCGGCAATACTCCACACACACTGGGTTGACTTTGCAATCTTGTCGGTCTGCAGTGGGTGGAATGCCTAACACTTGGACGATCGTAAAGAAACCCTTAAATAAAAATAAAATAAGCTGCAAGTGGGTATTTACACTTAAAAGTGATAAAAATGGCAATCCAGTAAAATATAAGGAACGTCTGGTTGCAAGAGGTTCCAGTCAAAAATATCCTGATGATTACCAGGAAACCTTTGCACCAGTGGCACGTATTTATTCTTTCCGAATTCTCTTAGCATTAGCAAATCAACATAATCTTTTAGTTCATCAAATGGAAGTAAAAACTGCCTTTTTAAATGGTACACTGAATGAAGAAATATATATGGAAATACCGGAAGGCATAAAGGTCACATCAGATCAGGTAGGTAAATTAAACAAAGCATTGTATGGTCTAAAACAAGCAACCAGGTGTTGGTATGAACGGTTTGATATCATTTTAAAAGAAAAGGGTTTTTGTAGTTCAAAAATAGACCCTGGCACATATTTCTTAAATAAAAATGATATAATAAAAAACATTTATTTACTATTATATGTGGATGACATAATCCTAGTTACTCAAAATCATGATACAATGCAAAGTTTAAAAACTTATCTTTGTAACATTTTTGATTTGACTGATTTAAAAAATATTCAGTTTTTTTTCGGCATTTAAATTATTCAAACAGAATCTTCAATTTCATTAAATCAAACCACATATTTGAAAAATGTTTCAGAAAAATTTAAAATGTCTGATTGCAAACCAATTAAAACTCCGTTACCAACAACAATAGATTATACAGCATTAATGTCAGAAGAAAATTATGATGCTCCCCGTAAAAATCTAGTAGGCTGCTTAATGTATTCCATGCTTTGTACAGTACCTGATCTGTCCACTGCAGTAAATATTTTAAGTCGTTACCAGAGTAAAAATAATAAAACTCTGTGGCAATATTTAAAAAGGGTATTGCGATATATTAAAGGTACTCTAGATTTAAAATTGACTTATAATAGAAATGTCAATGCTAATAGTAAAATACTAATTGACTATGTCGATTCTGATTGGGGAAATAGTGATGCTGATCGAAAAAGTACCACAGGATATGTATTTAAAGCATTCGAAAAATGTACTATATCCTGGAATACCAGAAAACAAAGTTGTGTTGCAACATCCACGACAGAAGCAGAATATATTGCGTTGTTTGAAGGTGTTCGTGAACGTTTATGGTTACAAAATTTATTTATTAGCATAAATTATCCTATACATGAATCCTTATTAATCTTTGAGGATAATATGGGTTGTATCAGCATTGCTAAAAATCTCACAAACTATAAAAGAGCGAAACACATAGAAATAAAATATCATTTTATAAGAGACAAAATACAAATGGGTAAAATTAAACTTGAATATATTTCCACAGAAAACCAACAAGCGGATATATTTACCAAATCCGTACCTGCTTCCCGACTGTTAGAGATGAGAAAAAGCATTGGCTTACTATGAACTCTTATTTCTGTCTCTAAGAAAACCAATGTTATATTACTATTACTTTGTTTGAAGTTTTATGTACCTATTTTAAGTTTTATTATAATTTTGAGTGAGAGTGTTAAAATAACAAAGTATATAATAGGATACCAAGCTGTATTAATCTATTATGATACGTCAGCATTCTGCTAATGTAACCTATAGTGTTTACTGTTGTGAAACCAATAAATCTAAAGAATGATTATTTTACAGTTTAGTTTTAAGAAGCATTTCGTTGTATTCACAACTGGGTTCTCTTTTCCTTTATAAGAAAATACAAGTTTGTTTATTCACTCCCCTAGTAGTGACTTTTATTTAGATAATCCCAAGAAACACGAATACGGTTTTAAATTTAAAGAGATTAGAATTTTTCCCCATTATTATGGGGAAAATAAATAGTCGAAAAAGAGTATCGTCATCGGTTTACCTTAGTTTATTAACATACAATTAATAAATTTGTTCTGATAGAAATTATTTCGAGTTTTGAATTACTCTTACAGAATTTAGTTCTATTATTGTATAAAATACATAGTTAATTTTCCTTGTTTAAAAGTATCGAATAAAACCAAAGCGATAGAGAAGCCTTAAAGACCGATACACTGTTACGTAAATAAATTAGGTAAACTATTTTTGTTTCAGTCGAAAATGTGCGAATGTATTCCGACAACTGCTAGTGCTGTTTTTCAGTCTTCGCCAGAGAGAAGGTAAGATTTTGCTATTTTAAAGAAAACACTTGTTGCTATATTTCGATGAAACATAAATGAACCTAAGAAAAATTAGTGCAATTATTCTGTTGCACAAGGAAAAAATTTGTTATAAATTGGTTAAAGGTTTATTTAGGAGTATGCTTAAATGCACAAGTTTACTAATCCATTTTAACGATTTCGTCTTAAATTTTATGAATAAATAGCCTTTTAATACAATTTTTTACAAAAGTGTCGTGTCAAGTTCATTTTTTTTTCCTTTAAATTGACAAATAACTCCTAAAATTAAAAAATTTTCCGCCACACTTTTGTAGATAATTACAATTTCAAATATTTTTTTTCAAAAATTTAAAAATATAGCTCCAAAAAATTGACAATCAAATTAGTAGAGAGAGCTGCAAAGGAGCGGGGTCAAAAGCCCATGTTATTTCCTATGAAGCTTCGATCTGCATTTTTCACTCCATTTTAAGGCGTGGCACTTTTTCCTAGGCGGCATCCGCGTTGACAGTGGAGTCGAGAGACGTCGTGAAGACCCGGCGCGGTGCCGGTGGTCGGAAGGTTAAGTTCAGTGATCCAGATATATCAATGTCTGCATACGGGGATGGGGTGCTCAGGAGACTAGTCTCCTTCAAAGATATATCAAACCACCCAGTCCAGCGTTTAATGACGCAACATTTTATTTAATTATTTATATAACAAGTTGAAATGGTTGTGTGTGGGACAGGTAATACGATGGGCGAGGGTTCGAACTGAATATGGAACCCTTGGAATTTCCTACACTAAGTATCTACCATAATTTTCAGTATATCCGTACGTCATGTTTAATTATTATCAGGCGAGGCAAATTTTGTGGGCAACTAGTAATATCAACATAACAAGCAAAATATACTTTTTTAATAATGTGCGTGGTTCCGCCAAGAAATTATTTACCTACAAATAAACACCGCAAAAAACACAAAATACAAAATTTTTTGCTGACTTTTTAAAATTTCATTCTATAAGTTTGTTGTGCTTGTGTTTCCTTCAGCTATGTTCTTTATTCCTTTCTTAGTTTTATTTTTGTATTGTGAAGTCTCTATTACATTATAGGGACTTATTGACTTGTCCTATATCCTGTATGTGATCTGCTGGATTAATAAATTTCATTTCATTATAAAGCTATGAGGTCAATTTAAAATACGGCCGAGCCCGGAGCAAGCTTGGCTTGATTCTTTATTGGGAAGTTTTCGCATGGAAGTCATGGATCTTGCACTTTTTTAAAAGACAATTTTTTGGTTTTAAAAAATAAATTATTAGGTGGATCATTGAAAATAAATGTAGGTGGGATATTGACCAAATGACCTTATGGGCGAGCCGCGCCTGATTATTATAATGATTTACCCGGGTAATTTGATAATACTATAAGAACTTTTACACCGATGTAACAAATTTTTAATTTTTACTGGACCAAATACCAGTTACTAAGGAAAGGGAAATGAAGGAAAAGAAGGATAAATTATGATTTAATGACTAAATTTCCGTTGCTTGTTTTTTCTGAGAAAAGAAGGATTATTTTGCATTTTTTGTGCTCTGTTTATGTCTGGTTTTAATGTTGGCGGACAAAAACCTGTTGCACTTAGAAAATTTGTCACTCTTTCACTTCAGAATTATTTCAAGTTAATTGGCAAAGATGGACACTTCGTAAAACATCAAATCCATTTGTACCACGTGCAAGCAGAACAAAAAGGTAACTTCTCGGTTAGACATTTTTTAACTAGGTAATTTAAATGTTGTGTATTTTTTTAGTTAAATTATTTCTTGCTACATATCAAAATAAAGATTTGGATGTGCATAATTTACCGATTGAGGAAAGAAAATCTCAGATATCTGAGAAGCGTACAGAATTGGTCTATTTTAATAATAGTTTCAAGCATCTAAAGAAATTCATATATTATAATACTATTTTATGTGATATATTTTAGGAGTTTTTTTAATCCAAACATTTCCAACAAACTTTAAAATGCAAACATTATTATTATTTTTAGCTAATATGCATTTATTTTGTCACATGAATGTATAATAATTTGTTTTCATTGAACCTAACCTTCCGACCGCAGCGCCGGGTCTTCACGACGACGCCTCTCGACCCCACTGTCGCCGCCTAGGAAAAATGCCACGCCTTAAAATGGAGTGAAAATGCAGATCGAATGTCCATAAAGGTGCTCGCCCACTTAGGCTTACCGCTCACTGATGCAACACGAAGCGCGCAGAAGAGAATTTCTTCGCTCGCGATTCTGGGTCTGCAATCCCAATCGCATCGACGCGCCGCGCAGTGTGTCTCTTCGATTGTGTGTGCGGATCTATACTATAACACTTAATATAAACCCAAAGCACCGTTTTTCGCCGCGCCGCGCCTAGGTGAACGCCACGCTTTAAGCTTATCGCTCACTGATGCAACACGAAGCGCGCCGAAGAGAATTTCTTCGCTCGAGATTCTAGGTGTTGCAATGCGTTGGTTCGCTTGTGTGCGCGGATCTATATTGTAACACATAAAATAAATCCAAAGCACCGATTTTCGCCGTGACGCGCCGCGCATAAGTGAGCGCCAAGCTTTAAGCCGCGTACAGACCGAAGTTCCAACGCACACCAAGGCACATGTGACTAGAAATTCGGAAGCATGTAAATTGGTGTGTACGGCGTTGGCGAACATATCCCAATGCATTCCAACGGTTTCCAAGGCGACCCTTGGCGTTGGCTTGCGTTCGGTCGCTGAGCGGTACTTCAAAGAGATGTTTGATTTGGTGTAGACGAGATTTGAATGTTTTCAGTCGTTGGCAAGTATTCCTCGGGTATGTGCGTTTTGTTTTTGACAAATATTTTGTTTATTTCGCCTTTTTATATGAAATGGACAGATGCTTTAGCCTTAAACTAATTGAACCATACCGGGATAACCCTATATTATGGGATCCTAGATCCTAGAAATATAAATTATATACTCTCCAAAAAGAAGATAGATATTTGGCAAAGCATTGCTACTGAATTTAGGTGCAAGGTTGCTGAAATAAAGAAAAAAAAATAGCGAGAAGGTTCTGAAATGATCACTGTGTTCACCCCGAAATTCCTCCAGCAACTTACTTGTGTTATTAATACTTTTCTGTTTTTATATGATGTCATCCACCAGCGTCTTGGTCGACGTTTCTTTTTCTTATTGTTAAGTAAAGAATTTACAATTAAAAATGCGGCACTTTTACATAATGACTCATCATTCATCATCACTAGATGACATATTAAAATACCTCTTTCCGTAGAAAATGACCGAACCGTATCCAACGGTATCCAATTCGAAACTACAAACGCGGTGTGGACGACATCGTAAAATGCTTTCCAATCGTTTCCAATCCCAACGCCAACTGGCACATTCGTTGGAGTTGGCGTTGGTTTGGATTGGGACTTGGTCTGTACGCGGCTTTAGGCGAAGGGAAGCGCGGCGAAACGAGCGCGATTTTACAGGTTTTAGCTTGTTTCTGCCCTGTCAACCAATCAGAAATAAGAACGAATCGTTGGTTTACTAGAGGGGGAACCAAGTCACTTGAGCGTCAAATAATGTTCTTTAGTTGTGTCAGTACATATGGTGTTAGTTGGTTAAAAGTAATGGTTTCGCGGATTGAAATGTAAAATCAAAATACATTTCGTTTTAATTTCTGTTTGTGGTCTGGACAAAAAGTTAGACAGTTTCACTTTATATATAAAAGTTGAAGGATTTCGCTTATGAATTAATAATTGAAATAAAATATTATTTCCAGAATGAGATTGTCATGGACATCTGAAGAGAAACGCATTCTGTTCAGAGCTATCAAGAAACATGGAGATGTAAAATTAGTTAATAGTCATGTCAGAATAAACTGGAGTAGCGTTTTTGATCATTGCAGGTGAGGTTTACCGAGTAGTTTTAGAGTGTGTCAATGATTTTTAAGCGATTATGATGAGGTTGTTATACGAAAACAATTTTAGAATTTTATTTTTTCTGTGGTATATTTGAATTCATTATTAACCTAACAGTAATTACTAAATTACTATCATCAGTTGTAGCCTGCAGTGGAATTTGGCAATAGGTAAGATATTATTATTACTAAATTTTTTAAAAATTTTCTGTTTGAGAAATAAATATTTATAGGAAGGAAATAATCTTTTGTTAATGTATAGCCGTGACACACCCTGTACAAAAATAGTAAAAACCGTTAGTGTTTTCATACAGGACATTTTTACGCTGATGTCGCGTACATTTATGGGTACTAGTCTTCATCGTGTTACACCCTGTATTATAAAAGATGCTGTAAAGAGAAAGTTGGTACAATCTGAATTCCTACTAACGAAAAAAAAATTATTCCGTTTATTGATTGTCCACTTTCTCCCCAGGCCCACCCTGTATATTAACTCTTGGAATAAAAAGTAGACTACATCCTTATCAGCTATGCAAGCTCCCCCTATGCAAAGTTTCGTTGCGATCCATTGAAACGCAGTTGAGTAACAACCAAACAAAAAACAGATTTTCGCATTTATAATATACAGGGCTTTTGAAAATAATGAAACATTGCTAATAACTGCCAGATTACTAAATTTTGAGGAAAACGCTAGAACACGGTACCTAATTCATTTAATTTTCTCCCATGTTTTCAGCAGTAACTTTTGATTTTCATAAATTTACAGGCAGCGCCCTCTGGATATTTATTTAAATCAACCTACCCTTGTGAGTGCTTTTTGAAACGAGCAAGAGAAACTCCACTCATTGGAGTTTTTCTCCAATGTCGTATAATATTTTACAAGAAGTAAAATAACTACAGTTTTTTTCAATGTATTTTACACCTATTAGTTAAAAATTACATTTGGTTTTAACAGGTGCTTAAAATGATCTCCATTGACAATTTAGCATCTATCATGCAAAGTTTCTGAAGTATGAATCACTTCATCATAAATTATCATATTATTAATGCGTTCCGCCAATACTGTCAGCAAAACCATCCGATCGATTTTAACAAACCCTTTCCTTTAAGTATACCCATATAAAAAGTCTAATCGACTCAGATCTGGGAACCGTGGAGGGCACTTTATTTTTAAACCTCGTCGTCCGATTCACCTACAAGCAATTTTTTTGAAATCTCCAATTCCAATATGTTAATTTTCTCTTGGTTGATTTGTGGATCAAAATGTATTCGACAACTGTATAGGTACCCAAATTTTTTAACCCAATAATACAATATATTTCACATGCTACATAAATAATTTTTCTTTTAGAGAAAATGGTTGCTTTGGCAATGAAAAGGAGTTAAAAAATGCGTGGCAGTATTTAAGAATTAGAGCAACGAAAGTATATAAAAATGAAGTTTACGGTACGAAGTTGGAGAGAAAAGTGTCGAGATTTCTCTATGGCAAAGGCCCAAAATGTCACAGGATAAGACTGGCTCTTGAAAATAATAATAATTATATAAAAGAGTAAGTGCAATGTGCCACCTGGTACCCTATCAAAGGGTTTAGTAATTTTAAGTGAATTTATAAGGAACAAATTTTCAATTAGTAGAATTTTTAGATTTGTCTCATTCATATTGAGTAAGGATGTCCGCAGGCTTCAAGCTTTTTAATCGCGAAACAGTTCAGATGGTTGTGGATTCGTAGATTATGCAATATTTATACAGATGGTCCATCGGTATTCAGTGGACAACCCGCCAAACGTTGAGAAACAACATGCAAAAAAAATTGAAGTGGTCGGCCTAGGCGATAACGACGATTTTTTGTGCATCTGTTAATTTCTATTGTAATTATGTAGCTGTTGGTGAAAAATATCATTTTAGATCTAATTCGTCCAATCGCAGTGGTTATCCTACGAAAGTTTCATTCCGTTCGATTTAACTCGATCAAATCTGTTTCGGAACAGGATTGAGTCGAATTACTGAATCCGCTCGGAACATCAATCGTGATTTTGAAGTGGATCGAGTTGCGTCAGATCGTTTCCATTCACTAAATTGACGATATACCCATACTCATTGACTTAGTGTTGTTTTAAATAACATAATATATATTATAAACGCGCCCCTAAAATTTTGTTGGACATTGTTTCTAAATATTGCTTATATTTAGTTCTGCATTACAACCTCTCCATATGGACACAAGTGAAGATGACGAGTTTGAGGAACAAATATTACCTACGAATTTGAACCAGGAACAAGAAGAATTTGTGACTAATAATAATAATGAACTAGATAGGTGTGACACTCAAGATTCGTCGGCTGCGGTAGCAAAACATGAAGACGCAGATACAGAAAATGAAACATGCAGTGAAAGTGAAGATGAATATTATTCCATTGAAGATGTGGAGAACAAATTAGGAATAAAAATTAATTCAAAACCGCTCGAGGTAAGTTATGGTTTTCTAATTCATTCGTAATTATGTGCAGCTGACAGCGACGCACAAACAGTACACTTAGTACACATACGACGTTGTTACAATGAAAATTATGGTAATAAATCGTTAAAATGTTATTTGGTTATCTTTAAAATGCATTTTAGTACTCTTCAAATTACAGGTCATCACATTTTTATAGAAATATACAGACTATAAGCTTGTATGACGTTTATTAGAGTTTTTAACTTAAAGCCCACTAATACAAATTAACAGTTTAAAAGTTATTAATATTTTGGCATTTGTAAATTTATCACAAATGAATCACAACACTAGCCCCTTAGATTAGGCATGTAAGAACAAACCTTTATTTATACATATCAGTTTTGGCGCCAACAATACTTCGGAGTCGTTGCAAGAAGTGGGGTGTATATGTAATTTGTTAGATGTTGAAGACTAGCGATGGAATGATTTATGAATGATCTTAATATAATCTAATATATTTCCTTAATCTGAGACTAACTCTAACTAAACTAAAAATTACGCGTACATAAGCGACAGTCTCAGGAATTTCTAGTTTCCCAATTCTGAGTGCGTACGCGCTGACCAAACTGTGGATCGCTCTGACTCTGGCCCCTGCTAGTTTTTAGTTCATGTTTAGAGCGGCCGCACACGTCAGGTTTTATCTCAGGGTCGCTCGGACCGATCCTGAGTCCTGATGAGCAATCGAAATGCTCTGGATGTAGTGCACGCATACCATTATAAATCCGATTGCTTGATAAGATTAAGAGCATGAATAAATGGAAGTCTACTTGTCAGGGGGGCGTATAAATACAGGGTGTTATGAAATTCACTGCTTATATTGGAATAGGTGACTCCTGGGGTAGTCAAGAGAGAGACGGTCAAAACCTTTTTTTTTTATTTAATTGAACAACAAACATTTTCTCTAACCAGTGCTGCGACGTTGCCAAATTTTAATTTTTCAGGGGAATGTGTTTTAAATTTGTTCTACCAAAAAATAAATGAATTAGGCTAGAACTGTCCAACAATAACCTATTAATAATTTTTAATTGCCAAACACGCATTATACTTTCAAAAATTACTTACATGAAATACGAAAAATGTATTAGATATTTATTTAATCCGTTATTTAGCACTTGACTAGTACATTATACTATATTATATAACAAATACAACACTTTAACAAACATGTAAACAAAATTAAATATAAAAACATGTATCTGACTCTGAGAAAAATTACTGTTAAAAATGTTAAGAAACGAAATAATAGGGATGACAGCTGATAACTCCTGCGATAATTTTAATTTTTAACCGTTTTTTTCTTTCATGAGAGCTGCAGATTTATTTTTGTCTTTAATTTTTAGGTTATATCGTTAATTTCATCGGATGAGTCCGGTCCGGAATAAACTAGTAGTTACTGCCTTTTTATAATAATAAGCTATGTTTAATTGAAGTTCATGTTTTAGTTAAACTTCATTAATAATAATTATTAGGATAAGATAAAAAAAATTATATTAATATTTCAAGTCTGGAAACCATCTAGAGTCTAGAGCATTTCTAATTGTTGCTTAGATTTATTTAATTATTTAGTCAGTATTTTTCTCTTATTTCTGTGAATCTTATATGAGACGTCGTTCGCGATTGTAGAGCTACTAAATACATTTAGGGATCTCGTTTCAGAAATCACTGCTTGTATTCAGAAATGTCTAATTAAGTGACTTTCCTGCAAAATCGACCAAATCCATTTAAACCCATTGTAAGATTTTAAGGCTCCGTTTTGACTACATAAAGGAGTTATTTCGTTTCGTAGGATATAGATTTCCAGGCTAATTTTAAAAACAATTTTGATTATATTGACATACTTTTTGATTATATAAAGAATCGCTTTGTTGTTGCTTTGTCTACTGTATTTTATGACAATTGGCGACACAAATTTAAAAACCCAGCTGCAATGAACTGATTTGTAACGCAGAAGAAGAGCTCACCTGACAAAATTGACAAAGATGCCAAATAACACGATAATGAAGACAAAGACAAAACGAAAACATTCCCGTTATAATAGTTAGCAAATCGACTGAAGAGGATGCCACGTTCTTAATTTGAGTCGCCAATAAAGCTAACTTGAATTAAAAATTTTAAGTTGGATTTATCTCGTTTTGCAAGAAAGCTTTAGCATTATAATGGGGAACTTGTATAAAAATTTAGTAATTATGATGACATTAAAGTAAGTGCCTAAAATAATATAATAAAAATGCAAAACAAAATTTCCGTCTTATACAGAATGTCCAGGAAATGTGGAGTCTGAATAATGCTAGAAATTCACATAACTTTTACCCATTGAACCGTCTTCAAAAAAACATTGCTCCCAAAAGGGACAGTTAAAATTGAGATATTTCGTAATAACTTTCGAATCCCCTGTATCTATCTATATTTGAAAAAAAGTATGCTGTGTCTAGGAACAAACGGTTATAAGCCTGACGCTCTGACCTCAGTAGTCCTGATGAAATTAAACTGTACAGGCGTTTTAACTCAAAGAAGTTCCTCTTTAAATACTTTTCATATAATGAACTGCTCCAACATCTGCTTGAAAACAAGGCTAAAGTGCTGGTTTCGAAAATATCTAACGTTAGCAGCCGTAGGCCAACGACTATTTGATGCTGATGGGTTCCAGCACTATTCGTTTGTCGGGTAGTACAGTTATTGAGCTAAAATCGGCCAATCTGATTCCCTCAGAAACCCAACCTTCGCACTAATGCTGCGGTAGTGAAAGCAGTTGAACAGCACGACCGTGTGTGGTCAGTTTTACGTTATTTTAATAAAATATTTGAGTTAGTTTAGGGAAAATTGTTATTAGTATGCTTTATGCCTGGCTGTTCGGGGAATTAGGGTAATGATCCAAAAGTCCACAGGCTTAGATTCCCGACAGACGAGGACATGTGTAATAATGGCGGGCGTAGATTAGGTATGTGCCGAATAAACAGCTAGGCCATAAATTACATTTTCAAGAGACGATTTAATATCGAACCTATTTCAACAAATTTTTTAAACTGGTATGATTGTTTCATGTAATTTAAATGTTGCACGTTGAACTACTAACAATCCGTGATTCTATCGGCCTTCATCCGATGACGTCACGTTTTAGCGCTGAAGCCTTGTGTTCGAGTGGGCGTTGATTACTCTCGTAAAGCAATATCTATGTCATTCTATGCAAACAAGAATTATTACTTATTATTGAAATTAATTAAACTAAGTTAAGAAATTAATGATGAAGCACCCGGAAAAGGGTGAACTAAAAGCGATTTTTATTTTCTCTTTATTGCAAGTTCCCCATTCTGGAATAAGATCTGGGACCAAAAATGTAATGGTCCATGAACATATTTTCTCATTAAATTGCTTAATATTATTGATAGACTGTTAAATGTTAGACTTATGCTATAGGTTAGGCCAGTTATATCATGTGCGTAATAACTGAAAAGGTTTTAATTCAAACCAGTAGTGGCGATAGCGGCAGCATTTTTTATTGGTTGTAAAACGCGATTAAATCGCGGAAGACTGGTCGTCTCATTTTTCGACGAATATTTTGCTCTCGATGTGCCTTCGATTATAAGGCCAAAAATGTAAAATTTTACATCGTCGTTACGCTTACCAGGTTCGATACTTGGCTTTTTTAAAATTCGGTTTTTTATTTCTAGTGATATATTTTTCAATTCTCTGCATGTCCCAGAATCCTTGTCGCTATATTTAATTTGAAACCAGGTTTGGAAAATTATGGTCTGTGACCGTTAGAAAATTTATAACAAACCTCAAGCAAAAAAACTAAATAGGGAATATTTTATTCATACGCCTGCATATAAATTTTAATACTGCAGTAAAACTTTCTATGGAAGTGGGTATTGTACCTTTTTAAGGAGCGAATAAAGGCTATTCTGCGATGGAAATAACATTAATGATTACATTTATTTATGTATCGACATAGTATAAGCGTAACCAGAGACTATAAAGGATATAGACAAATTCTCGAATACACCGAAATGGGACCGAAAGCGGGTCTCCCTTGAAACATTTGGGTGGGTTTACTGATTTATGGTTTAGGAATTTGCTTGTTCACCATTTTATACATATATAGTATAATATATATATATATATATATATATATATATATATATATATATATATATATATATATATATATATATATATATATATATATATATATATATATATTATATATACGGTTGCGAAAGATTACGTTGTCTGTTGTCTGTTGATTTATTAATTAACTGTTCTATTTGAGTGATTTCCAAATTAATTTAGATATTTACAGCTCAAATTTTGAGGATACGTTTTTCAGTGTAGTATACTTGCTGTACCTGAAGTAATTTAGGTATATTTTAAATATGTTAAAAAACCGATTTTTTACCTTGAAATTTTCCCAAATAGTATTTAAAAAACTACCTAGTACCAATACGATGGTATCCAAAATATTCTTGAATACAATGTTGTATTGTCAAATTTTTAGATACACATTGCGAAGCGCACTTTTGGGTACTTTTTCTCGCCTCACTCTTAAGTTTGTTGTTTTAATTAAAAGTTAATGCTGTGCAATTGAATTTGTGCGATCTACATACAGTATGATTTATTTTTGATATTTTGTTGCTATATTATGGTTTCTTCTAATAATTTTATAATTGTTACGGTTGTATTGCTATTTTTGGCCAATAACATGTTAGATTTTATAGAAATAGTCCATCTCTGCGGAGTGGCCGGAGTGAATATACAGTATGTCTACAGATGGGGTTGACAAGAGTACTAATGAACCAAATATTTAAAGATACGAGAAAAAGTTATTCTTAATAAAAGTGTTTCCTTACCAAAAAAAAAAATAAATTCACGATGACAAAATTCTGATTTTTTGTACGGGGTGGTGGCCATTTGCACTCATGTCAGCTCTATCCGTGGACGTAATCTATATAGAAGGGGAAAGGAAACTCTCTCAGTCCACTCCACTAATTTTGGTTAATTATTTTAGACTAAAATGAAAAAAGCTTTTTTGTGACTGGATATGGAAGTTTTTGTTTCTGAAATATGTACAGTCTAAAATAATATAACCCAAGCTACTCAACCAGACTAAGAGAGTTTCCTTTCCCCTTCTACATGTTAGATTTATTACAGTTAAGTTGAATAATTGTTTAAAAAGCGATTTTATTTAAAGTTTGAATTGCATGTTTTCTTTAAAAGATGTTTGAAAAAGGGACACATAGTTGTAACTTTATTAACTATTATGCTCTAACAAATGATTAACAATTTATATATAAGCCTTTATTATATTTGTTATCTGTAGTGTTACAAAGACTGCAAATAAATAAATTTAAAATGAAAATGTTGTTTTTTAAAAACATTTACCCATAAACACTCTAAGTGGAAAAATAAACATTAAAAACAAATAGAAAAGTTTAGCGCTCGTAATAAATATAAAGAAGAAACGTCGGTGGCTTCGCAGACTGGCATAGGGAAAGAATTGAATAGGCGGGGTTACCGTTGAGGGGTTGCCTTATAGGTTACAACATTCTTATGAGTAGGGACCGGATTTTCTTACGAGGTCGTAAAAAGGTCATGATCAACCATAGGCGTGCATAATTTTTGAAAATATATTATTAGTCATTTATTAACTGTATAAAAACCACATGTTTCATTTATTTGTTCTAACACCTTAAATTACATGAATTGCTTGAAGTCATTATGCCGCGTACTGACTTGAACAATTTGTCGCGAACGAACAGATTTCGCGATAAAATGCTCTAGTCAGTACCGCATGAAATCTTGTCGGGAAAGATTTTGTAGCGAACGAACGCTTTCCATAGCTTGTTGGTAGATCAAAGAAATCGAGTGATCAGTTTGGACGGGATATAGACCGCATTTGTGTTCGTAAGAATGGCTTGTTTTGAAATTTTAAAAAGATATTGTAGGCGCGAATAAGAATCTCCTGTTGCTATAAAACGGAGTGTTACTGCTATTCTTTCTTTTGCACTAATGGCTTTCCTAAATTTGGTATATTGCTTCTTAATTGTTGGACTGATGGCATAAAGTAAGAATTCAAAATCCTATGCCATATGCATAAAATTGTTAAAATGTACAGTGCCTTCTTGTCTTTTTTATTAGAGAGTAAATACTAACGTACCGTTGGTGCCTGAAGAGAAGGGAATTGTAATCTATTGACACGGGATTTAAAGGATTGGACGTTTGGAGGGGAAGGGAAAACATCTACAGGCAATTTGTTCCATAATCTTGAGACCCTGGATATAAATGAGTGAGAGAAGTGGTCTGTTCTAGGCTTTTGTAGTTGGACAGTAAAGGGATGCATATGCATACGTAATGCGCCTCTTATGTTCTGTTAGGAACAGTCAAGGGAGGAATTATAACGGCTAATTCTAAATCCGTGGACGTATCGGTAGAAAAGGGATAAATCGCCAACAGCGCGATGAGCGAGAGAAGGGAGTTTTCTTGTGAGAACTGTGTCATTGATAAGTCGAATGGCTTTCTTTTGAATATAATCAAGGATGTTAAGTGTCGAAGATGTGGGAACGGCACTCTAGGTTAGGTCTTATTTGGAAAATATAAATAGTGTGTAAGTTGGAAGGGGAGAAGTATTTTCTGGCTCGATAGAGGAAACCAAGCTTCTTAGCTGCTGCGATATTACATATTTGGCTTTGGAGGTATTAATTCATCGTATGTCAAAGATGGAAGTAAAAAACAACTGTCAATTAATGAAATTCTTTTGCTTTGCGGTCTTATCATTACACTTTCTCCTTCTGGGCCATTAGATGTCGACCGATGTATCATCATCCGTAAAAAACACATTTGCAGTTTAACGCATAAAGATACATAATTTATTACATTTTTTTTAAAACTGAATCTATGTCTTTTTCAAAACTTTTACTGGTTTACATAAATTTTATTTCGACTAGAGGCCCACTCTGGCAAGTGTGGTAGGTAGTGCTCCAGGGCAACAGAGACCTAGAAGTGCTGGAAGCGACATTGTCCAAAAAAAGGTCGACTATTTGGAAGAAAACAACATATTTTTTCCAAGTTAAACAACTTCTGATTTTTAATGTATTTCCATAATGTGAAATATTGGTTTTTATTTGACTAGCTTGTACTTACCCAAGCGCCAAAAAAAGAATCAGAGGTCAGGAGAAATCCAAACTCCTTCAACTGCTAAGTTGAGTCCAGTGGCAGATCTACAACGAAGTCATCGGGGGCTACAATTAACTAACACGACCCCCATATTTTACTCGTAATTGAAGTCGGTCGAATTATATTATTTTCCCTTTGTTGACGCCAATGATATCTATACCAAAGTGAACCAGTACCAGCTAACCAGGACTAAGATAATTGCACCAACGGTTTGTTACACCCTTGTGTTAGCACCATATTTTTTGTGTTTAATTCCGGCAAATGCCTCTGGCAAAGTTCAAATTAAATATTCATATACTGAAAAAGTATATAGTTATTTTTAATTGATTTGAATCTACTTAATATTGACAAAATATTCCAAAATTATTTTCTCCCCTATAGTGAACTACAGTTGCAACGTGTGGATTTTTGCATAGCCGTCCGGTCTCTACTTATGAGCCTCAATAAAAATTTAAAGAACAACCGTTGGACAACGATTCCCGAATTTTGTGACATTGTCAACGATTTCCTAGCGAATTCGTTTGGAGGTGTTTTTTTTACGGCGTATACATCATAAGCCAACGAATTATTGTTTCTCGGTGGTGCCGGTGGTGGTTGATGATATGCCGGTCCGTAATATAATAAGTGTTGTGTATGCTAAAGGTCCAAAAGTTCGCGTTTCGATTCCCGACAAACGAGGATGTATAAAAAACAGCGGGCCGCGATACATCGCGCAGATTATGTGCCGAATAAACAGCCAGGTTTGTGAATTACATTTTTTACGTTACTTAATATGGAATATGTCAACAGGAGTCTAAAATTATTGGTAGGATTGTTTCATATAATTTAAATGTTCCACATTTAAAAGAAAACTGCATACTGAGTAGATTTCCAAATTGTCCGAAATATTTGTCACAAAATATTCCAAGTCGTAAAAGTAAATCCGAAAATAATGTCTAATTAATAGATCTTTCCAATAAAGACGAACAATTTAAAGAACTAGAATTACGTTTTTAAAAGCTATTATCGAAGACACAAACAAGAGTATTTGCTACATAAGAAGCTAACAGATTTTCACAATTTTAAAGAATATATTAATGTATTTCAGTATTTTAACCCCGGGGAGGATTGATGTAAAATTAGCAATAAAAAAATAACTATTTAATGTTAAATATAAACCAGACCCTTAACTTGGGCAGTTTATCTCAAATACTTCAATCGAAAAACAACAAGTTACATAAGGGTAATAAAAGAAAACTTCATACCTTGAAAAATTAATCATTTATATTAGCAATAGCTATTTGCATTAGAAACAACATCAAACCTGTTTGAGAGCACCCGGTATAAATGTGTTATTATTTTTTAAATAAACAATAACTAAGCAAAATAAGCCGGCCGCTCGGCCGTGTAGCAAATGTCAATAATTTGATGCGCTAGACAAAAGGCCTGTAACAAATTCCAAAGTGTTAATACATGCTTACTGATTAACATACATGAAAATCCTTTGATTGACACCTGTTAACAAACATACTTAATAATCAATAATGTAAGTCTACTTCAAATGAAATCTAAACTCTACGTTATAGTATTTATACAATCCACAATTAGTAATTTATTTTACATCTTGTTAAGCAGAAGTTTCTGTTATTACCTAAAGTGACTATTTTCGTTTTTATTCATCCCTCTCTTTGTATTTTTAATATTCAAACCACTAATAATCGATGATTATATTGGCCTCCATATAATGACATCACGTCTTAGTGCTCAGGCCTTGTGTTCGAGTAGGTGTTGGTGCAGCTGGTGGTTAACAAAATACCAGTCTGTGAAAATAGGATCTTGTGCTGCTTAGTTATGTATTTGTAGCTTTTATTATTTATTTACAAGAAGATAGTTCTTATCAACTGATGGCAGAACTGTTGTAAATAACTAAATTTTATACAAACAGGTAAAGCTTAATACCCGTTTTACATATGAGCAATTCCATGCAATTCTTCTACAAGCTGCAGGTATCTGTTGCAAAAAGTTGATGGACTTTGGCAAGTTTATTGCAGAAAATCTTGCGCGATTTTTCTTGCAATGTTTGCGCAATTTCAGGGAAAATTTTGGTGCCTCTTGCAGTGCCAATATTTAGGTACATTCATTTAGAAGTCAAGTTAGGTAGGTACCAGAAAAGACATGACATATCATGATTTTTAATAAGACCGCTTGTTGCAAAATGTAAATATTTAAGTATATTTTTGTGAAAACGTGAGTCAACAAAAAGAAACACTTCTCTTTTTTGATTTGGTTGAGGAATCTACAGTATTTCAATAAAAATTGCATAAATGGAGAACGTTGGCAGAATGATTGCAATAATTACTCTTGCACCAACTGGCTCACATGTAAAAAGGGTTTAAGTAGTTTTATTTTCGCCTTATACAATGCTTTATTTTATCCTTTATTTACACCTCGATGTACCTAAGACCAAATTTATACAATGTATTTATTATGTAAAGATTAACAGCAAATTTACTGTGTTTAATTTTCTAGTATCTTACTGGAGTCCAAAGCCCCGAATGTTCGTCTCTCCTGTAGTAATGTGGTCTGTTATCTCTGAATACGGTGATTGCTGGGAACTGGTTATCTTGAATATATTTTAAAGTGGCCCGTATCTAAAACGAATTATAATAAAGCAGTGCGTTCAGGCGTAATTCTGGGTTCATATTTAAACACTGAGTAGGTCTTATAGACTAATTTAGTCATGAAAATTTTGAGTCTCTTTGTCCGGCTAGCGAACCCCGTTGGGCGTCTAAAGGGTGGTCCAAGAAGTGTACAGGGTTTATGGTTATATTTTAAACGGTACCTAGAGTTATTAAAAAATTTTAAATACAAATTTTTAGGGTTGTCATGAACCGCCAGAATATGTTAAAAAATTAAATAAATAGCTATCGCAAAGCTAACAAATGAACATCAACTTCGTTATTTTAAACGCAACGCCCTATATATTTTTTCTTATTTTGAAAGCTTATTTTTCCTGATTTCAAAACTATATAGGTAGTTTGTCTGTATTCCGATAAGTAATTTTCATAATATTTAACTTTAAATGCGACAAACATAAATCCCGGCTTCTTTGCATCTATGTTACCACCTGTGACCGACTTTCTAAATAGAAAATACGATTTGTGGATAGGGAGGCACGGGCCCATTCTTTGGCCAGCAAATAGCCCTGATCTTTCTCCGCTTGATCTGTTTCTTTGGGGGTATTTAAAAAATAAAGTTTATTACAACAGCACAAATAATTTAGATGAATTGAGCGCCAAAATTACAGAAAACGAAGATGTTTAAATGAAATAAATCCTGAATATATCCATAACGCAGTTACTCGCAAACTAAGAAAAAACTTACAGGATTGTTTAAATAATGGTGCGGCAACTGGGTAGAATAATTTTAAAATCTGTATACAATTTATGTAATATATTTGTTTTAAAATATATTTAACATTACTTATCATAAATGAAATATTTCAAAGCAGATGGTATTTCTAAAACATTCCATTATTTTTGTATGCGATTTACGCGTAAACAAAAGAACAAAAAAGCCCACCATGTTTAAACTGTTAAGAACTTGGCTGTATAGAACGGCGGCGGCCATCTTTGAGAAATAATTAAAATAAAAGCACACTACCACAAGAACAAACAACAATTGTTTATTCTTGTGACACTGTCACACTACGCTGTGGATACAAAGAAGCCGAGAGTTACGGTTGGCACTTTTAAACTTAAATATTATGAAAACTATGTACTTATTTGAATACTACAGGCAAACTATATATTTTTGAAATCAGGAAAAAATAGGCTTTCAAAATAATGAAAAATATACAGGGCGTTGCGTTTAAAATAACAAAGTTGATGCCATTTTATTTAGTTTTATAACAGATTCTGGCGGTTCGTGACAAACCCTAAATCTTTTGTATTTAAAATTGTTTGATAACACGTATAATAAAAGCTGGATGTATATGTACAGTCGTAACCAAAATAAAGTTTTATTTTCTATTTAAAAAATATTTTAAAATGATACTCTCCGCAACTGTACCATTTGATTTGGGATAGATATCCATCAAGTTCCGCCCAATCAAATAAAACGAAAAAAGCGCAATTTAAACGGTACTTTATTGCTGTACAATAGTACAATATAGTAAAAACCCATTCCACTAAGATTTTAGTCTGTATTAATATGTTATGCCTATAAGGTTAACTCAAAAAAAGGATACTCACCTGGACTACAAAATGAGGCGGTTGCACTTCAGGACATGTTGACAACTGTTGTAAGATAAAGTCATCAGTCTGTTCAAGCCACAAGTCTACACCTCTTAGAGGTTCATAATTAAAAGGGCCAATTCTTAACAATCCTATGTTGCAATCGTAGATATCCAAAACCTAAGAATAAGTCTTACTTAAAATAGATATATTCTTTTACAATGGTATCATTGCTGAGCACACGCCTCTAAAAAGAAATAGAATACCGACTAGATTTCAAAAATGGCCCACGCAGGCATGAACGGCCATATGGAGTATTGAATTGTTACTGGGTTGGGTACCAGAATTTGTGTTGGCAGCAGCCGTTTACTTCGTGAAAGCCGATTAGCGCTAATTTTGAAAGCCAATGGATAAAATATGAGTGTTAATATTTCATAATGTAAAATAACCTCCTGGTCATACGTGTGCCATTTTATTACCAAGGGGTCTTATGGGAAGTAGGTAATATACTTCTTTTTAGAGAGCTGTGGTGCTGGGTACGATTCCAATCCTCGATGATTTGCAAGCAGGATTTGAATACTCTTTTAGAAAAGGATTGGATTCGTATTAAAGAGCCGAAAATTCAACTTCTTGTAAGAAGGATTCGAATCCTCGACAAGGATTCGAATCCCCAAAAAGAAACTTGAAACCTCGAAAATAAATCCATCTAAAAAACTAGCAAGTTTTTTAAAAATCTAAGATCTCGAAACCTGCATGCGTATATGGTATTAAATTTTTTTCGGAAACTGGTCGATTATGTGATTTAAGCATCCCCTAATGATGTTAACACGGTTCAGATCCAATAATTGGCATCCATACGGATGTCTACAGGACATTACTGGACGTCCGCAGGATGTTCTATAGAGGTTTACATGATCAGATACGTGTTAAATGTTAAGGTGAAAAAAGGAATCATGAGTGAGCTTAAGAAAGTGGCGACTTAAGACAGTGGACTGAGAGCTGACGAAAAATGGGACAACATGGGTACGACATATTATTTTATTTACTAAAATTAAAGTTAATTACCATATTACGTTGCTATTAAGATATTTTAAAATAGAATGTGATGAATGAGTAACCGAGACAGAATGGTGTTGCGTATTCCATGGGGTAACCTGAGGATAACTGTATGTAGCCCATAGCTCAAACGGTATATCCCTAGGATATACCCCATCGAATAACCCGAGGATAGTTCAGAGATATGTTTGTGCTATATGGGATCCTAGAATAACGATTATTGGCCCAATGAAAGAAAGCTTAAATTTGGATATTAAACATAGAATTTATGTACCTGCCTTATTACCTGAGGTACACCAGTCAGGTGACGTGCCAGCCGCAAAGCCTGATCGGGACCTTTGTCTGGAAATGTTGCAGGAAAAATTTCTCCAGTTTTAATATCGACGCCGATTCCGTAAATGATTGGCCAGTGAATTCCACCTCGAATGGTTGTATTCAATTCTCCTAAGCAAGCTAAGGTAAGATCAATTTCTACCGGGTGTTTGTGGAAGGAATCTAAAAGCAATATTCCAATTATTCAAAGGTTGTTCAATATAAAGAATGGTTTAAAGACAAATTGAAAGCGAGTAGAAAAATTTTATTTGTCTATATCCTGCGCTCTTTATGAATTTTACTGTTTTGCTACGACTAACCTGTCCGGATTTAGAATTTCGGGAGGGGGGGGGGGTGAACCGTCACCTCGAACCACGCAAAAGTATATATCGAAAAGAACGGGCAAGTTAGTGAAAAATTGGTTTTAGAAAAATTTGTTGTCGCGTGAAAGCTAAGATAACCAACCAGACTACCTGTTGTGTTCTTTTTCAACAAACATCTTTTTTGATGTTAAATTAAGTAATTTTTTTCGAAAAACAGCTTCTTCGAAAGATGCTTTTTCGGAAATGGATATACAACATTTTTTCGAAAATATATCTGTTTTTTAAATTAATCTTTTAAAAGTACATTTTCCGAAAATATATTTTTTAGAAAACATAGTTTTTCTAAATTTAAATTATAAACTCTACTGGCGTAGAGACTGGCAATGAAGAAATGACAACAAAATCGTAAACGAACCGTTTTTGTGTTCGGGCAAGTTTACATTTCCTTGTGTCTGCTATGTTACTCTGTAGTAAATTACTTTTAAAAAAGCGTTTTTTAATATTCGAAGTATTTTTCGAAAAACAATGTTTAAAAAAATGTACTTGCTACAAACATGTTTTTTAAAAAAAGTGGCAAAAAAATTCTAGAAGTTGGTTTCTTAAAAACAAGTTGTGAGGAACATCCCTAGCTTTCGGATAACTGTATTTTCGAAAAAATTTTGTTTTCGAGAAAATATATTTTTGAAAAAACGTGCTTTAAAAAAATGTGTTTTCGAAAAATTTTCATATATCAGTTCAAATCGACAGAAGGTATAAATAAAAAAATGCTAGACTATTGATAAGTTAAGATGACAACCCGTTCTGTTTTCGCAAGAACAGGTTTAGATATTTCGTCCTTTGTGAAATAGTGTAGGTACATTTCTTAGATTCCTAAATAATAAAAAGATAATGTCGCACGCGAACTTGTCCGTTTTATTTTCGTCTATTCTTTTGTGTAGCTCGAGGTGATGTTGCGCCCCTCCCCCCTAAATCCTCCCCTGTTTCGGGGTTCAAGAAAAACCTTATTTCACATTTTGTCGGCCGACATAAAAATTAAATTTTACATGTAAATTGAGCTTCACCCTGGCTCGAAACTGGCCACGCTTCCAGTGAAATATATTCAGGGTGAGCACCTTAACGTATCAATTAACGTACTCATGATGGTGAAAAACAAATCTTCCGAATAGCTATGTGCATCTGTAAAGCCTCCAACTAACTGCAATTCAATTCGGCCTTCAGGATATCCTAGAGCTAATTCTTGAACTCGTTGAATCATAGTACACACCGCTTCGTCAGTGCCAGATCCATCTAAATGAGCCAAAGCAATTGCTCCTGAAGCTAAAAATGTTATGCGTACAATACAAGAATAACACCATTCGTTTTTTTTTTTTAGAATAAGTTAACAATTTGTCATGAGCTTAAAACATCAGTAGAAAAGAAGCGAAAGTATTGAAAGTTATCTGTTAACTTGCTGCAGTTACCTGAATGCCTAATAACCACAATTAGGCAGGTTGTAACATCATCAGATCCAATTATACTAACACTTTCTGAAACAGAAATTAAAAAATGCATCATAACGTATAAACTAAAAAAAAATCTGGCAGCCCAACTGTTGATCAACAACAAAGAGAGACCAATGAATATTTTAGGTCTACGAAAAATTTTCTAATTTTTCGAGAATAGTTTTTTTGAAATTAAATTTAAAAATATCTTTCCAATTTTTCTAAAAAAATTGTTTTTTGATAAAACAGGTAAAATAACATGTAACCTGTAGTGGGTCCATAATATTAACAGACAAAATCCAAGACAGAGAGAAGAATATCTCTTCTTGCCGCCAGCTCGACAACGCCATGGCCTTCAAACGGCAATACCCCGAGATTAGCGAGTGGAAGTCTCACAATCTACCCCGACATAGCCAGTGCGGTAGCAACACGGCAAGCAGAGAGAGTTTTCTACGGCGCGGCGCGTCTCAACTGTGCTTTATACCATTTATACGGACGGGCTATTCTGTTTTTAACGCATGGCTAAGTTTTTCGAGAATCTTTTAAACTTTTGATTGTTGTTTTTCATATATGTTTTTTATTTGGCAGCATTTTTTTTATAGTAACCCAAAATCTGATGAATGAAATCAGTACGAGATAGTCTTCTCTCTGTCTTGGGGTTTCTCCGGGTTTTCTCTGATATTAGTAACAGAAAGAAGTAAAAAATACTCTTACTATCATGAGGAACGGTAGCTGCTAATTCTCTTTGCAATACGTACAACAACCCAACAGGACCAATAACCTTATTTGGAACACTTAACAGCTGCGCAGCCGTATCTCGATATACAGGATGATTCAGGTAGAGAGCTCTGCTATCTGGTGGGCAATCTTCTTGCACAATGCCATTCAGAACTAATACCATAGTTATATCTGAAAGAAAAGAAATGTGAATGTTACAAATATGGTCTACTCAAAAAGCAATTTTTGTTAAGCATTATTAGATGAACATGAAAAAAGATTTACTCGGTATAGCTTAGTTCATTTTGGAGATACGGGTGATTAAATATTTCATCACTTATGTAAGGTATGGAGGTAACGTCCCACAACAAGAGGGTGGAAATCGGGATTTTCGTATATAAAGATATGTGCTTTGTCCTAATAAATTGTACTCCCACTTTAATCATTTTTTCCACAAAATTCCCCATGCGTCTCCACTATCATTAGGGATTAGGGGCTTTCCTAAAATAATTGTTTGATATAATTATTTAATTTTTCAAAAAAAAACACGTTAAAATAGATTTTATTTTATCAATCGCTGCGGAGGTTCTAATATGCTGGATATGTGTAATGAATATGAATAATGGCTCTGTCATTAAATGTTAATTTTGGTACCAGGATATAGAGCAATGGAAACTAAAACTTTTAAAGTTCTTACTTTTTGATATTGTTAAGTATTTTTTGAGAAAATAAAAAAAAACGAAATAATTATTTTTATAAAACTTCACAAATGATATATCCTACGTCAAAAACTATGCTTATACGCTCTCGTTAAAACGCTTTAGCACAAATTAATTTTATGAAATGCACGTAAAAACGTTAATAAAACCGGTTTATTTGTTTGATCGGTAAGCTTGGCCAGTTGGATCTGTTACCAGTGGTCCAGGCTAGATAGAGTCCGACCAAAAACAAAAAGGTACAATAAATGGCGTTGGCAGAAGCTGCGCAGTGGTTTGTTTACGCTCGTCGCTTAGCGACGGCCAGGTGGACAACAAAATACAATAGGTACTTTATATAAAAATCGATATTAAACTGCTCAAGTCTTAATAGCTCCGCTACTGACTTTGACGGCACACTTTCGCGCATCGCTCAACAGTACTTTGTACTCATGTATTTTTTGTAAGTTTTTGTGATATTGTATACCTTATTTGTTATAATAAATGTCTTTAAAAGTCGTGGCTGTCCTTTTATGTTTTTGGTCGGACTTCTATATTCTAACCAGTCCCATCACTCGAGCGTTCCGCCATAAACCTGCTGCCGCCAGTCCCCTCGCCCATCCAAATATATGCGGGAACTGGCTGAGCCGGCTTTTAGTACTCTTAGCATTAGAGTTGATACAAAACAGTATTTTCCGGTAACAGGTACGTTACGTTCCAGTTCCAAGTTCATACCTGTTATTTTTACCTAGTATACTTAAAAGTACAATTCAAAATACATTTCAAAAAAACATGAATTTAATTATATCAGAAAATATATATAATGCAACTAAAACAATATTAGGCAACAAAATAAATTATTTATTGCTCTTAAATAAACAAGTTACTTTATTTCATGCTGTTTTCCGGCTATATACAGGGTGAGTTGGGAGGAACGCACCAAATTTTAGGAGTGTATTCTACACGTACCTAAATCAAAACCCAAAAGTTGTAATCCGATTTTCATTTGTTTTGAAATTAAAACGTTTTGAAAAAACACCTTACATATTTTTTTAAATACAATTTTTTTAATAAAAAATGTCCAGACACCATTTATAACGGCATCTATACACCCACAAAAAAAAAATAAAAAAAAAATCATCGTTGTCCTGTCGGTTGTTAGTTTTGTAGACTGCAGACTGTGAAATAATGGATGCTGTGTATAATTTAGGGAACGTTAAAAGATTTTTTAAATAGGTACACTTATGAGACTTTGAGACAGCCGGTGTTAACAGCAGAAAACCTTACACGCGTCACTTAATGCTCTTTTTTGCTTTCAGTGTGTACTTTTCGAAGGCGATAAAACATGGTCGCAGATAGGTGAAAAAGTAAAGAACCATGAAAATTCAAGGAGTCATCGTCATGATGCTATGGATTGGAATACGCTTTATTAGTCTATATTTAGTAATATTAGTAATTTATTAGTAACATTAGTGCACACTGTAGGGTTTATTATTGATTAAATACGCCCCAAAAAATTACACGCTATTTATTTCAGTAATTTAATTTTATTACATAATAACTATAGTATTTTCCCACGAGCCACCACTGATGTGTCATGATAAATTTTTGTGAGCACTTCTGACTAAATATTGTAACCATTTTTGCACTAATCATATTAATTTTTACGAAAAAATACAAAAACTATGAAATATTGAGCGTTCGTAACATTATAATGGGTTATGCGAAGATATTGTGTTGCTATGCAACGGTTCGTGGTAATTGTTGTTACTATCAGTTTGCATTTGTCCGATTATTCAAAAAAATTTTGATACAGCGTAACCGAATGAATCTAAATGCTGAGATGTTTGGGAAAGAAAGTATTAATGAAGGATGGAGAGCTGTTGTTCACTGCTAATCCCATTAAAATCATGTGAAAGGTACGAAAGTAGAGTCCGACCAAAAACATAAGGGGACAGCCGACGTGTTCGGCGATGCGCGAAGGTGTGACGTCAAAGTTAGTAGCGGACCTATTAAGACTTGAGCAGATTAATAACGATTTATATATAAAATACCTATTATATTTTGTTGTCCACCTGGCCGTCGCTAAGCAACGAGCGTAAACAAACCCCTGCGCAACTTCTGCCGACGCCATTTATTGAACCTTTTTTTTTGGTCGGACTCTACATATAAAGGTTTTAAAAACTGGCTACACGAGAAAACAGTGTAATTAATGAGAAAAGCTTAGTCGCATATTTTGTAATGAAAAGTTTAAAATTTCCTGCAAGTTTGTGGGCTGAATATTCAATGCTAAGGACAACAATCAATCTATACTTTTCCCTTTAACGTAAAGAAATAAATTAAGTAAAAACAATTATAAAAATTGTTTTATAAGTAAAAAAACAATACACTGTAAGCTCAGATAGATAAAATAACAACTAGGAACAAGCTAACATAAATAATAAAAAATTGTTTAATTTTGGTAACTTTAGACAGTAGTTCCCTATTGGGCGAGTTTAGTCATTTTGCGTTTTCAATAAATATGTATACCTATGATTGTACAGTCAGTTGAAACATGCACACAAAAAATTACGTCAACAAAAATATTAAGGTTTAAAATTTGACCAAATTCCAAACATTCCGTTTCCCGCCTAATGCCATCCTACGAAAAACAACTGAACGTAGTGAGCAATGTGACGAATCAAATTAGGGATACGGCAACACCGCCATGCGACCCTTCGGCCTTTTTGGTACTAGCATGGAATTTTTATACTTTGCGAAACCTGTGTAGCGTTTATTAATCTATGAATTTAAGTTCTTAAGTGTATTTAAATATAAGGATAAACCACAACAAAAATAACAGTAAAACCCAAAAATCAGGAATCAGGAATAACCTCACCATCGCATGGTGATGAAATTTAGAGTGACAGTGACAACGTCGCTTTATCAGCAGAACACGCGTCTTTCCCTTGATTTGTCAAGGCGTAATGTTTTGTAACGATTCAGGCAGGTCGGAATACACGTGTGTAGTAAAATTTTAAGTAATATTTGTTATTTCCTGAAAGGATTAATTTAAATAAGTAGCTTATTTTTCGTTAAAGTTATAAATAAATATGTTTATTTCCATCAGGGACATTTCGCAAAAATGCGAGTTTTTGTTGCAAAATTGCAAGGTTCCGGGATCGATTTCGGCTTGAAATACAATTACATGAATAAAATTTTAGAAACCTTCTACTTTAAGTGCAGGGATATTTCATTCAGTGTTGAATCCAGACATTTTTTCGGGGGGGGGGGGAACATTCTATTGGAGGGGAATATAGGTAAACTCTGCTTTAAGCAACTCAATTTTTATATTTTACAGACATTCCCCCGGGGATTTTTCTTGCTCTGAGGGGGGGAATCCCCCGGGCTACACCCTGATTTCCTTGGATGAGTTGTGCATTAAATGCCATATTTATTTATTTTTCGATGACCCTACAACACTGGAATTCGCCATGTACTCATTATGAGTCATAAAAACACTTTTGACGACACAGTCAATGGGATCACGTTTTACAAGTTTCGAAATTGTCGCACGAAAATTTGCAGTAGGACATCTTTTTTTATAATAAAGACCAAAATAAATGGATAACAGCAACCGCCATAAACATTTAATTCGTGTAGAGAATATAAAAAAAATATTTCAGATGTATTTGGGTTATATGCATATTCCCTATTACCTATTACAGTTAGTTTTGCCAGCTTCATGCCATTTTGTAACCTGCTTAAAAACATAAGAAAAAAACGCAAGAAATTAATTGAACATTTAGACTTATTTTGAACATTTACGGCCAGATTCTCCAACGCTAGTCCGGTCCAATTTGACAACCAAAAGTTTTAAACTGGCAAGTGTACGAATAAGACAACTAAGTTTTATACTATGAGTTTGTTTCTCAGTTTTTTTCGCAAATTTATAAAGAAAATGACAATTTTAGTACGTTCTTTCGATAATAGAACTAAATTCATTCTAGTAACCCGTTCCAAGATGAAAATCATTTGAAAACCAAGCAAATCGCTAAAATATCAGAATAATTCATACGTTTTAAATGACGACCTATTAACAATGACAACAGGACAAAAAATTGTCAAAACATAGCTGATCAACTATAAGATCTTAATTTAAACCAGTATTAAACCTTTTTAGTGAATCTGAACGTTAACGATAAGTAAAAATAACAAGGAAATTATTTTTTAATAACGCGTGTTTCTCCCACGAGCCCTTATGACTGCAGTTATTCGTCTTCTCATACCTCTGATGACGTGGTCGATCATTTATTGAGACAAATTCTCCCATATTTCAAGTAGAACAACTCTCACTTTTTCTGTGTTTTGGACAGCCGAAATTTTTGACATTAGTCGTTTGCCTAGTATGTCCCAGACATGTTCCATCGGATTCACATCCGGGGAATATGCAGGCCAATTGATTGTCGGTATTTTCACTTGTTTTAGAAAGTCAGTTACACAACGAGCAACGTGCGGGCAAGCATTGACGCGCATTAAGAGAAAATTTGTTTTAATATGTGGGGCGAAAGGTACCACATGATCTTGCAGGACCTCCCTTATGTACCAGTCTGCAGTCAAAGCGCCACCATCAATTACCACCGATTCTTTGCGTGCCCCTAAACATCAGGCGCGGCCCGTGAAATTTTAAAGTTGTATATCTCTGTTGCTCCTTATGGGACCCATGCCAAGTTCAGGTTTTTTAATGGTGAGCCTACTAAGAATAGTTTGTTTTAATGGTGAGCCTACTAAGAATGTTTTGGTAAAGAAAACAAGTATTTTGTACTTTGCGAAAAAAGGTTAAATTTTTGAAATGACCCACGTGGCAAAAAAATTAAGACGCTTAGGTATTTTATTTATTATTTTTTCTAATCAAATTTTACATCATTTTGTCGACAATCCTTAAATTTTAAGGGATAAATGTGTTAGTAGACAGTTATAGTCATTTGAATTCTTTTAAACCTAAAATATAAATTCTTTAAGTTTAAATTTTATTTTTTGGGAATAATTTCAGCTAGAACATTTTTGTTTGGTTTTTACGCAAAAATTTCTAAATTAATTTTATAATTTTTATTTTTTTTTAAATTTTACATATTTAGTAATTTTTGTGTAAAAGCCAAACACATATATTCTAACTAAAATATATTTAAAAAAAAATTATGACTATAACTTTCACATTTTTTTCTCTTAAAATTTAAGGCTTGTCGACAAAATGATGTAAAATTTGTTTAGTAAAAAATAATAAATAAAATACCTAAGCGTGTTAATTTTTTCCCAGGTGAGTCAATTCAAAAATTCGACTTTTTCTCGCAAATTACAAAATATTTTTTCTCTTTACCAAAACATTCCTAGTAAGCTCACTATTAAAAACCCTTAACTTGGCATGGGTCCCATAAGTAGCAACAGAGATATACAACATTAAAATTTCACGGGCCGCGCCTGCTAAACATATGCCACAACACATCATAATTGAGCCTCCACCATAAGAGGCAGTAGTAGTAGGAGTAAAATTAAATTGCTCATTTTATTTTCCTGGACGTCGATACAATCCTTCCCTACCATCAATAGAAGTTACGCAGTAACGGTTCTCATCCGTGAATAAAATCACAGATCTATATAGCTACGCTATAGCGTAGCTATATAGATCTGTGATAAATAAAACTCAAACCCACTGATCATCATTCCAATTTCAACAAAAGAAATACATACCTATATTTTAATAAAATAATTTATCGTTCTTTTAAATTTGCCGGCGTGTGTATATCCTGATTTAATATGTTAATACTAAAATTATGAAATTGAGTTAAAGTAGAAGAGCCTATTCTAAATAACTGAAATCGATCTAAATTTAATATAATTTGCACGTGAGCACAACGCGTTGTAAATGATTCAGATTTATATAATTCTTTTTAGAAAAATTATGGATAAATATGAGCTGGCATCAAAAAGTGTTGTCTCTCGATATATTTTTAATTCCAGTCAGTACACTACCGTTCTTGAAAAAAATAACGGATCGCCAACAATGCAGTGATTGTATGGGCGTGACTAGACCTAAAGTTCCCAAAAACTACATCGCACTAGCATAGCAAGTTTGATTAGATATTATACTAGAATATTGTAATACTTATATTTCTGTAACCTTACTAAAATAATAATTATTTTACTTACATACTTTATGGAAGTGATATTTGTCTTAAAACACTGGCAAACTAACCGGATTCGCTGTCTTCTTATTGATAACGACAGAATATTATCTTTAAACTGGCGATATTAATGTTGTTATTGGTAAATGCAATACAAACCAATTCAAAATATTGCTTTATATATGAAATAATAAAAAAATTGTGATCTTAATTGGGTTTTAGTTTATGGTACAAGGAATGTAATGCTTATTTATTAAAAACAGTTTTATAAAAATGATTGCAATTAATATTATTAGGATTACTGTATGGTCTAAGCTACGACTCCAGTTTGTCTACGTCATCGAATACAAGGAAAGTAACTATTTCCTAAGAAAAAAAAACTTTGGTAAATAAAAAATTGGTTTGCCGAATCTCTCCTTGTCCAATTTTGCACTAAATGATCATTTTTGTGATATGTTTTAAAAAGAAGGTATAAGATACTGGTACAAAGATATATTTTTTATTAAATAGGGGTTGGCCGATACTATAAAAAATGGTATGCCATTCTCCGACGGCACCAACGCCGTATCACATACTGAGTGGGGAGCGTTTCGACTGAGCCAAATTAAAAATTTTGAAAAACGTGTAAGAACAAAAGTTATTCCTTACATCGTGAAAAATATTTTTTGTCGAAAAACTTTTTCTCTAAAACCAATGGTTCAGTAGTTATAAGGAAATGAACAATTAAATTGTTTATATCAATTGATTGCGCTAGAATTTTTCAATCCTAATAATTTTGGCTCAATCTAGATCTAACTCTCAATGTTCGTGATTTTTTTCAGATTTTTCTGAGCGATCCTTTTGATAAGGGTGGGGGACAACCATTTTTAAGCGTTTTTTCCAAAAAATGTTTTAAAAAAATGCATACAAAAATTCATATTGTTGAATTCGTGCTTCAATAAGCTTTTATTTGACACCCTACACCATGCCCTTAATTTTTTTTTCAATTTCCAAATTTATCCCCTGAAATTAACCCATAGAATCAAAATTTAACTTTTTGATCATTTTCGTTCAATCTACACCTAATAGGGAATATGCATATAACCCAAATAAATCAGAAATATTTTTTTATATTATCTACATAAATTAAATGTTTATCGCGTCTTATCCATTTATTTTGGTCTTTATTAACAAAAAAAAAGGATTTTCTACTGGAAATTTTCGTGCGAATTTCGAAACTTGTAAAACGTGATCCCATTGGTTGTGTCGTGAAAAGTGTTTTTATGACTCATATTGAGTACATGGCGAATTCCGGTGTTGTAGGATCATCGAAAAATCAATAAAAATGGCATTTAATGCGTAACTCACCCAATTAAATGTCCCTGCACTTAAAGTAGTAGAAGGTTCCTGAAATCGTATTTATGTATATTTCAAGCCGAAATCGGCCCAGGCCTTTCAATTTTGCAACAAAAACTGGAATTTTTGCGAAATTTTGACAGATTATATCTTAATAATTTCGAGTAAATAAATTTAAATTCTTTGTTTTCATGGCAATCTTCGAAATTTTTAAATTTTGCATGTCCCCGATGCAAATAAACCTATTTACTTATAACTTTAAGGAAAAAATTAGCGATTTAAATTAGTGGGAGGTATTCTTAGATAATTAACGGATAAAATAGACCCAAAAAATCACTAAATATGAAATAAAGTCTTGTAAAAAATATTTTTTAAAAACAAGCTTTTAATATTTAGATGTACTAAAACGAAAAAAATAAGCATAGTGTTTCATTCATAAATTAATATATTAAACATATCACTTTTGAACTTCCCGCCACGAGAAAACGAGCTAGAGCGACATCTGGTGGTAGGGTGCGTGCTCCTTTATTGATTTTTTATTTGCATTTCGTGTTTCCGGTTTTACTTAGGAGTTAAAATTTCTAACCTATTATATTTTCTTTGGTGGCCCGGGAAAACCCGAGAACCGGCGGCGTCGACGGCCAGGCGCGCGCCGAAAGCGATATTATTGGTGGGCCGTCGACAATGTCGTTATATATTTGTCTCTTTTTAACTTCCTAAAGCGCGTATGTTTATTTCTCTCTTAGTTTTACTGGATTTATAGATTTTTCTATTTCCATATAAACCTATGATGTACAAATACGGCCGAGCCTGGAACAAGCTTGGCTCGATTCTTTTTTGAGGAGTTTTCGCATGGAACTTGCACTTTTTTGAAACAAAAAATAATTCTTTTTTTGGTTTTAAAAATAAATTATCAGGTGGATCATTGAAAATAAGTTTAGGTGGGTCATTGACTAAATGACCCACTGTCCATTGACTATGGACGAGCCGCGTCTGACGTTATTTTGAATTGTAACTGTAATTATCTACAGAAGGGCCGTGGTAAAATTTTTAGCGTTGATTTTTAATTCTGGGAATTATTTGTCAATTTAAATGGAAAAACAAAAAGAAATAAAAAATTAAAACGATACTTTTGTAAAAAATTGTTTTAAAAGATTATCCTCAAAATTTGAGAAGAAATCGTTAAAAAAATGGCACAAATTTAAAATTTACTAACATTAGTGAGATTGTGCATTCAAGCATACTGCTAAATAAGCCTTATTAAAATGTCGTTTAAGTTAGGTTTGTTATCACAATATAATTTGGCAATTTAGGGTTGGCTTATATGTTACAATTAGCTTTGTCCTGTAACTCGTATTATTTAAGTTATTATAGCAAATTATGTCGTTCGTGGCGTTTATTTTTTTACTATTACTAAAATGCAAATTTATTCAAACTGAAGGCCTGTTGACAGACCCAAATATAATAGTCGTAGTTTTTATGAATACAATACTGTTATGTATGTACGTATTGTAGGTATATTAAATATTTTAATGCCTGTTTTAAACAAATTTATGTGCTTGATGGCTAGATATACAATAGGCAAACATTGTGACTGTGAACTTCGGTCTCCAGGGAAAATTTTGTTACTTACGGAATATTCTTATTTTTATACTTACAATTAGGAAGGGTCAATGCCGTGATGCGTGTTAAAATTGCATCGATAATTGTGTTGAAAGGAAAGCGGAATTAGATCCCTAGAAATTAATATACGAATTTGAAACTCTACGTTTTAAATATGGCTTAAAAACTGCCTAGGATACGGTTAGCAAGAAAAATTGACTTAGGACTCGCCTTGGCTGAAAACCAGCTACACTTCCGGTAAAATATAAACAGGAGAGGGGACAATTAAAAAAAATTTGTTGCTCTGATTTAACTTAAAAATGATTTACTTTACAAAAATTATATTATGTAATATATGGCTTTTTCCGTTGGTATCTGTGATTTCCCAAATACATGGTGGATAACTTAAAACAATTAAAATGTGTCTATTTTTGGTCTGATTGAAATAGCATGCATCTTAGGCAAATATATCCTATTCACTAGTTGTATACAGAGTGTTCGAAAGGTCTTAGTATTTTTAGCAAATATCATTGCTATTAGTAAAGATAGAGACACCAAATTTTAGGTGTATCTTATAGGTTAGTAAATCTACTTTTTATGTCATTTAACTTTTTCAATCCCCTTGAGGGGTGACGCTAGGGAGTTGAGGTCAAAATTTTAATTGCAACCCTATACCGTGTGGTACATTTTAAAGGTCCTCAAAAAGAAACACTTTACCGTAATCCCAAGGTCCGTATCTTAATTAGTTTTTAAATGGTCAGCCTATAAAAATTAAAAATCATGATAAAAAATTGAAGTACCTTTAGTTCTCTTGTTACTTTAAAAGTTGTTCAAAATGACCACCATGAAAGTGTTGGCAGTAATAAAGTCGATTTTGGAACTCACTTCTCTCGTATTTTTGAGAATGGCAGACATTACTTCTTGGCAGAGTTCCAAAATCTACTTTATTACTGCGAAGAAGTTGATGGTGGTCATTTTGAACAACTTTTAAAGTAATAAGAGAAATGAAGGGACTCAAATTTAAAATTTTTTCTTTACGATTTTCAATTTATATAGGCATGCCATTTAAAACCGAATTAAAATACGGACCTGGGGTTTACGGTAAAATTTTTCTTTTTTAAAGACCTTTAAAATGAAGTACCACACGGCATAGGGTTGAATTAAAAATTTTTGTAAAAAATGTTAAATTACATAAAAAAGTAGATCTATTAACCAATAAGATACACCTAAAATTTGGTGTCTCTGTACTAAGACTTCGGACACCCTGTATAATGCGCCAGTAGGTTGTTTCTATTTTTTATGAAATAGGTGAGCTGTCAATGGATGTGCATCTTTCTATAGTATTTTTTTTTTATTTTTGCCTTAACTGGAAAAAGTAAGGTTGAAAAAAGTATTGGGATGAACCCGTAGCTTTCAGTTACAATTTAGATTTTTCATACGGTATAAGGGAAAAAATCTCTTTACTTTTGTAACAACTGGAAAATAAATTTTTATGCAGGGTGGAATTTTTTTTTAATTTTTACTGTGCATGTGTTTGATTATTGTAATAATAACTTAATATTATATTAAAGCTTAATTTATTAAAACATTTAAAACTGTTGTTAATGTAACTTAGGTGTACTATTGACCAAAGATGAATAGCGAGTATTTTCAAATTTTATTACATTTCATTTTGCTAAGGAAGTTCCGTGCAAAATCTGTTGCAGCTTTTTTCTTATGTAGTATGTTGATAGAAGAAACTTAACACCTCACACACTACTTTACCACCTTCCCCGTTGACTGGCACATCTTTGGATGTATTTTCTGTTTAATTATTTTCTCCAATTATAGTTAATTAAAGTTTTACGTGTTCAAATAATAGTGAGTCTTTATCTACAATATCGTATGAGGGAGTAGGGATTTTTGCGTTTTAAAAATCTCGATAATAGTTAGTAACAACTTTAAAATATATATAATCTTACCTTTACAATAGCATTAAAATACAAGTACACCAAAATACTTTACGAAACTATTAATCACACATTTGCTAAAACCTTATCAAATAAAAATAAATATGTTAGAACCGCGTGGCGCGAAGACCCAAACCTTTAGTTACTTTACCCCGCTCAAAGCCAGCGTTAGAAAAGCATTAATAAATGAACGCTGATGCCGAAGGTGTGGGTGCGGGAGTTGGAAAACCAAATAGACGGTGAACTACAAACCACTTGATTAGAATTGTGTTGCCAGATTTAAGGTTTTTCAGTCAGCTGAAATAGTCAGCTAATCCAATCACGTGTAATCAGTTGGCGAAAATTGGCTCAAAGTTGTATAGCGTTTTATAAACCTTTATAAAACTTCACCCGTAAAATTTTTTATGAATCGTACGGGCTTTTATTAAGATTTCAATGCTGAACAATTTGCTGAGTTCTTCCTTCTTAAAGAAAGATAGGTGATTTCAAAGAAACAAACAAACTACGGGGGGGGGGGATACAGTGGGGCTCAGCCCCCCTAACGAAACGTAGTCGCTGTATATTATTTTTTTTATCTAAGTATGTGAAGTGTGCCTCAGTAGCACTCACAAATATGAACTAAAAACAAGTCTCAGACTAAAAAAGACTGAAAACTAAAAAAAATCGTAATTTTTTTATATTAAAATACAGGGGCGGATTCAGAATTTCGTCTAGGAGGGGGCGCAAAGTCACCTAGAGCTACACAAAATTATAGACCAAAAAAACTGGCAAGTTCGTATGTGACATTATTTTTTTATTGTTTAGGGTTCTAAGAAATGTACACTATTTCATTATGGACGGAATATCTAGACCTGTTCTTGCGAAAACAGAACAGTTTGTCATCTTAACTTACCAATATTGTAGCATTTTTTTAAGCACTTTTCAAAAATACATGTTTTCAGAGAACATCCCCGAAATTCAATTTTTTCGAAAAACACTTTTTGAATATTAATTTTCTCAAGCAACGGCTTTTGGAGAAGTTATTTACGAGAAAGTAACGTACCAAACGTAAGGAAACCTGATCAAATTCAAAAAAGGTTCGTCTAGGTTTGTTCAGGATCATTTTCCGTGTTTTTTTATTTAACATTTTCCAAGCTAGTAGAATTCATAGCATAATACTGTTTTCGAAAAAAATACATTTTCGAAAATTGTAACCTGTTTTTCAAAACTAATTCTTTTAAAGACATTTTTGAAAAATTGCACTTTCGACATAATGATATGTGTTTTGGAGAATTTCATAAATCCGTTTGCTTGGGTTTGCTTAAAAATATCTTTTGAGAAAGGTCTTAATCGTCTTAAGATTTTTTTGGAAAAAGGTACTTTCGAAGTAACGGGAAAATGTTTTCGTAAAATTCGTTTTTCAAAAAGCTGTTTTTCCAAAAAAAATTGCTCTCAAAAAATATGTTGTTTCCTTTAGTAAGGAATGTTTACAGAAACCATCTTAGACCATGTAAATCAAAAATTCCGAAAAGGGCTTGCATTTTTATATTACATATTCGTATTTGGTAGATATAGATCTGTTATTCATAGTTTTGTGGTATAATTTATATATATTATATATCTTAGACGGCAAATGTTTGTTTTTGATTATAATATTTTATTTTGAAACTTTTTTGGTACAAGGCTCTAGGGGGGCGCCCCCCCCCCCCCCCCCTAAACCCGCGCCTGCTTCCATTTCCTATAAAAGGACCGACACGACGGCGAATCAAAAAACAAAAAGATCTACAACGATCAGGCTACAAATGAACTCTATTCTATATAAATTTAATATTGTAGGTAGGTCACTAAGGCATCTAAAAAACGGATAGAAAACATATATCTGAATTTGCCTCTATACATTAGATGACAATAAATCGTAATTCGCATGGAATATACACCTGAATAAAAATTTCAACAAAATTTAACAACTCATTCAAAATTAAGTTTTAAAATTGTTGAATATTTTGGGATTGGGCTTGTCACTATTTTCGTTCGATGCTGTATTTTTTAAGAAGAATTAACAAGACGAAATGGAGCAACTTATTTTAAAATAGATTTTTCAAAATTAATTTACCACTTCGTGGGCCTAACTGACAATTCATCTTTATTTGAAATTTTTCATGAATCTGGTCGGGTATTTGTTGAGAAACACGACTTTGGAATGATCGTTCCAAAGAAGAGATTTTCTTTAGATAAAGGAATTACTAAATATTGTGATCGAGGCTTAATCTATCTAAGCAAAATCCTGTCAGGATAAGCTGTTTGCTGTTCTGGTTCACTGCGTTCTTCTATTAGCATGCCAATCTAATACATACAAACGGTCATAGAAATGTGTAGAAAGTTTTCTATAGTCGGTGCAGTAAAAGTGGACAATATTTATCAGCCAATTTGAAAAATTATGTTGATATGAATGCTGGTCTTCAATATTTCGATTTATTTATTAAACTTAGATCTGGGACAGGCTGTGAAATGACCTAAACCTAAAAGTCAGGGAATATTGTCAACTAACCTGGAAAAAGTTGCGCAAAAAAGACCATTTATAAAGTAAATAAAGCTTGACCGTGTGCCGCACATACGGAGTGAACAAATAGCATTACTTCCCTCGCTAGGGGAAGTACTGTATCCGTGAAAAAATCATCTCTCGACATTTTTTTATATATTCACGTTTCGGGGTTCTAAAATTACGAAAAACATGGTTTTTCATATCCGTCGGTCTGCCTGCCTATCGATCCGTCAGTCTGTGTGTCGGTCTGTCTATTGGCGCGAACTGCTTGACCAAAAAAAATTAAACTTGCATATTAATTGGGCGTCACCCTGGCTCGAAAGATGCTACACTAGGGATTCACGATCTAAATCGATTTGTTGGAAAGATCAATTTTTTCCAAATGAAAATCGATTTTTAAAAATCGATCGTTAACCCTTCGATCCTGCAAGGAGATCGGCGATTTTACACAGAATCGATTCTTCTGGTATTTTCATGTCTGTGAACTTTAAGACTTAATTAATAATTGGAAATTAATATTGACATGTAATTCTTTAAAAACGATAGGATCGATCAAAAAGATCCTAGTAAGAATTAGGAAAGGAGTAAGGAAATAGTTAAATTGCACCATCTGACATTTTCTAGAAAAAAAACTCAAATCTGAAATTGTACAAAACAGCGTTGCCAGTCATGTCGATCGGTATCTATGGACAGATTGTTATTTTATGGTTGTCATTTTTTCGATTAATTATCATTTTTTTCGTTCATATGTTAAAAGATCGTTCTCTTAGGGCGATCTAAATAGTGAATCGATCTCCATGATCACGATCTAAGATCGATTCGAAATATCGATTTTTTTTTAGATTTGGTGAATCCCTAGGCTACACTTCTAATGAAATATACAGGGTGATCACCTTTAAAAAATAGTTACTTTACTTGGGTGATAGAAATAAAGGCACTTTTAATGTCCCAAATAGAGGGTGGCCAACTTAAAATTTGAATTTTATAAGGGTTTCTGCTCCAACTGAAGCACTGTTTATTTCAGACAAATAAGTATTAGTTATTTAGTTGTACTTTGTATAAGGGGATTATTGCTATTACTTATGAAATTAGGTGTACTCAGTGGGCAGTTTTCAATATTTTTGTATTTTCCTTTTAAATCTCTAATGTAAGTTTAAAAAAAGTATTTGGATGTCCCTCAAGTTTTCAGTTTCAATTTATATTTTTCATTCAATAAGAATGAAAAAAATATGGTCAGTTTTACTACCACTCTGGAATATTAGCAAAAGAAATAATATTTTATACTGAGCCAAGGATTTTACGTGGAAAATAAAAAGGTGAGAAATTTAAAAAAAAAATGCCTATTTTACTATGTATGCATGTATTTAATTATTGTAATAGTATCTAAATATACTATAACTTGACTTGTTATTAAACTGACTAGTTAATGTACCTACTTTCTACCTTCCGTGTTACTGTTGTAGAAAGTGTGGGTCTTTGAATTATATTATACTTAATCTATGATATGTAACTTCGTTCTGTGCAAAGACCTTTGCGGACTTCTTTATTCTTAGTCAATTTTCCGTTACCTAGAATACGTAATATTGTGGATCAATTTAACAGGGTAACGACGGGTTTATAGTGGCCAGAGGCAGTTTGTGAGATGAAGATGGACTTCGGAAGGAATTCTGCCGTCCACGCTTGGATTAGTCTGTTATTTATTAAATACATATTTCCTCGTTTCTCACATGAACAAGCATCGGATATGTTTAGGAGTGCTTTTTTAAATAGTTTAAATGTTCATTGCTTTTCACGGGGTTATTAACTTGCAGTATGATTTATTGTGAGAAGTAGGTACCTATACACAGACAAATTTAAAGATAAATAAAATAATTGAATCACAAATAAATTGAATTAATGACTTCTCTTTAATACTATATTAGTGTCTTTTGTGTGTACTTGTCAAGAATTTTATGTTAACCGTTCTATAATCCTAAAAAGGTAAAGTTTAATTTGTTACTCACTTTTAGTTAAAGGTCCATTTTTTTTTTAATTTTGTGTTTGTTGTTTCCAGCCTTAACATAACAGTTTTTAGTAAGTATGTAATTTTCTGAGGTCAGCATTATTTTATGTTTATGTATTTTTATAAATTATAACACAGAAAATACAACCTGACTCATTAATAAAACAAACGTTAAAAGCTATGCAAAATTCTTGTATTCTTTATTAAGGTAATAAGTACGGTACGGCATGATGTAGCAGGTACCGTAACTTTGCTTGGCAAAAATATTCTGCACGATCTTCGCTGCTGGAGCCACCTAGCTCATCGGCTTCGGGACGTTTTAATAACCAATTTTCTGGGCAGTAATTAGTTCCTGATTGGCGAATCCCGCATGACATATTTTAAAATGTTGGGTTTATGACGATTTTGTAGTACCTAGAGGGGAAAACTATTAAAGACTAAATGTATGTTTAATGACTGACACTAAGGAGTTTGATAGTAAATAAATCTTTTACTTGCGATTGTAAATGTACAGTCATAAGTGTCATAACACAGCTTCTAGATACAATAACACACAGCTTATTAAGCTGTGGCAATAATCCGAATAAGAACGTTACTGTAAAGGTTCTCTCGACTGTTCGGCAGTAAAAAGTGAATTCTGATGTCTACAAAGTCTTTTTGAAAAGGTAAACAATGTTTCCAATTCATTTCACGGACGTTGTCTTTGTTCATATTATATCTCTCTGTAAAAAATATTCAGTCTAAGGTCTTCAATTTATACAAATCTCCAGAGATTAGAGTTAAACAGGGAGGAATTCGTTATGAAACGCAATAAATATACAGGGTGTTTTCTAATTGAATGTCAATATTTAAGAGGGCGATTTTTGGGTTCATTTTAAAAAGAAAACTTCATATGAACGTATGTCCTAAACGCCTAAACTTTTGAGATACAGGGTGGTATAAAGTTTTCAAAAATAAATAGTTTTTTATTAAAATCTGTAATACCACTTTAGATATTTTAATTAAATTTGGCATACATGTACTATGTATCAAGAGGCATTATTTAGTGTACCACAATTTTTTTTATTTCCACCAGTGGCGTTCGTATGGAATTTCACCTGCCTATTTTGGCAGACATTGATGGTGCCCCACTGATTTCTCGTAAAATTAAAATTATTCCTGAAATCCCCAATCATTTCTAAGCAAATTTGATCTCTCGAATTTTTTCAATCCGATGCACGGTTTTCGCTTAAAAAAATTAAAACCTTTTCTCTGCATGATCATAACAATATCGTTAATATGACAATATCACCATGCAGAGAAATAGATTTTATTTTTTAGATCAAATTTGCTTAGAAATGAATAAGGATCTCAAAAATTAACTTCCTTATTCATGTCTAAGCAAATTTGATCTAAGAAAGAAAATCTATTTGTCTGCATGGTGATATTGTCATATTAACGATATTGTTGTGATCATGCAGAGAAAAGGTTTTTATTTTTTTAAGCGAAAACCGTGCATCGGATTCAAAAAATTCAAGAGATCAAATTTGCTTAGAAATGATTGGGAATTTCAGGAATAATTTTAATTTTACGAGAAATCAGTGGCATACCATCAATGTCTGCCAAAATAGGCAGGTGAAATTCCGTACGAACGCCACTGGTGGAAATAAAAAAAATTGTTGTACACTAAATAATGCCTCTTGATACACAGTACATGTATGCCAAATTTAATTAAAATATCTAATGTGGTATTCTTCTTCTTCTTCTAATGCGTATCCACTAATGGATGTTTGCGATAACATTTTCCATTGCTTCTCTATCCCTTGCGGTGTGTATTAACGACTGCACATCGTGCAGCCCTGTCCACTGTCTGATATTTCGCAGCCAAGATATTTTCTTCCTTCCGATCCCTCTCCTGCCCTCGATCTTGCCTTCGATCAGTGGTATTATTATATATTAAAGTGGTATTACAGATATTAATAAAAAACTATTTATTTTTGAAAACTTTACCACCCTGTATCTCAACAGTTAAGACGTTTCGGACATACGTTCATATGAAGTTTTCTTTTTAAAATGGACCCAAAAATCGCCCCCTTAAATATTGACACGCAATTAGAGAACACCCTGTATAAATAATAATTGTGATTCCTAATTGTACCCATGATTATCTAAGGAGTCGCAATTTTTCCGATTCCTTTAGAATTATGATTACAATAAGGAATCGCGAATACTGAAAGGTTGTTACTTTTTCTGCAGTTATTTTGCTGGTGATTAAAACTTCCTCAAAAATTTTAATCGATTATCGATTACTAATTACTCTTAAAAAAGTAATCAGCCGCGATTCCTAACTACCTATATAATCAATGTAATCTATTACAAGAGTAATCGATTACTTCCCAGCTCTGGTACTATTAAATGGGAAAACTCATTAAATAAAAATGTATGAATATTTTTAGTTCTTCATTTCCGTTCATTTTTCTTAGAAACTTATTAGAAAATCTATTTTATCTAATATCCATCTTACTGAATTTTATTTCGTAGTAAGAAATAAAATAAGAGTTAAATTAGTTGGGGACAATTATTATTAAGAATATAAAAGTATATCCTACTTTATCTTTGGACATTAATTAGACTACATAAATTAAGAATCTTATCGGCTTTCTTTAAATGCAACTTAGTGTATCACCACCGCCAGTGATATCCGCCCATTTAAATGCCTTATCATTCTTATCAAATCATAAAATAGTCTGGCTCATATTACAGGGCACAAAGTTACAGTATATACAGTGTGTTCTTATAGATTATTATCCGTTATTTCTCTCTTGGTATTAAGAGTTAGATGTGTATATCTATCTCTGCTTTCTTATAAGAATATTTAATGTAATATGTTCTGCAGTAAAAATTATACTTTTTCCAGTGATATTTTGTAGACAGTAGGGCACAAAATTTTTCGAAAATGAATTTTTCAATTTTTTTAGCACTTTTAAAATATCCTTTTTTTCACAAAACATCTTTTTCGAAATTATATTTTTTCAAAAAACTTTTTTTGAATATTAATTTTTTCGAGCAACAACTTTTGGAAAAAGTAATTTACGTAAAAGTAACGTACCAAACCTATGGAAACCTGATCAAACTTAAAAAAGGTTTGTACAGGACCGTTTTTCGTCTTTTTTTATTTAAAATTTTCGAAGCTAGTAGAGTTCATAGTCTAATACTGTTTTCGAAAAAATACATTTTCGGAAATCTTATACCTATTTTTGAAAAATTTATATTTTAAGAATTTGGAGAATTTCATAAATCTGTTTTCAAAAGAGCATCTTTTGAAAAAGCTGTTCAGATATTTTTGAAAAAATATGATTTCGAGAAAATATTTTCGAAAAAGCTGTTTTTCCAACAAAAAAAAATTGCCCCCAAAAAGATGTTTTTCGAAGAATAACCCTATTTGGTTAGTTGTTTCCTTTAGTAAGGATTGTTTTCAGAAACCATCTAAGAGCATGTAAATCGAAAATGCCGAGAAAAGCTTTCATTTTTAGTGTTCCGTGTAACGGAAAACTTATGGAATGACTTCGGTGTCCGTCCGTCCGTCCGTCGGTCCCAGACGATTTTCTCCGAAACTATTCGACGTAAAAATTTGAAATTTAACACAGAGATAAAGTGTGGTGGCGCAATTATAGACGTGAAGTATAAAAAGTTAAATTTTGATTCTGGGGGTTAATTTGGGGGGGGGGGGTGGAGTGTTCTACTTTCCAAGTAGGTTTGAGGTCGAGAAGGTCCCAAGCGGGGAATTTCAGTTGGGCATAAACTTTTCGACCACAGATCCGGCTTTGGCTTTAGCATGCACCTTCGACCTCGCTTCATCCCGGAATCCATCTTTCAGGCCCTATAGAGGCCATTTTTGGCCCCTGGGGCCAATTTCAGACGTGGAGGACCATTTCTGAGCTCGGGATCGTATTCAGCGTCGAAAAATACACATGTCCGACCCACAAGTCAGACCACTTGTTTTTTTTTGTGGGACTGTGTTATCGGCACTCTAAATCCTAGCGTGATCAATTGTCATAAACAATTTAACTGTTTATTTTCTTATAACTGCTAAACCATTGGTTTTAGAGAAAAATTGTTTTAACAAAAAATATTTCTCACGATGTAGGAAACAACTTTTGTTCTGACACATTTTTCAAAATTTACAGCTAGATACAGTGTTGGTGCCGTCGGCGACGGGTAGCGCGGCAGAGGAGCGGAGATCTGACAGCCGAGGTTTGCTCAGGTTAAGTGGGGTGCACGGAACACTAATTGTGCAAGCGTAGCCTGCACTTGACCGAATTTTCTTATGTAACGTATTCGTATTATAGATATGCTATTCCTATTTTTGGGGTATAATTTATATATTGTAGAACTTACATAGACGGCAAACCTTTGTTTTTGTTTATAATATATTGTAGAACATATACGAATGGTCAATATTTATGTTACAATAGTTATTTTTTATAAAATTCGCTATTGAAATCTTTTTTGTATAAGTATAAAGTATAATACGTGCGCTCTTTCGGTATGCCCACAGCCTTGGCTATCTCTATCAACTTCGGGCGATGATCAATCAAAACGATTTTTTGAACTTTGTGCACAATTTCTTTAGCAGTTGCAGTTCTTGGCCTGCCAGTCTTCTCGTATAAACTCTGCAACCCAAGTTTTAACTGTTGAAAATGAAGTAGCATCAATCTCTGCTTTTATCGCTGTATAGGAGATAAACCTTTAATAGGAAATATTTTTTTACAGCACGGATCTCGATTTTTTCCATCATTTACAAAATTTAAAACTTTATAGACCGTGGGATAGCGACATGTTTTAGGTTGCGATGTTTCTTGTCTGCCTCTGGAAGAAAAGTGAGGTTTTGACCCCGGGCCCGGGATGACGTCCAAATGAAAATTGGAATTTTTATTTGTATAAAAACTGTGTGTTTTAGGACGATTTTATATTGTCTGCCATGTGATTAAAAGAATGTCATTGAAAAATAATACATAAAAAAGGCAGATGGTTGGCAGACACTAAAAAAAAGCTGAAAATTATTCGTTTTTCTTACAAGTTCACCAGGACACTTGCTAACCGTCTGCCTTTTTTTATGTAGTATTTTTCTATGACTTTCTTTTAATACTCATGGCAGACCATGATACAATAAATATAAGGTATGATACCAAACCGTGTCAAATTCGTCCGGGTTCGCGCATGACGTCACGCCGTGATTTATTTTTGAAATTTATAACGTGCAATATAGAGTTTACGTTTTAAAGGCGATTTTATATAAATTCTATTGGCAATATACTTTGCCTCCTGCTTATAATACAAATTTTATAGTATATAATTTAAAGTAATCATATAAATAAAGGGATAAATACATACATTGATTACACTGATTGATTGATTGTCCACATCACAACCACATCTCATTTTTTACTTTTAAACTCCTAAAAGTAATATAAAAACACCAACAAATAGTTGAAAACATAACGCGATCTTAAAAAAGACGCGTTTCGTTTACAAAATATCGCGGAATTAATCACGGCGTGACGTAAACGCCCTCGCCTACCTGCGCGGTATCATATCTTCTTTTATTTCTATCATGATGGCAGAAAATATAAAATCGTATCAAAGCACACAGTTTTTGTAGAACTCAAAATTTCAATTTTCATTTTGGTCGTCACCCGGGCCGGGGTCAAAACCTCACTTTTCTTCATTAACAAACTTACCTTTTTCAGTCCTCCAAAAGGCAGACAAAAAAATTCCACCTAAGACATGTCCCTATCCCACGGTCTATTAACGATTGTAAAATACAAACTACCTAATGCACTGTCTTGAATCTTTAAAGAAAAGAAACTTTAATGGTATACTAAAGAAGGGTGCGACTGCCTAAAGAGGTGCGCCCTCTCTGGGTTAGGCTGGAAACTTTTCATCCCATCCTAGTATTCGTGTCTATTCCGTAAATTCATTAATTTTTATAGCAAATAACTGAACAGCAAGAATATTTAAAAATCCAAAATAGTATAGATGTTTGCTGATTACTACTATTATGATCATTTATTTTTACCTGGAGTCTTGAAATAACTCATGCCCATAATAGTAATCTTTGTAAACGATACCTACATTATAAGCGCAATCGGTTCGGCAAACCCTTCAGATGGGGTTCGATCACCCTCATCTTATATCCTTCGTTCTCTGCCCGATTTGTTTCCTTACATCAATCAGGACAATCATTATAAGACTTTCCGTCGGTTTAGCAGCGAATATTAATTTTCTTGGTCAGCAGACCGGCCATTTGTCAGGTTAATCTCGGTCCATTTGTGGCAAATACTTTAAAGGGGTTTGGTAAATAGCGCTCAAAGGAATTTAAATTGGGAGGTATAATGATCATTTTAAAATTAGTATTTGTAGCAAATATTTTTAGGTTTCTAAATACTAATAAATAAATGACTATTTCCAGTGGCGTATTACCTAAGCCATATAGGCGCCCTAAGACCACCCAAAATTTTGCGCCGTATTTAGATTATATTGATCTTTTCACTTCCCTCACTAGAGGTAGTATTTTATTCGTAAAAAAAAACATCTCTTGAGACTTTTTTAGATCACGTTTGGGGGTCCCTAGCTAGATTACGAAAAACATGTTTTCCGATTTCCGTATGCCTGCTGGTGCGAAAACTTAAAAACAGGGTGAGCATCTTTTAAAAAAAGAATTTATATTTTTGGTCCTCTTAACTCAAAAGTGATTCAGTTTACACAAAATAATCAAAATATACATTTGTATATATATATATATATATATATATATATATATATATATATATATATATATATATATATATATATATATATATATATATATATATATATATATACAGTGACCGGCAAAAAGTTGGACACATATGGGAAAATTTTTTATTATTGGAATATTAAAAAAACTTTTTATGCCGATTATCTCTGCATGATGGGTAACCTAAAAATTCATTTTGACATTTGTTACGTGATTACTCGTTTGCCGGCAAAATTGAAAAAAATATATATTGTCATGGAAAACTGGTATTAGGTGACAAGATATTGAAAAAAGTTATTAGAAAAAAGTGTTTAGATTTTAATTTTATACTCCTTGGCAAAGTCTGGAGCCAAAATTAAAAAAAATATATTTTACATTTTTTGAAAAAAAAATGTACAATATTAGTTTCATATTCCCATAAATTTAATAAAAATGTGTTAAATGATCGAAAACCAAGGTAATAACCTATTATCTCAACATATTTGTTATTACTTAAAAGTTTTATTTGATAAAATTTAAATTTTAGCTTTTTTCCATGTACTTGGGTGTGGCCAGGCCCTGTATCTGGCAATCATTTTGGTAGACGCGTTAAAATTTCTTCAAAATTAGAGCAAACGGTCTTTCGTAAGCATATTGTTCCAGAAGTAACTATAAATGGTAAATATGGTTGCCAGATACAGGGCCTGGCCACACCCAAGTACATGGAAAAAAGCTAAATTTTAAATTTTATCAAATAAAACTTTTAAGTAATAACAAAAATGTTGAGATAATAGGTTATTACCTTGGTTTTCGATCATTTAACACATTTTTATTAAATTCATGGGAATATGAAACTAATATTGTACATTTTCTTTCAAAAAATGTAAAATATTTTTTTTTTAATTTTGGCTCCAGACTTTGCCAAGGAGTATAAAATTAAAATCTAAACACTTTTTTCTAATAACTGTTTTCAATATCTTGTCACCTAATACCAGTTTTCCATGACAATATATATTTTTTTCAATTTTGCCGGAAAACGAGTAATCACGTAACAAATGTCAAAATGAATTTTTAGGTTACCCATCATGCAGAGACAATCGGCATAAAAAGTTTTTTCAATATTCCAATAATAAAAATTTTTCCCATATGTGTCCAACTTTTTGCCGGTCACTGTATATATATATATATATATATATATATATATAATATATATATATATATATATATATATATATATATATATATATATATATATATATATATATATATATATAGCTAAGGCGTTTACCGCTAATATAATAGTTTTTTTTGTTGTTGCTTTAAAGTATTCGGAAGAACCCAAAGAACACAACAATGTGAAAAAGTATAAAATGTCTGTAAGCTTTAGGACATTACGTTAAAAGAAATACGCAGCTAACGATTTTACATGGAAAATGATCTTCAATAAAACCGGCACGGTTTGTTCTTGGCTGAATGACCACCTGGGAACGCCGCGCCGTGTTTCGGTGCTTTAAAACAAGGAAGGTGGTAGAGGAGTTCCTCCTCCACAAAGGTGGTACCACCCCATCAGAGCTGGGCAAACTACTTAAAAAAAGTAGTGGAGTATAACTACTAACAACTTTATCAAAAAAGTAGTTAACTACTTACTACTAAGTAGTTACAAGTTAAATGTTAAACTACTTTTTAAACTAAAAACCAAACATTTACCGTTGTATTTCAAAAAACCAGTGACGTAGCCGTACTTACAAAAATGATTAAAAAAGGACTTGAACCGATAAGATGAAAGAGATTTTTTTTCAAATAAAATAAAATTTTTATTTAAACTTTATTTTAAAGTTAACTGTCCACTGACTTAAATTTAAACATAAATTATTATTATTAACACAGTTCCTTCTTGGTACAAAAATACAAAACTAAAACAGATTAGGTAATAGGAGTAGGAGGTATTTCAAAAATAATAAATTTTAATTTTTACAAAATTTTCAAATCCTGCAAATTTTATATTAGGTTTTCTTATCGTTTATTGGACTGGAAACGCCAGAACATAATGAAATTACGTAATATCGGGAAGTAGTTAAATATTTTTAAAAGTAGTTAAATTACACAAAAGTAGTTAAAATACGCGAATGTTTTATGCAGATTTAAAATAATCAAGTATAACTAGGTACTAGGACAAAAAAGTATTAAGAATACAACATACAACTACTTTTACAGAAAAAGTAGTTAAGTAGGCACTTTTGTGTTAACTAGGTACTGCCCAGCTCTGCACCCCATACATCCACTTAAATGGCTGTTAAATGTGTGAGTCGGACTTCCCCAGTACACCCATAGTACTTAGGCTTCGGTCTTCGTGGGTTGTCAAAAGATAAAAAAATCAAGGAAACAGGTTACTTTCAGGACAATCGCCGTATAATCTTATCAGACTCCATCAGACTTTTTAACTGGTCTTTTCTGATAAAAAAATCTACCTATAGTCGGACCATCCTTAAATTTCTACTTCCTACTGACTTATCAAGGCAAACATATATAATATGCGGGTTCGGCAACTCATCAGCAAGCGTTTAGCTGACACTATCCAGATATGGTCACGTGGATTACTACCAATCATTTGATAAGTAACCACGTGACCACCTGCCATTAGTGTCATCTAAACGCTCGCTGATGAATATCCGAACCCGCCTAATATCTAATAAAAAGTTATTTTTTGTAACTCAGTTTACAAGGTTAAACTCATCAGAAGAAAACAGTATTAAACACACTGATTGCTCAATAGTCGCTAATAAGTTTAACACAGGTGTCGATTATTTTAACTACATTTTCAGTGGAATGCGGAAAGCTTAGGACAACCCGACTTTAGTAGTATTTTACGTTTGCATGCTGCTTACGAGGGTGCAAGTGTGCACCCTCCGGCAGGTGTGAATATAAAGCTTCTAAGCTTCGAAATTTAATACTGCGAGGAAATCCCGGACATCTCAAGGGACCATTGCTAAAACAGCGATCTGTCGCTGTAAAATATTGGCATCGTAAAGGGCCAGCCATCACTTTTCGACATTTTAAGTTACAAGGGGTAGGTAGATAGAGTTGGGTGGAAGAAATCATTTAAATTATAAAGTGTGTAATATGTATCTATCATAGGTTTTATACATACACAGGGCGTGCAAAATGTATGGAACCATGGTTCTCCAGCCCAGGGCCCCCGCAAGGGTTATCAACGCCCGCGTGCCAAAAATATTTTGGCGCCCCTTACTCGGCAAAAAAATTGGGGGTGCCCAAATTTGTCCAGTTTTTGTTGGAATTTAGTGTAGAGTAGTTAAAAAAACTATCAGAAACCTTTCTTAAATGCCTTAAGATCAGTATGCTGTTAGTTTTAGATAACATATGTATTTTTTTAATTTTTAATTTTTTTCCTTTAGGCAATCGATTAAAACCTCATTTTATAAGGAAACTACAGAGATTTCAAAACCAAAACTTTATTTTTCTCTAAATTATTTATAAAGGCATAAATCAAACAATAAACAAATCACAAATAAAACATACCTTATTATTAGGATACAGAAATTAAATGGGCGTTTTTCTAGATTTGGCCGCTGCAAATTCTTTTATAATATTATCAAAATCTATTTTATCGAGTATCTCTTGCTCTATAGCTAAGATTGCCAAACCAGATAATCTTTCTTGTGACATGGTAGACCTCAAATAATTTTTAATTATTTTTAATTTTGAGAATGATCTCTCACCAGAAGCAACAGACACAGGTAAAGTGAGGAGGATTCTTAACGCAATACTAATATTTGGTAGAGATGAAGTTAGATTGTTTTCAAATATATATTGAAGAATTTCAAGGGGATTTGATACTTCAGGCAATGAAAACAATCTTAGGGCTTTTATCTCGTTAAATAAACCATTTCCTTCCACGTCAGCCTCCTGCTTTTCCTGATCAGTTGGCTTCTGTTGAAGAACATGACAGCATTTTAAAAGATCTTCGTCATTTAATTTAGAAATATCACAAATAAAACCAAAAACGTTTTCGTAATCAGATATCATATCGAACCTACTATTTAAAGAACTTAGTGTTTGATCAATTATTTTTAAAAAGAAATTTATTTTAAAAGCAGTTTTTGGATCTTGAGGTGTCTCATCCGTGTGCTCATAATCGAACAATTTCGGTTTATACCTTCGTCTTACATTATTTAATGGGGGAAAACATTGCTCTATCTCAAGAGCAGCCGCTAGTTTTCCAGCTTCAACAAGATTTTCCTCGAAAACATTATCATTTCTATAATTTTTAAAATGATCGACTAAATTCTTTAAATAGTTTTGGCACACTTTAATGTCAATCGCTACACTTTGCATCATTTTGCTGACAATATTAATCTGGAATAAAACATCATACCAAATTATTATACTACAAATAAATTTAAAAGATTGAATATTTAATAAAAGAGAATTTGCTTTATGTCTAGTTTCTATGTTATAAGTATCATTTTCTGCTATTTCTAGAAGGCTATCACATATTTGAATTAAATGAAACTTTAGCGGTTTCATAGCATCAATCCTACTTGACCATCTAGTATCACTTAGGGGTTTTAGATTTAACTGAGGGACATGCTTTTTCATAACATCCCATCTTTTTGTGGATGAAGAGAAAAATACATAAAGTTCTTGTACAATATTAAAAAAATTCACTGTTTCATTTGAAACCTTAGCAGCATCATTTACTGTTAAATTTAAGCTGTGTGCAGCACATGGTACAAAAAATGCCCTAGGATTAGCATCGAGTATGCGTTTTTGTAAACCAATATGTTTTCCGCGCATATTGGCCCCATTATCATACCCTTGACCTCTCATATCTTTAATATCTAAATTTAAATTTTTCAAAAGTCCCATTACAAAATTACATAGCCCTTCCCCTGTAGAGTCGATTATTGAGTTGAATGCTATAAAACTCTCTTGTATTTGGACCTTTTTAGAACTGTCATTTAGAACGACATAACGCAAAACGAGGCTTATTTGCTCTGTATGGCTTGCATCCGGTGTACAATCTAAAATTATTGAATAATATTTGGAGCTTCGAACCATGTCCAAAATATTATTTTTTACTTTAGAAGCCATTAATTCAATAATTTCATTTTGTATCTGGTAGCCTAAGTAATGGGTCATTCTTAAAGAATTTGTTTGTGAGTTTTGCACTCGACTTATGTGCTCTCTCATCACAGGATCAAAAGATGAAATCATCTCGACAGTTTTGAGGAAGTTCCCATTATCATATTGGAAAAGTGTTTTAGATGAACCTTGGAAAGCTAGGCACTGTCTGGATAAAAATTTAACAACTGCAATAATTCTGTCTAGAACGTCATGCCAATACTTTTTTTCAGTTTCTAAAACCCGTAAGTGATGATCGTTTACAGTTGTAGATAATTTCAACATTTTTTTTAAATTCATCCATTTATTCATGTGAACGTTATGTGCAATTGATGTTTCATGTCTTATAATGGCTAAGGATAAATGTTGCCAATCAGAAAAACCACTAGTATCAGAAAAACTAGTAGAAGTCTTGCTGAAAAGTTTACAACAAAAACAAAATACCGAATTTTTCGAAACTGAGTAAATTAGCCAAATTCTTTCCACTTCTCCATTTCCTAGTTTTCTAACAAAGTACTTACTTGAAAATTTTCTTTTGTCTTTATTAGCAGGAAATTGATAATTACGTCCTATCAAGGGAGGACCACGATCAACCAATATTCTGACTTCATCATTGGTGATGCTTCTGGGCCATAAACCGGGATCTTCTGAAGAATACTAGGAATAGTAATCTCAGTCTCCCCTTCAGTAGAAGCTTCATCGCTAGAACTGCTAGAAGTGTCACTTGTAGTCGTAGTTGTTAGGATGGCTGACTCTACAGAGGCTATATTTTCAATACGTGTTGATGTTGATGTCGATGGTTCACATGTTGCAGAAGATGGCGATGGCGCCGCTTTAGAAACTGTATTTTCTTCTACCTCTATCGTTTCAGTCTTGTAAACTTGACTTTTTTGCAAAAAATGTTTCATACTCCCAGCCATCTTTTCCCTTTCTTGGACTCTAACTTTTTTTTGCTCTCGAAATTTTGCACCAGAAGGTCGTTTTCTCTTCTGTGGCTCCTAGAATTTAAGAAACACTAGATCAAAAATTGGTAAGGACATTTACCCTTGACTTCCCTTGCACAAGACCCATCTTTTTGAGAACGCCCCGTAATTTTTTATTTTTATGAATCTAAACTCTAAACGCGAGCCTTTAAACCTAAACGGCTAAACGAACTTAAGACCAATCTGAAGCATATACCCTATACACTTTTCCTGGTATAATAATTTGATAATTAATTTTTGGCAAAGATGAAATATAAATTTTTTCAGAAAGTCAAACGGTATGATGGTGGCTCCAAGGCGAAACGTCAGGTTTTAAATCTAAAATGTCTAAAGAAATATCAAAATCTATCCGATCTTTCCACGAATACAAAATACTTTCCTATTTGAGGGAAATAAAAATAATATTATCTATGGTATAAAGGTATGGGCTAATTAAGGATGTGCACTATTTTAAACAGAAAAAATTAAAAAAAAAACGAATTTTATAGACCTTAGAAAATGCTAATACTGCATGTGGGTAGGTACTTACCATTTCATAAAATTTTATTCAATCACAACAAAACACAATAACACAAAATACAAATCAATCTTTTTAATTTTTAAGTATCTAAATATTATAATTTTCTGCGTCTTCTTGACCCTTAAACGTTGCGAAATAAAATATCAATTATTTGGATTACGACGCCTTCCGCTGTTTTATACTCCTACAGAGTATTCGAGTCTGGACAGGAAAATCGGCAAGTAGGTAACAAGTTCTAACAACTTCTACGCAAACTTGTCGATTTATACCAGTATTGGATATTGGATCATGATATTGCATATTCAGATGTGAATAGTGATGATTGATTTTAAAAATATGTTTTCTGTTTTAATAGGGAATTAGATTAGATAGGTACCTAATTATATTTATGAACATAAACTTCGCTTAGATTATTGAAAAAAAAGATTTCTTTGGTGCCTTGCTCGTTGGAAATATTGTTAAAAAATTAACCAAAAACCTTTGGTTCTTGGCGCCCCTTACAGAGTGCGCCCGCGTGCAGTGCACGCGTTGCACACGCGGTTGCGGGGGCCCTGCTCCAGCCCTTATTGGACGTTGCAGAAAAAAAGTTTAAGCAAAACAGAAATTCTCTTGATGGAAGCGTAATGCCACCATTTCAACCAAGCCGTTTATTTCAGGTGGAAAACCGGTGCCAACGGTGGACTTACGATACAGCCTTAGTGCAGTAAAACAGTGTGAAATAAGAAATATAAGTGATTGAATTAAGAAAGATCTGATCTGAAGGTACCGGGATATCTAAATAAGTGAGCAGGCCCTTTAGCTTTTTTATTTTTAAATATGGGAAAAAATGTTAAATATGAAAGTTTTGAGGATTTTTATGGATCATTCATATATCTGATCAGCAAAACAATTGAGCATCGGATAAAAAAATATAGTAGGTATAAAACATTAATTTTCTCGCTTATTTTAAATTGAATGGTATGATTTTTATCATATTTTTGGATTCTAGGAGGAGTTCTAGACATATTTTGTATAACATACCCTATTCGGGTTTTCAATCGTTTTTTAAATATTTCAAATTAAAAATTATTTCGCATAAATATACATATCCAACCGAACGAAATACCTGCTACCTTTTTAAATTTTCTTCGTAGGTAAGTCAAAGTTAATGTCAATGTTGACAATAATACTTTAGTCACCGTGAATTTATAATTTTATTTTTATGCAAAATGAGTTATTCTACTATCGACAGATACAAAATGTTAAAATTATATTTAAAAAATAACGATAATATTAGAGCAGCTCAAAGATAATATGAAGAAAGTATTGAAGAGGGACAAAGAAATCCATCATTAAGCACCATAATAAAAACAAATAGAAGACTAGAAGAAAGAGGAATTCTGCGTAATGGAAAAAGAAGAACAGGAAGAAATGAAGAAAGGGACCTAGCGATTTTATTATATTTTCAAGAGAATTCAAAAAAATCAATTCCCGATTGTGTGCTGTATCTCAGATATGGAAGAAGAGATAAAATGTTGACTTATGGAACAGTTCAAAGAACGTTAAAGTATTTTAAGTAGTTATAGACTATATAAAATTATGCCAGTTCAGAAGCTTAGTGCCGATCAAAAAGAAAGGAGATATACTTTTGTCACAAATACACAAATATTAACGAAAGAATGCGGCAAGATCCTAATTTATTTCATACTATCGTTTGGACAGATGAAGCAACTTTCTTAACTGCGGGAATGTTTAATAGACGAAATGTTCATGTTTGGCCGGATGGAAATCCCTTTACCGTCGAAGATATTGCTTTTCAGAGGCGTAATTCAATCGACGTTTTGGTGGGATATTACAAAATAACATTTTAGGACTATTGTTTTTTCAAGGAGCATTAATTGGCCACCGCTATATTAATTTTTTAGAAAATGAAGTCGAAGATATTCTCGACGAATTGCCACTTGAAGAACGTCGACGTATTATATGGCAACATAATATAATTGTGCAATTTTTTAAACCATCAGTATAACGAATGGATCGGTAGATATGGAACGTTATATTGGTCTGCAAATAGCCTAGACCTCGCAACTTTAGACAGTGTTGCCAGATGAGTACGGTTCGAATTCTGCGCTTGTTTAATGAAAATTCTGTAAACGAAACGATTTTTCTGCATATTGTAAATCAGTGCCGTACTGTGAAAAAAATCGGAAGGGTTGTAAGAAAACCTCATAGGTCGTTGTTTTTGATGAACTTTATTATATAAAAAATTATAACATAATGTAATATTATTTTTAACAGAGCTAAGCAATTATTAGGAATATTCTCCAAAATGCGTAAATATTTAAGAATAAAAATATAATTGTCAGTAAACTAAAACTCCGCCTTTTAATTATAAAAATCTGCAATTCTACAATGGCTAAATGAGTCTCTAAAACTCTGCATACTGCAGAATATTCTGCAGATCCGGCATCACTGCCTATAGATAGGTACATTTCTTTGGGGTCATTTGAAAAATGTCGGGTATACGAAAATATTGAAGAAATTCAAAGGAAGGTGAGAAATGAAGTAATAAATCTGAACGAAAATGATGCTGAAAGTATTATAAACACACTTCAGAGGCTGAGAAGAATGTATGAAAAGTGCGAAGAATTAAATGGCGGACATGTTGAAAATTTATTTTGATATTAATTCGCCAATGTTTACATTTATCTGTTTATGTTATAATTCATTTGTTATTGTTTATAATCACTAGTTATTGCTTTAAAATATTAATATCTAATAAAAATTAACATTTATATACCAGCCAAAAAACCGTATGTTACAAAATCACGAAGTTGCGCAGTTGTTAAAAAGTACCTTGGAACCCAAGGACCCAAGGTGGGGGCAACTGCCCCCACCCCATCTGTGGTATAATTTATGATCCTATATTTTCTTTGATCTTTGTGGGATGATCCTAGAACAGACCTGAAGAAACCTTTTTAATTTCAAAATTACGTCCCAGTTATGTTGTTAGATTTTATTGTACGTCTCTTAGGTGTAAAAAATATCCAAGGTTTATACTTCTGAGACGTCCAAGGGACGGTTTTGTCCTGTATGGGATGTTAAAAAGCCTTCTGTAAGAAAATGATGCCAAATTTATTCCTCTGCCAAAAAGTAAACATGAAATAGAATTGAGGGGTCCTTGCACACTACAGTTGCTACAGCCCATAAACGGTACCCCCATGAACCTGTCACAAAGCCAACTAGTCACAAATCAACTGGACATCAAACAACTGGTTTTCAATTATATATTTTTACTATAAACACATACTCGATTTCAAGTGCCCTATACAAGAAGAACACTGCAAATTAAATGATACATATCCGGGCGCGGATTCAGAACATCGTTTTGGGTGTGGGGGGTCATTCAGGGAACAGTAATATATTTTTAACTTCTTTATATTTGTAGCTCCATTTCCATCTTGGTGGAAGCGTTCCTCTTGCTCCTTGTGAACTCTATAAGAATTGTTCTAGAGATATTTTTTATATTTTTTTACTAGCGACATAGAATTTATTCTTTATCTTTTCTAATTGTTATATATTTAGTAATTTTTGCGTAAAAGCCAAAATATATGTTCTAACAGATATTTAAATGTCAAAAAATAAAATGCACTTTTAAACTCATACTAAATTTCAAGCTTTCAAAATTTTTAACCGTTATTCTTAAACACTAAAGTCATTATAGACCTATGTCTTTTTTAAGAGTACCACGGTCGTTAACTCGTATTGAAATTGATCAAACCATGTTATACCAATAGAAACCACTGCACTTCCTTACATTCCACCACGTGTTGACCATCTTTAATTAGTGTAATCATCCCGAGCGGGTACAGTTACCATTCGTGTGGCGGTAATCTCGAGATTTCCTTAAAAAGATCACGCCTGGAAAGAGTCGTGACGTTCGCAACGTTAAATGAGATCTTTCAGTTTAGGTACATATTTTGCAGTAGAATTTATTATTAAAACAGTTATAATACAAACTTTTGTAGCACAATAAACGGTTTTTGCCTACGATACGTACTGTCCACTTTACACTTTCAGCTTGAATAAATATTATAATTTATACTAATAGTCAATATGCATGTAGGTAATCCAATTAAATCTGCAGGGGCGTACCGCTGGGGGGGGGGGGGGGGGGTTAACCCCCCATTGATTTCTGATAGTAGATACAATATATTTATTATAAACATTATACAACACGGTATTATATGGTTTTCTCTACCAAACACAACCCCCCCCCCCCTAACCAAAAGTCACGGTACGCCCCTGTAAATCTGAAATATTTTTTTGTACTCTCTGCATAAATTAAATATTTATTGTGGCTAATTTTATCCATTGACCTTCAGCGAGAGGAGACGCAGCCGTTTGTTTCATACACTGTGCGTGTGTAGGACCGAGAACGACAGCTCCGTCTCCGAGCGCCACCCTAATGGCTTTCCGGGCCCTCTGTATTCCACCGAGCAAACCTATGAAAAGACAGTTCCGGGTGAAAAGAACCCATTTTGACACACACCTGGCACTAACGGAACATTTCTCATAGTTTAGGAATAAAGTCCTTTTAAGAAAAACCAAAAGTCGCTTAAAATTTTACAACACACCTATATTCCGACCCGCCTGAAACGTTACACACAAAACCTTAGGCTTTGACAAATCTTTAAATCATCAATGAATCAAACGACGCCACGTGCTCAGGTATAAAAGCGCCGCTGCCATTCTAAATTTCGTCACCATGCAATGAATATTGCACAGAGTGCAATATTCATTGTACACCGGTGTCTCCGGTGGCCTTTTCCAGCGAACACTAATTGTAAACCTTGGTATAAATAAACTTACAACAACGCTCTTCAAGCTCCATAGCAAAAAGCTCTCACTGACTCTGCAAGCTCCCGCGGAAATAGTCGTTTTTCCTCGTTTACACGTCGTTGGGCAACCGAGGGTTAACACCAACCCCGGCCGCACCCTGACTGTGCTGTCGCGCTGGACTTCCCTGTATAGGGACCGTAGCGTCGACATCTGTAAATGCGTGCGTATTAGATACGCACGCATTAATTAAGTTGCTAGGTGGCGTTATATACCCTATTATTAAGTAATAAATATGTTTCAAAGTAAGTAGCTTCGCAACCGAGAGGCGCGGGTTCGATTCCCGCTTCGACCATGGATATTTTGTGATTGTTAAATTGGAAGGTGGTAGAGGAATTCTTCCTCGATCGAGGTAGTACCACCCCACACATCCTCTTAAAGCGCTGGTGAAATCCCTACGGATGTTTCCAGCTCTGGATGTCTGAGTCGATCCCCCAGTACACCCACGGTACATAGTACTTAGACTTCAGTCTTCGTGGGCTGTCAGAAGATAAAAAAAATTAAATAAATTGCTAAAAATTTATTATCACGGCAAATAATGGTACTTTGGTACTTATATATTATTAATCCTTGATCATATGCAGGGGCGGATGGAGAAATTTCTAAGTTGTATATTGTATATCTCTGTTCCTACTTACAGGACTCGTACCAAATTTAAGGGTTTTAATAGTGAGCCCACTGGGAATGTTTACTGCTATTTATGAAAATTTGGACAAAATTATATAACGGTTTTTTCACTTGGACTGGATAAAATGCGTTAAAAACTATATAATAAACACAAATTCATGAACTGATTTTTGGATTTGGGTACATTGCACATTAAAATAGTCAAAATTAAAAACATTTTTTAGAAAATAAAAAGCTTCAGATAGTATTTAAATCGAATATATTAAATATATTTCTATATTTATCTCAACCCAATCTTTTAGAATTATTCCTAATCTTCACTACTCCTTTCCACCGATTCCGTGCTCGTAGTTGCAATATCTGACACAATTTTAGATACAGAATCTCTATAGTCTCGGGAAGAAGTTTTAAAGTTTTTTACAGTAGGTTTGCGTAGGCTTGAAATAGAGGGGTTACGGTTAGACTTTGCAAGAAGTCTATTAACTATATCTCTGATATTTGATTCTCTTGAACACTTTATAGAGTAGGATTCACGGTACCGTTTAATCTCTTTAAGTCTGGCCTCCTGAGCTTCCTCACTTAAATCCCTGTTGACAATAATACTTTAGTCACCGTGAATTTATTCTTTTTTATGCAAAATGACTTATTCTATTAAACAATAAATGTTAATTCTTATTAGATATTAATATTTTAAAGCAATAACTAGTGATTATAAACAATAACAAATGAATTATAACATAAACAGATAAATTGGCGAATTAATATCAAAATAAATTTTCAACATGTCCGCCATTTAATTCTTCGCACTTTTCATACATTCTTCTCAGCCTCTGAAGTGTGTTTATAATACTTGCAGCATCATTTTCTTTCAGATTTATTACTTCATTTAGTTGTCCTATCGGCAGTAAAGCCTCTCGTATAGTGTTATATTGAAAAACAGATAACTGTGCGTCTAACATTACGCTGAGAGCCTTATCAGGCGTGAAAGGTTTGTTTTGACAATTTTGTAAAGCGTCTTTAAATGTTTTTAACTTATCAGATGAAGCATTTCGTACTGCAATTATAACTTTTGTTTTTGCGTTTTCACCTTCTTTGCGATAATTGTTAGATGCAGTAAAAGCCACTATGTACCAGAAGCGAGCCTTTCTAAATATTCTGTTTTTCGTTGCTTTGCCTTTTCACTAGCTTCATGAAACTCCACAAATGGGCGACCACGCTAAGCCGGAATGGCAATTAAACGAAATGCTTCTTTTCCATTAAGCTACTCTGTATTTTGTTCATAAAATCGTTTTTTTTTTGCGACAAGCTTTACTATATCTGTTTTAGACTTTATTGAAAAATAGTGCGACATTACTCTTAAGTTCTGTAACTTGGTCTTGTGAGCAATTCGTGCGTTCAAATATGTAATTTGCTAAATGCAACCTTTTGGGTCATCAAAAATTCGGTCAACAACTTCACGGCGAGAAAACTCTGTTTTGCTACCTACAACAAATAAAATATAAAAAGTCTTTTTGGCACAAAAAGGCGCAAGTTTTTAAGGTTTACTATGAATATAGTAATAATAGTATACTAGTATACAGAACATTTAGACATAGGTTTTCGACAGGTGATATTTGGGATAACTAAACAAAAAACTTTGTAAAGAGAAAATAGGTACCTATAAAGGACGACTTCTTATGTAATACCTACTTAATGTAAGTATTAAAATGAACTAAAATCTAGTAATAGTTATAAATAATAAGTATATACCCTCCATATCTAAAAACACTCATCAGTTTAGCACTAAATCACATGAAAAATAAGATGTAGGTTACGTTGCAACGTTACGATAATCTATTCGCGATAATAGGGACTTCAAGCATCTGCTAAAAGTTCCTAATTACTCGTAGGTATTCTTAACCGTATCGTATCGTTAGCGTATCCGTATCGTCGTATTTTCTAAACTTAAATTTTGTTTTGGTAGTATAAAATATTTTGTGTTTCTTATTTTATTTTAAATTTATTTACTCTAAAATGGAGGAAATTGTCAAATTTAAACAAAACAAATATTAAAATAAGTTTTTTTAGGTTATGTTCACTAAAATCTCATATACGTATTACTACTATCTTGTTACCATCCAATCTACCCCTTGTTAAAATTTGAAGCAAAGATGTTTGGTGTTGTACCACGTGATGTACCAGCACTTTTGACGGAACAGTCACTGTCAGTTCTGACAGCAGTTTAAAATGTGAGCTTGTCGGCTTCCTTTTAGTCTTTTACCTTTCAAAAGTAAAGAAAAATGTGTTTTATCTGTGTAAAGTGGATTAAAAGTTAATTATATTAATATCCTATTTACAATAAAATGACATAGCTAATGTACCAGTTTTAAGCAGCAAGGAATGAAAAAATTTCTTGTAGCTTCAGCGGTGGATAGTCGTCACAAGAATGTAAACTGAAGAGTGAAGACATCATTTTTAATATCAATTTCAGATTTTGGGGCAAAACGGGCATGAGCGCCTGCAGACTTTTTTCTCAGGGGGGCAAAATAAAAAAAAATATATTTTTAAAGATTTTATTTGTGGTGATTTATACAAATACACTAATAATCAAAAAGTATGACAATCTCACAATCTCAGGGGCCACAAACGGGTAAGAACATTATGTAAATAAAGCGAGGTATCGTTTGGAAATCCAAAAAATACATTATTTAAGCTCGAATTAAAACTCAAAATAGGTGAGTATAATTTATTGTAATTATTAATTTTTATATAACACATTATATTTAAAACACAAACGTCTTAAAATAAAATAGACTGCTAATGCCAATAGAGCTGTCATTTCAAAAGTGTCGCCCCAATTGGCGCCGTCATGTTGGGTGCACAGAGTTGTGGTAACAATGGAATTTCTGTTTTTTCAGTGGTTGGCAACATTGTTCTTGCTTTTGTGAGTTGTCACTGTTGCCAGTTGCTTTTTTATCAATGATCCACAAAGGTCTTAAAATAAAATAGATTGCTAATGCAAATTGAGTTGTTATTTCAAAACTGTCGCCACTATGTATGGGCGCCGTCATATTGGGTGCAAGGAGTTGTGGTAACAATGAAATTTCTGTTTTATTCAGTGCTGGCAACATTGTTTTTGCATGAACTTTATCAGCTGTCAGTTGTTTTTTATCCAGCTACCAATTATCAACAATCACAACAATTTTTGTCAAGTTGTGCTTGTGCCTCACTGCAGTACTAAAGAACAAACCTGAGAAAAATTTAAAAAAAAACTCTAGTCTATTTACACCAATAAAAAAATTTTAGTTTAAATATCCCGCCTGGAATTTTATTTTCCAGTGCATTGGTGATAATGAAATTCAGTGTTGCCATAAGTCTTGGCATCCATCATGGCGCCGAGCATACTGGCGACACTTTTCTTCTTAAATGTCAGCGATCCATTTTATTTTATGAAATCCGTGATATAAAATCAAAATCTTCTTTAAATAATTAATTACCTACCTATCCAAAATCACTTTGTCTTTCTCAACTGACCGTCGACATGCGAAACTACCTCTCATTTTCTATCTAAAATATTATTAACTCTATTTCAATATTGTACTTTAAAGTATATAATAATTTATACTTACTCGTTTTTCTGATATTTTATTATAAATTAAATAAAGATTATTAGATTATTCAAAAAATAACGCTACGGCGAAATCGAAGGCTTGTCAGATTCAAATTTGGACTTTTGAATGGCAGGCGCGAGCAGCCATGTTGGCATATTTCGTGTTTTGATTAGATGGGCGGTACCACGATACACTTACAACGGTATGCTACGTTGTGACGTCACTTCGAGAAAAAATCTTAAATTGACTAGACGCTTGCACCCCTTGTACATAAGAACATGTCACTTTATTGTTGGGTACTGTGTTGAGTTGACGTTTATTAAAATAATCATTGTCATATTTCATTTGCTCAGGTAAGCGCCTAGTCAATTTAAGATTTTTCTCGAAGTGACGTCACAACGTAGCATACCGTTGTAAGTGTATCGTGGGCTTCGTGGGCGGTACGTAGTATTGAGTTCACTGGCTGGATAAATCACGCGGTTGTCTATGAGCGATGTTAAGTACGGCTTGTGACTGGTTAGCAATTGTTTCATCATTTTTTCGTCGTTCGCTATATATGGTAATACTCGTAATATATGTAAAATTGTGACAGTGTAACCGTTTTGGCCGGGATACGATAAGGCTAATAGCTTTCGTTTGTGGTATTAATGGATAAACATTTACAGTAATCATTTTTAAGAGTTTTTTTCCATCCACCTTCATTTTAATATTTTGAGTTTTGCCGGATCTTGGTACCAGTGTGCGCGGAGTGGGGCCTACAATTGATCTTGTTTTTTAAAATTATCAATAGCAATGCACTAGTGACCATTTAAAAACAAGGCAAATTATAGGCCCTGGTCGGCGTCGACCACCTGAAAGCGAGAAACCTGCTTTTATAGTGTTTGTACCCTAAGACACTACAAATTTCGAAAACCTTGTCTATTATTAAAGAAGATTTATACATATATGCTACGTATAGCTATTGGCGACTCAAATTAAGGAAGCCAGCTGCAATCAGCTGATTTTTACCAGTGTAGAAGGGCTCACTAGACGACAAAATTGACAAAGATGCAATATAACACTATAATGAAGACAAAGACGAAACGAAAACTCTCCCCGTTATATATAGCGTTTTCGGACGGCCTCTGTTCACGGGTACGGTTGACACTGAAACAAGACTAATTTTCAGATGGCTTTGGTCATGGTTGCGGTTGACATTTAAACAATGGGTTACACTTCATTTGTCAACCGATTGGTTGACAAATTATGTTTAACCCATTGTTTAAATGTCAACCGCAACCATGACCAAAGCCATCTGAAAATTATGAATAGATAAACTTCCAGCGTATTTCCGCGTATGACCGGTGATCACCGTTAATGTGCATAGAGTTACCAAACGAATACATCCACACCTAATTTTTGATTGGTACAATTTACTCTCGTTTTTCCTCTCGCGAAAATAAAAGCGGTAGCAAATGCCTTGTTTCTTTTTTAAATAAAATACTTTTACTACAATAGGCATATTTTGGAATTTACCAGGTAACGTGATTTCGTAACCTGGTATAGGTCAGTCTCTCTTCAACGATATATATGGAAATAAAAGAGATAGAAAAATAACCAAGTAGTAACCTGTTAAACGCGAAAATATGCCAAATGTAAATAGCACATAATTGTTTTAGTTATTTAGCTTAGGCGGGGCAACGGTCATTAATAAATTCTAAGTTTATAATAATTTTTAACTTTTTATACTTACCATTCAACAAAATATTGGCGTTATTGATATCTACCAATACTGTATAGTCGTTTCCCCGGTCATTTAATGTTATTTCAACTAGATTAGTCTTCATTTCAAACGAGAAAAAAATCACAAAATTTGCACAACAACAAAAATACAACTGAATTCAATTGTCAACCGTTTGTAATCCTGTCCAGTAGGATGGTAACAAAAGTAAATACCGCCTTTGGAAATAATGATATCATGTGCTTACATCATTACACCTTCCCCTACAACCGCTGAGATCGCGAAATCGGTGCGGTTACAAATATTTGTGACCGTCTGATTACCGGGCGCACGCGGAAACAGGCTAATTATTTGCCAACCATTTGGTTGACAAGTGAAGTTTAATCCATTATTTAACTGTCAACCGTGACCGGACGCGTTCTTTTTTACACCAGAAATTCACCTGGTGGAACCGTGATGTAACCAGACTTTCAACAAATCGTTCTTTTATTTCTGATGAATGTATGATGTCTCATCAAACCGCGTTTTTAAATTACTGGTGGATTTCCGATTGATTACACCTGATGCAACCAGCCTTTTATCATAAACAGAGTGCGGTTTTTCTGGTTTATGCGTTTGATGGAAAACATATAACCTTAACAATTCATTAAATAAAATGGATCTGTCAGAGTCTGTTGATGTAAATTTTGTTTATAACAATGTTCCATATAGTAAACATGAGCCCAGCTGAAATAGGAGAAGTCTCGGCTCTGTTCGGTCTATGGACTATAAGAAAAGTACAGGTTATGTTTACAACTAAAAAATTCAACAACTCGTTAAATTACCCTAAGATGAGTATACCGTAAATACACCAAACAGTGACGTCATAGACATCAGGTTTCTATCAAAAGTATAAGGCGATTTTAAATCAGTGACTTAGTCATGACTACGTCACCTTACTGGGCAACGTTGCTCCATATACTCAATGTTTAACCTAAAAAATCAAAGTAGGTATTAAGATTAAATGAGACAGTGTTGTCCAATGGTCTGACTAGGTCATGACTTGGTTACTGATTTAAAAATGGCCATAATAAATCCATCAGACGAAATCTGATGAAATCCACCAAAAAATCCTGGTGTAACAAAAAACGCGCCCATCATGACCGCAGCCAGCCGAAAACGATGATAGTAGTTAAAATCGGCGGAAGACGACGCCACGTTCTTAATTTGAGTCGATCTTCTGTGTTCTTATTAAGAAAACTGGAAATAGAACAGCTCCAAAGCCGATGCAAATGAATACTCCTTAGGCTTGTTCAGTTTACGAACTTTAAGAGAAATACCTAATTGAAGCAATAATTGTACTAGAAAGAGGTAAAATTGCACCAGAGTGCTGCAAAGCGATCCGGACCGATCCAATTGTTGTCATTCGAACACACCTCTTGTGTTTGGGTCTGTCAGCTGGCGCGAAAACCCTAATAATCGTGCTCTTCGCTTCGGCATCAATTCAGTAATATTCATTTCAGGTGTCTGACGCCCCGGAGCGACTCGCCCCGGAGTCACTCGACACCTTAGACAAGGAAAGGAAAGAGAGGGGACTGGTAACACTCATTTAAGCTAATGCATGGCAAGTGTGACCAAAATTCGAGACGACGCCATTTTTTGGTGCCAAACATTGCCGGTGACATCAAAGATATTTTGTGGTGTTTCGAACAGAATTTTGATTAAAGACGACTACATTTTAGTAATTTATGATGGTGGGTTGTACTGCTTATGGCTGCAAAAGCCGAAACGAGAGAAATGAGCCTGGAATTACCTTTCACAGGTAAAAAGTTAAATGTTACATAGTTGCAAGACAAACAATTTTCGAAATATTTTTGTTATGAGATAATTTATCAACGCAATTCGAATATGATGATTTAGACATTTTCAAAACAGACTATGTATGTTTATTTGAACAATGTGCTTGAATGTTTTCATTCATTATCAACTCATTAAAGATATAAATTATGATAATGGCAAGATTTTTTCCAGTGGCGGGTATGTTTTTATTCGGAAAAAATATTATAATATTTCATTAACTTTGTGTGCGTAAATTAGTCAGTACAGCAGGTTTTTTTTTTAAATATATAATTTATTTGTTTTGTTGTAGATTCCTCATGAACGATCCCAGAAGACTTGCTCTTTGGGTTAAAAAAATGCATGTTGCAGACTGGAGTCCTAGAAAAATGATAAAATTTCTTCAAAGTACTTTGACTGGAATTTATTTTATAGTATTGGTGAAAAAACTTGTCTATTAGATAATGCAGTACCTACAGTATTTGAGGAACTGCCTAAATATCTCCAGGAAATGTCACAAACAAAGCAAGTAAGTCAGACTTTACACAACATTTTGTAATATTATTTTGTAATATAGGTACCTAGTGTAGGTATCATATGCTAGAAATAAGCTAATTAAATGTATTGTTGTAGGCAAGAAATTGGAGGCGTTCCTGTTCTGTTTCTGTTGTGCCAGCCAGGGATAGTAAGGCCGGTAATGTGGAACAAAACTTAGATGAAACACCATGAAAAAAATAGCTTAGAAGACGGTTTTTCCAAGCAGTACAACTACCTTCCAAGCAATATAAAGTCTTTGAATAGTTAGACATTTGCTGACTGACAGGGCTTCTTATTCTGTTGCTGAATTTTATGATGACTCATTTTAATTTTTTTACACCTATATGATTATATCGAGTTTTAAAATTATGTGTATTGTTTGTATACCTTGTTGAGTTTGTCTTTTATTAGTGTTGGTCTGCTTATATACTTTATTTAGATATTTTTTTATATATATTTATTTGTAATGAAATACTAGTATGTAGGATCATGTATCATATAGGAACTACCTTCTTGCTTTGTCTATAAGATGTAAGTCTTCTGGCAATAAAGCTTATTTCAATTTGAATTTGAAAAGCAGAATAACTTTACACAACTTTTGTATTATGTAAATATTTATTTTTGTATCAGTTTATTAGGCGTACTTAATATTTATTGTTTCTAAATTTGTTTGCCTATGTACCTATATAGTTAGTTTTAATAACTTTCAGAATTGTTATTATTATTATATTACATATATTTTTTTAAATATACTTGAGAACAATTAAAATTGAAGGAGTACATTGGATCTATTGATTTTCTCCACATTTAACAAACCAAAAATAGATTATTACTATAAGTCGTTTTATTCGTTTTGGTAAAAGTCTACAATCGCCTCTCATGATACGCCGCCGTAGCCTGGTGCTGGATCACGATGCATTGAGTTCTACGCGATTTTGACACTAATGACAGTGGCCATGTGATGGATTGTTTGTTTTGTTTGAGTAGTCATGTGACTTTGACACGTAGGATAGAATTCTATGTGGCGTGATCCGGGGTCTGGTGTCAGATGGCTTCATATCCGTAGCATGTATTACCCGTCCTCTCTCTTTCCTCGTCTAAGCTAATAATAATATGTAAGTGTATTTCGATTTTTTCTTTGGTACATCCTTAGACAAGGAAAGAGAGGGGACTGGTAACACTCATTTAAGCTAACGCATGGCAAGTGTGACCAAAATTCGAGACGACGCCATTTTTTGGTGCCAAAGATTGCCGGTGACATCAAAGATATTTTGTGGTGTTTCGAACAGAATTTTGATTAAAGACGACTACATTTTAGTAATTTATGATGGTGGGTTGTACTGCTTATGGCTGCAAAAGCCGAAACGAGAGAAATGAGCCTTGAATTACCTTTCACAGGTAAAAAGTTAAATGTTACATAGTTGCAAGACAAACAATTTTCGAAATATTTTTGTTATGAGATAATTTATCAACGCAATTCGAATATGATGATTTAGGCATTTTCAAAACAGACTATGTATGTTTATTTGAACAATGTGCTTGAATGTTTTCATTCATTATCAACTCATTAAAGATATAAATTATAATGGCAAGATTTTTTCCAGTGGCGGGTATGTTTTTATTCGGAAAAAATATTATAATATTTCATTAACTTTGTGTGCGTAAATTAGTCAGTACAGCAAGGTTTTTTTTTAAATATATAATTTATTTGTTTTGTTGTAGATTCCTCATGAACGATCCCAGAAGACTTGCTCTTTGGGTTAAAAAAATGCATGTTGCAGACTGGAGTCCTAGAAAAATGATAAAATTTCTTCAAAGCACTTTGACTGGAATTTCTTTTATAGTATTGGTGAAAAAACTTGTCTGTTAGATGATGCAGTACCTACAGTATTTGAGGAAGTGCCTAAATATCTCCAGGAAATGTCACAAACAAAGCAAGTAAGTCAGACTTTACACAACATTTTGTAATATTATTTTGTAATATAGGTACCTAGTGTAGGTATCATATGCTAGAAATAAGCTAATTAAATGTATTGTTGTAGGCAAGAAATTGGAGGCGTTCCTGTTCTGTTTCTGTTGTGCCAGCCAGGGATAGTAAGGCCGGTAATGTGGAACAAAACTTAGATGAAACACCATGAAAAAAACAGCTTAGAAGACGGTTTTTCCAAGCAGTACAACTACCTTCCAAGCAATATAAAGTCTTTGAATAGTTAGACATTTGCTGACTGACAGGGCTTCTTATTCTGTTGCTGAATTTTATGATGACTCATTTTAATTTTTTTACACCTATATGATTATATCGAGTTTTAAAATTATGTGTATTGTTTGTATACCTTGTTGAGTTTGTCTTTTATTAGTGTTGGTCTGCTTATATACTTTATTTAGATATTTTTTTATATATATTTATTTGTAATGAAATACTAGTATGTAGGATCATGTATCATATAGGAACTACCTTCTTGCTTTGTCTATAAGATGTAAGTCTTCTGGCAATAAAGCTTATTTCAATTTGAATTTGAAAAGCAGAATAACTTTACACAACTTTTGTATTATGTAAATATTTATTTTTGTATCAGTTTATTAGGCGTACTTAATATTTATTGTTTCTAAATTTGTTTGCCTATGTACCTATATAGTTAGTTTTAATAATTTTTCAGAATTGTTATTATTATTATATTACATATATTTTTTTAAATATACTTGAGAACAATTAAAATTCAAGGAGTACATTGGATCTATTGATTTTCTCCACATTTAACAAACCAAAAATAAATTATTACTATAAGTCGTTTTATTCGTTTTCGTAAAAGTCTACAATCGCCTCTCATGATACGCCGCCGTAGCCTGGTGCTGGATCACGATGCATTGAGTTCTACGAGATTTTGACACTAATGACAGTGGCCATGTGATGGATTGTTTGTTTTGTTTGAGTAGTCATGTGACTTTGACACGTAGAATAGAATTCTATGTGGCGTGATCCGGGGTCTGGTGTCAGATGGCTTCATATCCGTAGCATGTATTACCCGTCCTCTCTCTTTCCTCGTCTAAGCTAATAATAATATGTAAGTGTATTTCGATTTTTTCTTTGGTACAGTATGGTTTTTGTTATGAAATTACAAAAATAAATGCATAATTTTAAAAAAATCCAGTATAACATTGTTTTATTTTATAGCACTATTTTAAATATTCTATTTCATACAGTTTTTGCAGCAAGAAGGAAAAAAATTAAATTAATTTACAAAACCTCTAGTTACGCCATTGAGCGGATCGGTCTGGTGTCGGATGGTCACACTTCATGTCAAATAGTTACGCGTCCCCTCTCTTTCCTTCTCGACACCATTCCGAAAGGAACAATTGACAAGTTTGACACTAGTAATATTCCTTTCTCTGACGCCCCGGAGCGACTCGCCCCGGAGTCACTCGACACCATTCCGAAAGGAACAATTGACAAGTTTGACATTAGGCTCAAGTGATAAGTGGTGCACGAGGGGCAGGGGGGATAGGGCTCGAACGGTTCAGGTGCTTGATGCCCCAGTTGAATGGAACAACTGTGTGCTGCTCAGGAGGTGCACGGGAGCTCCCCCTTGGGGTGAAAGGAAGACACCTATTAAGCTCAAGTGATAAGTGATGCACGAGAGGGCAGGGGGGATAGGGCTCGAACGGTTCAGGTGCTTGATGCCCCAGTTGAATGGAACAAGTGTGTATGGCTCTGGAGCTGTACGGGAGCTCCTCCTTGGGGTGAAAGGAAGACACCTTCGGCGTCCGTGTCACTACGAAGATTTTATGCCTAACTTCGCGCGGCGTTCTGATTGTGATTTGACAAAAGTGACATGCTCAAAGAAATTGTGTTTTTTTATTTTTGGAATCAAAAAATATTATTTATTTAAAGTCCGCTGTTTTAAGATCAAAAACCAGAATTTGCAATAATCTATTTTTATTTTTTTACATTTGAAAAGTAAATACCTAAGCAATCTCTAAAGTGAAAGTAACTGTGACGCAAAATTAAAACCTGTTTCATCCTTGAGATACTATAAAATGTCCAATTTAGAAATCAAACATCTTTTGAACTTTAGCAGGTGAGAATAATGAGAACCTTTTCTTTTACCCCATCTTGGTTTAGTTAGCAAAGTTGAGAAACATGAGTGGTTTTAGGAATAGTTTTTATATTTTTCCATGTTCTTGACTAGAATGCCCCATAATAAGCTAGAGTGTATAGAGAATTATTGCTATTAACTTTTACATCATAGGTAACTTTACTGTACTACGAAGATGGTATGTACAATATCTGTATAATTGTGTCCCATTCAAGTTAATTTTTTTCAAAATTTATTATTTAAGGGCACATGAGCACATGGTAAATTTAAGAGGTAGGTAGGTATGTAAATTATGTAATAGTTGTATTAGTACTTTGATCTGTGGTTTGTAATTTAAAAAAATATTTTTTCTCTATGCACAATAAGAAAAAGTAACCTAACATACTAATTAGCTGATTTCTCCAATGTTATCATTAAGACAAAATCTGTTAATTTTATATCTAGGTATATAAGGCATATTCGATTGGCAAAAATAGAATCAATCTGAATCCTTTTACCCAAGTTCTTAGCGACCTGGAAAGCCTGAGAAACCTGAAAACGTCAGGGATTTCATTTTTGGTCAGGAAAGGCTAAAAATTCATCAAAAGCAAAAAAGATTATCCAATATATTCTTATTCTTCTATATTCCTATTGAACTGACCTTGTTACACTAACGGTGAATGTATTTAACACATCTTGTTTCTCTTTTAATAAAAATATCTTGATAGAAGAATTACTGAAGGAGTCAGAGATTAGGTAGTGTCAGAGATTGGTGTACGATTCAATACATAAAAGTTGAAGTTGTGAAAGTTGTTTAAAAATTGATGTGGGTGAGTGTGATAAAATGAGAACTTACCTAGAAAAACAGAAGGAAGAAGGATGAGAGAGATAATATTGTGAAGAAAAGAGCTCAAAGCAAATATCATTTAGAAAATTAAAAGAAAAGATTGGAGAATGAAGTTGCATCTTTGGAGCTAGAAATAGCAAAATTTACAAGAAAGATATAAAAAAATGTATACTCAGGAATTCAGAAGAAAAGCATATGAAGAGTACAGGAGAAAAAAGATGAGGGTCACTTCTTACTAAAACCAGGCTAAAAGTATATTTGTGTCCTATCACGGATGCTAAATCTTCTGTAGTCTGTAAAAATGGCTAAAAGGAAGAAAGTACTGGTATATTACCATTTAAACGCTCACAGCGCTCTCTGGTTGTTAAATCTTGGACTAAGTTCCTCTCTGATGTTTATGCAAACAAGTGCCCCTTTCCCACAAGACCTGTGAGGAAAGTACTAATCACTAACATCACCCTCGGATGATGATACATCGGTTGACATCTAATGACCCTGAAGGAGCAAGTGCAATGATAAGACTGCAAAGGAAAAGAATTTCATTACTTGACAGTTGTTTTTTAGTTCCATCTTTGACCTATGATGAATTAATACCTCTAAAGCCAAATATGTAATTCTACAGCAGCTAAGAAGCTTGGTTTCCTCTATCGAGCCAGAAAATACTTTTCCCCTTCCAACTTACACACTCTTTATGTTTCCCAAATAAGATCTCACCTAGAGTACTATTCCCTCATCTGGGGAGCAGAGTCGCCTTCGATACTGAATATCCTTGATTGTATCCAAAAGAGAGTTATTCGACTCATCAATGACCCAGTCCTCACAAGAAAATTATAAATTTACAACACCTAAAAAAGTTTTGTTCTGAAAAATCAAAAGAGTATTTTAATAAAATATCACATTCCTAATACTCGTCTTGATTATTTTCATGTCATTAGTATTGTGCCTCATTTAATTTGCCTATTATATGGACTCTCATCTCTTTTACCCAGTTTCTTCTGTACTGTAATAAGTTTTTTATTTTTTTTTTGCTTTTAAATAAAGCCTGTTGGAATCATTCATAAGTAGAGTATTTTTAGTTGTTGTTAAACTAAATTAAAAGCTTTTTCGGAGATTTGTATTGTAAAAAGTCTTAAAAGTTAAAAATTGAATTTTCTCAGAAGTGATATTATTGGACCCTCATCTTTCTTCCCCTGTACTCTTCATATGCTTTTTTAGTTTGATGTAAAAATAATTAAAATTTTAGCGTAATGTGAACTTTACCTTTTTGTATAATTTTGTTAAACTTACAGTGTAATTTAGAGACATGCCTATATTTTATTAGAACATGTTTTAATTTTAGGTGGCTAACTGACAAAAGTATGAAAAGCTATTATTTATTAAAGTAAAAGGATTGCCCTTTTAATTTAATATTAGTAACCCAGTTAATGGATTTTAAAATAATATAATTTTGGTAAACCAGAGTGGTCATGGGAAACCTGGAAAAGTGAAAGAATTTAAAAATGTAAAATCGCTAAGAACCCTGTATAAGTATGGCACTACAATATTATTTCATTGCCATTAGCTCTTCCACTAGCTTATGTTGAGAATTATTTTTAATAAATGAAGTGCAAACTTTCTATAAAAAGCATAAGTTTGTCATTTTAATCTTTCTGTGGAATTTATTTTTAGAATTTATTTTTTTTATAAAAAAAAACGAGAAAGATTTACTGAACTAATGGAATTTCATATGCTACTAGTGAGTAACAATAATTGCTTTGTGCAATATTGATGTGTCTACAGGGTGGTGCAACCAAGATGGGGTGGACGATTGTGAGTAAACGGTGAGGAATTTCGAAAATTTTTCTTTTGGATATTATCGATAGTTAGACACGCTATGTTTTAAAATTATAGCCATAATACAGGGTGATCCGAAAAACTCGTGGCGAACCAAACTTGTATTTTTTTAAATGGGACACCCGGTATATAATTATTCCAATTGATTCTCCTGTTCGTTACGATTATTTTGATATAGGGTTTATTGGGTCTACAACTTATAGTAAGGGAATGGGACGCGGTTAAAGTTGAAAAAATGCTCACAGTACGGCCATTTTTAAAAAAAAATTGAAACAGGTATGGAAAAACCAAATATTCCATTAAACATTACATATCCTTGAATACATTAATCACTTGCAATTTGTTTAAAATTCTTCACTGTTATACAGGGTGGTCAAGTTTTGCAAATACGCCCTGGACTCATTTTTTTAAATGGAACACCCTGTATATTTTATTTTCATGTTAAAGATAACATTTCTAGCTTTCAAAAAATACTATACATTATACCTTTCTGACCAACAGTTTTTTAGTAAACTAGCCGTGAAAGCAAAGTTTCTTCATTCTAATACGATTATACTGAATTTACGTTGTTTATTATTGAAATGAAACAAAAGATTGACGAACTTGTCAAGCTACTGCCGTATAATCCATTATTTACAAGTTAAGTGTAGGTGGCCCAATAATTATGAGGTAAGAAAACTGAGACCCGAAATTTTTACAGGTTTATTAGAGGTATTTCAAAAAACCAATAATATTGTTTTTAGGAAATGTACAGTAATTAGTAAACCAGTTATATACAAAGATAATCAGTTATCAGTATTATTAATAGTGTAAGAAAATTAATTAAGCAAAAACAGAATATCTTTCAAAATTATTTAGGTATGTACTGTAGTGTAACAAAAATATATATATATATATATATATATATATATATATATATATATATATATATATATATATATATATTAGCTCCTTGTAGCAGGCGTACACCCCGTATAACTTATTATTAAACCCAATATGTAGACTAAGGTAATTAAGGATTGATTATATGTAATTATTATAAGAAAGATCAGCACTTTTTGAATTGGGACATTGTTTGAATATGGAAATATAGATATGATTTAGACTTAAAGAAGATAGTTTGATTTACCAAATAAAAGGGGATAGAAACCCCTAATCACTTCGTTACATGGCGATCCTGCCAGGATCCCTCAGAATTAAAAATGGCTAATATAAAAATTTCAATTATAAAAGATGTACAAAAAATATCGAAATAGAAATGCGGCAAATAATATTAAATGATTTCCACATTCTACCGAGCGGCGGTCATACAGGCATTAACAGAATGTATAATAACATAAAAAAGTACTATTTTTGGCCAAGTTTGCATACAGATGTTCGCGATTTTGTAAAGCGTTGTGATCAGTGTCAAAGGTTCAAACATTCTAGGCCTAATATTGAGCCGATGTCAATAACCACAACTGCTTCGTCAGCTTTTCAAAAATTATTCTTAGACCTAGTAGGACCCTTGCCGGAAGACATATATGGAAATAAATATATATTAACGTTACAGTGCGAATTATCAAAATTTGTCGAAGGATACCCGATCCAAAACAAAGAAGCAAAAACTATTGCAAAATCTCTTGTGGATAACTTTATCTTAAGATATGGAATACCTGAGACAATTGTGTCAGATCAAGGAACAGAATTAATAGCTACAACTCTGAAGGAAGCTTGCAAAATTTTGCAGATTAAACAACTTGCATCAACAGCTTATCACCACCAAACACTAGGGTCGTTGGAAAATACACACAAAAATCTAGGCGCTTATTTGCGAGTGAATACGGCAGAACACCCTGACAGTTGGAGTTCATGGGTTCAGTTCTGGTGTTTTGCATTCAACAATACTGTTCACACTAGCACAAAATACACTCCATATGAACTTGTGTTTGGTAAGCAATGCAAAATCCCTTCAAATATCGACACAGGTACTGAACCATTGTACAATTTCGATAACTACCCACTAGAACTAAAATATAGACTACAGAAAGCTTGGGAGGATGCCAAAAATAACCTCATTCAGTCAAAAATACAACGGAAAAAAAGTCACGATTCTAAAGTTAACGCGAAAACGTATAAAAAAGGCGACCAGGTTTTAGTAAAAAACGAAACCGGGAATAAACTCGAAGAAATTTTAACGGTCCATATGTGGTAGTAGAAGATAAGTCGCCAAATATTGTTATTTTAGTAGGGAATAAAATCAAAGAAATTCACAAAAATAGAGCTAAATTGTACAATAGTAATAACCAGAGTTGTCATAAGAGTTTGTAAAAATAGATACGCTAAACCTTTTTTTTTGTGGTTTTGTTTGTTCTCCGTAGGAGGTGTAGTGTAACAAAAAAAAATTATATATATGTATATATATATATATATATATATATATATATATATATATATATATATATATATATATATATATATATATATATATATATATATATATATATATATATATATATATATTAGCTCCTTGTAGCAGGCGTACACCCCGTATAACTTATTATTAAACCCAATATGTAGACTAAGGTAATTAAGGATTGATTATATGTAATTATTATAAGAAAGATAAGCACTTTTTGAATTGGGACATTGTTTCAATATGGAAATATAGATATGATTTAGGCTTAAAGAAGAGAGTTTGATTTACCAAATAAAAGGGGATAGAAACCCCTAATCACTTCGTTACACGTTCTTTACTTGTTTATACTAAATTAGGTTTACAAGTAAGTACATACCTAAATAATTTTAAAAGATGTTCTGTTTTTGCTTAATTAATTTTCTTACACTATTAAAAATACTGATAACTGATTATCTTTGTTAATAACTGGTTTATTAATTACTTTACATTTCCTAAAAACAATATTTTCTGTTTTTCGAAATATCTCTAATAAACATGTAAGTTTCGGGTCTTTTTCTTTTTCTCTTACCTCAATTATTGGGCCACCTACACTTAACTTGTAAATAATGGATTATGCGGCAGTAGCTATGACAAGTTCGTCAATCTTTTGTTTCATTTCAATAATAAACAACGTAAATTCAGTATAATCGAATTAGAATGACGAAACTGTGCTTTCACGACTAGTTTACTAAAAAACTGTTGGTCAGAAAGGCATCATGTATGGTATTTTTTGAAAGCTAGTAATGTTATCTTTAACATGAAAATAAAATATAAAGGGTGTTCCATTTAAAAAAAATTAGTCCAGGGCGTATTTGCAAAACTTGACCACCCTGTATAACAGTGAATAATTTTAAACAAATTGCAAGTGATTAATGTATTCAAGGATATGTAACGTTTTATGGAATACTTGGTTTTTCCATACCTGTTTCAAATTTGTTTTAAAAATGGCCGAACTGTGAGCATTTATTCAACTTTAACCGCGTCCCATTCCCTTACTATAAGTTTTAGACCCAATAAACCCTATATCAAAATGATCGTAACGAATCGGAGAATCAATTGGAATAATTATATACCGGGTGTCCCATTTAAAAAAATACAAGTTTGGTTCGCCACGAGTTTTTCGGACCACCCTGTATTATGGCTATAATTTTAAAACATAGCGTGTCTGACTATTGATAATATAAAAAAAAAAAATTTTCGAAATTCCTCACCGTTTACTCACAATCGTCCACCCCATCTTGGTTGCACCACCCTGTATGTGCCACCATTATTTTTGACAATTAGTAAACATAATTTTTAAAATGATGGTCTTTTGTTGTGCCAGTTTATAACAAGACTTTGTAAAAGTTTTTCTACCAAAGGATGCTTTTAGACTCATCTGTACAGGGTGTCCGGATTTCGTTGTAATTGCAGGGTATCTCGGTAGTTATTAGAGATAGATGGTTGCGGTTTTCGCGAACTGTTGCTACTTTTTGATGAAACGAAAGGGCATACAAATATTTTTCATGGCCCCTTCGTTTTTGACATACAGGACGAAATTGATTTTTTCCATTTTCGGACCCCCCTAGCATTTCAGTTATCTTGTAACTTATAAAAAAAGTAAAAATGGATCCTATTAGGTTTTCTACGTAGAATCGAGTGGCTTGGTTAGGTTTTCATCAGATGTGATATTTTTCGAGATATTACCCAAACATAGGTATATGTTTTTTTTTAAATGGAACACTCTTCATGTTTCTTAATCATTAAATTTCCCTTTTCGAGAGCTTTTTAAAAATATATAGCACTTTATAGTTATTTTTTATTTTTAGCCCTTAAATCAAACTGTTTAATTTTAAACTTTAATTTTGCGTAGTTGGCCGTTTTTAACATGTGGTTTAACGTCAATTGAAGTATTTAGATTAAAAAAAACTGGTTAAATCCTGTATTTTCATTAATTTATTAAAATTAGTAGTATTTTTTAAACTACAACACTACCTGTTATCTAGATATAGAGAAAATCCTAACCAGAACTAAAACTGCTTAGTTTTTAATCACTTGAAAATTAAATTAGTTGTCTTGAATTATTAATAGCAAATAAAAGTCCAATTTAAAAAAAAAACATACAAAACTTTAGGTAACGAAAAGGGTTAGTCCATTTAATCCCTTCTTTTGAAAGTAACAAATAACATATTAAAGCATTTATATGTATTGCTCAAACTGCAAACCAAAATGCATTTATGATACTGCTCTCTTATTCTGCGTAAGGCATTTATTAATATTAATGGGCGGCCTTGCAAATCTCTAAATTTTTGCTCCGTTGCATTGCGGAGATCTTGCATTGTTCGATGTTTAGTATGATATATTTTATTTTCCAAATACCCCCAAAAGAAAAATCGAGAACTAATAAATCTGGTGACTTTGGGGGCCATCTTATAGGGCCATGGGTCCCAATCCAACGACCTGGAAAATTGTTATCTAAAATATGGTCTCATGACTTGTGCATTATGTGCCGGGGCACCATCTTGCTGGAAATATAACTGATTTAATTGGGATAAAGGCACATCGTCATGTAGTTCAGCTAAAGTATTTTCCAGTATATTTAGGTACCTATGTGCTGTTGAACTTCCTTTATATATGAGGAATTTGAATCTATGTCGTAGAATGAAATATGCTTCGCTGAAGCCAAATCTATCTTGTTGCTCTCTAGGATAAATCCTATGTTGATTTTCTCTAGACCAGTATGATATTTTATCTGTTTATTCACTCTTTCTGCGGGAAGTGGCAGGGATGTTGTCTACACTTGCCAAAACATTAATTTCTTCGACTTTCTGTTGAAGTTTGTTATAATATGTTGAGCGAGGTTTTGCAAAAGTTATAAGCTTTGTTCTAATTCTACAGAATATGGCTTTATTCGGTTGCCTTCCTGCAGGATACCTATATATGTATAATAATGGAATAATATAGCATATATAGATTACCACACATAATAAGAAAAGAAATACCTTTCTAAATACATATCAGACGCCTGATCAGTGATGATCACTATTTTCGTCGCATCGTATAAAGCATTCCAACATATACTTTTGTTATTGGTAAAATTATCATTTACTGCCATATTCTTATTTAAAATTGATAATAAACGAATTAAAGATAAGTAATATAAAACTAGTAACTTAATGACAACTGACTCTCCCCGTCTCGGCCAACTACGAAAAATTAAAGTTTCAAATTAAACAGTTCGATTTAAGGGCTAAAAATAAAAAATAACTATAAAGTGTTATATGTTTTTAAAAAGCTCTCGAAAGGGCAAATTTAATGATTAAGAAACATGCAGGGTGTTCCATTTAAAAAAAAACATATGTTTGGGTAATATCTCGAAAAATATCACATCAGATGAAAATCTAACCAAGCCACTCGATTCTACGTAGAAAACTCTAATAGGATCCATTTTTGACTTTTTTTTATAAGTTACAAGATAACTGAAATGCGTGAGGGGTCCGAAAATAAAAAAAAGCAATTTCGTCCTGTATGTCAAAAACGAAGGGGGCCATGAAAAATATTTGAATGCCATCTTTCGTTTCGTCAAAAAGTAGCAACACTTCGCGAAGACCGCAACTCTCGATCTCTAATAACAACCGAGATACCCTGCAATTACAACGAAATCCGGACACCCTGTATATAGGTAAAATTTGTTTCGCAGCAGCCACAAACATGAACTAACAGCAGGTCTTCTAAAACACTAAAAAATTTGTCCCCATTTTCTCACACATGAAAGGAGACATTCCGTGGATCTTAATGTATTTTTTATTTGAACCAGATTTAAAGGGGATTACATAGAAAAAAGATCCTATAAACTACACCTGTATAGTTTGGCAAGTGAGTCTGTAACAGCCAAAAGAATTTAAAGAATGCTATGTTGTCAGATTTTTTAAATTGCCATTACATTTACATTACCAGTTGTAATATAAACTGTTTTTAGTCGAAAACATAGCATTATTATAATACTATTAAAGGGAATTCACTGTTAACATTATAGGCACATTCTATTTAATTGAAATATGTATATTTAAGACGATTAATAAACAGAAATAAACTAATGCATTAAAACAATTATTTTTTGATATACATAACTGGCAACGTAATGCAGACCAGTCAAATATTCTTCCTTAATGAATCCACTTATTGCAAAAGAACTGATGGCTAACCAGAAATGCATCGAGAGCGAGTGGCAATAGCAAGTCTTGGTTATTCTTCCATTGGCGCGGCGCATCGTAATCATTCATCATGTATCAATTTATTTACTGAAAAACGCTAAAAAGTCAAACGACATTAGTGATTGCCAATGTTTTCATAAAAAAAATAAAAAGGCCATTGTTTTAAGTTGTTGTTAAATATTTAAGTTTTTTTTTAATTTTCTTACAACCCACGAATGCAGCAAGCCTAAGTACTAAGGTACCTTGGGTTGAATATCACGCAACCGACTCACACACCCAGTGCTGGAAACATCCCTAAGGATTTCACCAGCCCTTTAAGAGGGTGTGTGGGGTGGTACCTCCTCGACCGAGGAAGAATTCCTCTACCACCTTCCAATTTACGTAAATTTATAGTGAATATTTTCGTTATATGTATTTGTTACCTTTCATTCAGTCAAAAATAATAAGCACGCCCATTTTCGGCGAATTTATTAGAATATTCTGGCCATTTTTTGCGGCATTTCCCCCCTTTCGTCCCTGTCACCGACTGATTTGCCAAACTTTAATTAGGTCTTCTCCAAAATCAGAAATATTTTTAAACACTTTATCACATTTGTGCTTGAATAGATTTTTCACTTGTTCATGAAGAAGGCTCGTGGCTCTTAACATAATTTTTATCTTTTAAGAAATTATTTAAAATGAGTCACATGGGCAAAAATCGAGGCAAAAATCTATTAAAATATATAATTAGGTCTAACCCAAAAAAAAAATTTCTCTTGTTGCAGTTTTTAGCTTTGGAAAGAATCTGCTGCCCCGTGGAAAGTTTCCTGTTTTAATGTGATACTGATAACCCATAAAATAAAATATATGTAATGTGTTGTAACAGGTTCACTTCTTTCATACACGCAGGAGAGAACTGCTAAGAAATTGTTTTGAAAGAATGCTGCGAATAAGTTCTTGATTTTGGAGATTACCTAGATCAATTAAAGTTATAACTAATAAATGATAAATACTGTATTTGTTTGTCAGTGGCGGTTGGTGATATTTCAAAGTTGTGTATCTCTGTTCATACGTACAGGACCCGTACCAAATTTAGGGGTTTTAATAGTGAGCCCACTGGGAATGTTTTGGTAAAGGAAAAAAACATTTTGTAATTTGCGAAAAAAAGTTAAATTTTTGGTGCGGCCCACCCAAGAAAAAAATTAACACGTCTAGGTATTTGCTTTCTTTTTTTTCTAAACAAATTTTACATCATTTTGTCGACAGTTTTTAACTTTTGAGAGAAAACAATGTGTTAGTAGAAAGTTATAGTCATTTGAATTTTTTTAAGCCTAACTATAATTTTACAAAAACTTCAAATGACTATAACTTTCTCCTAACACATTTTTTTCTCTCAAAATTTAAAACCTGTCGACAAAATGATGTAAAATTTGTTTAGAAAAAAAAGAAAGCAAATGCCTCAACGTGTTCATTTTTTTCTTGGGTGGGCCGCACCAAAAATTTAACTTTTTTCGCAAATTACGAAATGTTTTTTTTCTTTACCAAAACATTCCCAGTGGGCTCACTATTCAAACCCCTAAATTTGGTACGGGTCCTCTAAGTATGAACAGAGATACACAACTTTGAAGTTTCACCAACCGCCACTGTTGTTTGTCTTACTTTGTTTGTCTTTTATTTTGAGATATTTTTGAGAAATGGCAGTTTATACAAATCTATTTTATTTGATTGTATTACGAATGTTGTTTTATACCAGTGTAAATTTTTAGCCATTTTAACTGCTTATTATCCCTTTTTTGATACCGTTTGATTTAAAAAATCAACACTTAATTGTTAGCTTAAGTAAGTAGACATTAGGATGCTTTGGTAGATTTCTTAAAAAATAAAGTACATTTTCTGTCTACCTACATATCTATCTATTATATTTTTCTCGATTATTTAAATACTTTTGTGAATATAAAAATATGTTAACTGATGTGGAAGGTTCTCTTCTTTATTTATGTGCATTTGAAAAAAAAATGGTTTTGTAGACTTGACTATAGTGTAATTTGTATGTATTGTTATTGGTTTTTAGCTTATTACCCGCTTCAATTTTCTTTTAACTCTGTGATTCTCAGGGGTCGACCTGCTTTTAGTTTATGTTTGTGGCTGCCTCAAGGCAACATTTACTTATATTTATCTGTACTTTATAAGTAACTTAAGAAGTGATATAGCTACATTAAAAAGTTGATACTTATTGTCATAGAAACAGATTTGGGGCTACATTAATATTGTAATTATTTTAAGTTTTACTTAAATAATAAAATTAAGTTATTGTTTTTTATAATCAGTTGAAATGCGTTATAATTATTTTTTAACAAAGTTTGCTCATGCACTGGGAGCCTTGTTTTAATTTAAGGTACATATAGTGTATAGGCATCAAAATCCACCCAATATCATATGTATATTAACTGTATTGGTATTGGTTAATTACATGTTTGTTACAGATTTCCTGAGAATGAGGGTAAGATTCTACTTGCAATACTTTATTTACCTATTGGGCTACTTCTTCTACTACTGAGATGTGTCTTAGCAATATTTTTAATAATATTTGAACAGGTTAGTTTGAGGGTTAGTTCCTTTGTTATTTTCCTCTTAAAATATTTTATATAGCACTTAAATATAAGGGTTGCCGAGCCAACATATTTAATATTTATGCTACAGTGGAATTAAAAAACAATTATAACATTTAGATTTAAAGTTAAAAAAGTATTTCTCCTCAAATTTTGGTCTAACCCTTTCTTTAAGAATGTCGGTTCTAAATTTTGTCGTCTGGTATTTATTATTTTAAAACAGACAGCACAATAATTTCATATTTAGCCGTTTCAAAAACTTGATAAAGATCGGCCTACAAAATAAATTTTTCGTGTACACTAAAAAACATCATTAGAAGTATAAAATAAAATGGAATGAAATTTATCTCACTATGAAACCATTACCATCTTGATTGATTGATTTGTAAAAATCTGAAGTGCACTGCCACTGGCACAGTTATAAGACAAAAAGTAGTTTGGAAAACATAACATACATAACTATTTTAAATGTGTTGGTGTTTTACTTTAAAAGTTTTCCAAGGTCTGATGTTTCCCCAAAAGGTGTAACCATCTGATTCCTTATCTAAAGAGGCTGAAGCTTTGTGTTGTTCTTGTTATATATGGATAGCGTTATTCGAAAAGGAACCAAGCGACAAATAGTAATTATTTGAGTTATTGGCGCTAAGCGACTCCTGAAACCCTAAATTAGATATTCGACGAAGACTCAAGACCCAAGAATGTTAACAGAGCCCTATGTTGACGAGAGAACCAAGCGACAACAAAGAAATACAGGAATGCGAATTATCTAAAAGGAACCAAGCGACGTCGCTTGGTTCCTTTTCGAGTTTTACGTACATGTGCTGGTTTTTGTATGAACAATTTTACGTTCATAAACGCATCCTGTGCAAGAATCAATTTAAAAAATGGGCGACAGAGCTAATAAAATAATATCCTTTGCTTTGGAAAATTCCATGAGTCTTTACTGTAAATTTTCAAATAGAACCAACCGCCAAAAAAATCAAACTCCAGCTTTAACTACGGAATTTTTCTTTTACTAATTGCCAAAAAGTTAAGCAAGGGATATACTACCAAACGTGACTTACACATTGTTGTCATTTGCAATGTAATACTTTTAACCAAAGGGAATCTTTAAACCTTATTTACTCAAAACTGTTAAAACGTCGCTTGGTTCCTTTTCGAATAACGCTATCCATATTATATCTAAACAGAGCACAGAGAAAATTGATGATTTGTTTATATAACGCCCTTCAGAGTCGTTTAAAAAAATGTATGTTTTAGATTTGCAGTTGCTTCTATTTTAGTTTTTAAATACGCACTTGAAAGTCCTGCACCTTTAAGATTCTTCAGTAATTTTAATAAATATATTATAGTCCAAAGTGTATTGAAACTTGAGTCACTTTTCCGGATTTAGAAATTTTTAATTTTCGCAATTTCACACTTCTTTTTATGATATACCGGGTGACAACAAAATCATTTTACAGGGCGTCATTAATTGCCTTTTAAGTCAGAAATTTGAAATTTGAGTTGAAGGGGTAGCTTATTGATACTTATACTTTCCATGGAAAAACAATTGGATATCATTTCCGGTTTTTCCGGAAGTAGGCCCAAGTCAAGAATTTTGAAGTACAACTTGTGATATCTCATTAAGAAGGGAATTTTAAGCTTTATCCAACTGTATAAAAAATATACAGGACTCCATTAAAAATTCTTGACTTGGGCCTACTTCCGGAAAAACCGGAAATGATATTCAATTGTTTTGTCATGGAAAGTATAAGTATGTATCAATAAGCTACCCTTTCAACTCAAATTTCAAATTTCTGACAAAATACAATTAAATGGCGCCTTGTAAAACGATTTCGTTGCCACCCGGTATATGCCGGTTACTAACAATTCATATAACTTTTATTTCAAAAGTTTGTTTGTCATTGGCAATAAAAGCTGTACAATACATGGTTTTTAAAGAAAATATTACTTATTTCAAAGCTTTTCTATCTTATCTTTGACAAGGATTCATATTCCTCTATTTTGTGTATATTTTCCGCATTTTTCGTCTTTGAGACACCGGGTGATACAGGAGACATGTAAGACACTGTAACTTTCATATTTTAAAATATATGTATTGTGAAATTTGCTAGAGTTGTATAAATTCCTTTTTAAGATCAAACAATCATTTTATCCAACTTCTGGTTTGACCGGAAGTAACTCATTCTGTATTTTGGTAGAACCCAATTTGAAAGTGTAATATATGTATAAGTAGATTAGGGTTAGGACGGCTCCACAAAATCAGATCATTTATAGAAATGTATTATGCCTTTCGGCAAGTTATCTTGCTATCATCAGATACACACAGTATTTTAAAAAACAGAGACAACAAACATGACAAGACACATTAAAATGAAATAACCGAATTAAATTTTGTGAATTATCAAGACTTTTTATACCTCTCCATAAAAAAAGAACATCTCTAAACACCCAACTTTTCAACCAATTTGCTTTTTGTGTCTGATTTGTCCATACTATAGCCACTGACCATAATTGCCGGCTGAGACTTGATATCTTAAAATTGTTAGGCTTCATCTAAGACGATAATGTGTCTCTCTATAGGGGGATTGGCCCAGGCACGAGGAAGCAGGACAGAAAATGATGTATACCTACATGTTGTGAGCTAATTCTTTGTGTTTTGAAGTTGATTCTAAAAATTTTTGATATATCCATGGCCACCTAGGCTTTATGCAGTAAAATGGCTTTCACCTGTCGTTTTAAAGACAACAGTAATATTAAAAGTACACGGTTGATACGATAATTTTAAGTCAAAACTGATAGGATACAGAAATATACAGGATAGCATTTAATATAAAATCTGAGTTACCGCGTCAAACCGCAAGTTGAAGAAAATGATTATTTGACAATTTATACAAATTTCAAAACTGTATCTTTTTAATTCTATTATATTTAATGAGTAAAACTTTTTTCACCACTCATTTTCAGGTCCTTCCCGATTCTCCAGTAATTCAAGCTTTTCTAAACAATCTTGCTTGTCTATGTTTTGGAATAACAGTATCTGTAGACAACGCTAAGAACAAGGAAAATGTAGATGTGTATATAAGCAACAGTTTGTCGTTGTTTGATCATGTCGCAATTAGCAAAGCCATTGGATTTGTTGTAGTAAGTTTACTTTGTATTAGAACATGTGTATACACATCCGCATATACTGATTCTTTTGTGTAATAATAACATACCATGGTCATATCGCGTCCTAACACACCATGGTGCAAATGGAACCGAAATGGAATCGAAACACGATGGTGCAAATGGAACCATATAAACTTGCCTACCTCGAGTAGGTAAGCTTTTGAAGTTATAGGTAATGGAAAAATATTGCCTCAGTATCGGTTTTTCCAAGTATTTTGATAACCTTGTATTATTAGGCAAAAATAATTATCAGTTGCCTCTTAGACTGCCAGGTAACAAGTACCGTGCGTCCAATTTAGCTTGATAACATTTTGATTCGCTGTAACTTTTTTGTTTTTAGAGATATGAAGGTAAACAAAATGTAGGGTTAGTAGCCAAGTTTTTTTTTTGAGTTACACATAAAACAAGAGCTAGCTGACGATGCTATCTCAATTGAAACCTAAAAAAAACTAGAAAAAATACATTTTACCAACTTTAGTTGCGTAAAACAGTTGGGAATTGTTTAAGAAACATCCGTTTGATTGTGTTTGATTGAACGTAAAGTTGGCGGAGTGACATTTTTCCTGAATATTTCTCAATAAATTTGCAGTATGTCAATACTGCAGGTATTGAGTGGACATTGTCCAGCCAAACAGCGGTATGATGATATTTACCAGTTATGCAGAGCGAATCGAAAACAATATTATATCCGTACTACACGATAAAACAGACTGTGGTTAACCGTGGACGAGACAACAGATTCTAAAAAACATTTTGTTGCCAATGTCATTGTACGCATTTTAAATACGTTTTATCAGCTTTAGTTGTATAAAACGGTTAGAATTGTTTAAGAAATATCCTTTTTGTTTTCTTGTTTTTTAATTTGACTTACTACAGTTGGTGGAATGAAGCTTTTTTCAAAATATTTTTAGGCGGATACTCGGTTTCTATGTATAGCTACATTATACATAGAGAAGTACGTTTTACTATTGTTAGCTGCACTGAACAGTTAATTTTAAAAGTTATTTATCTGTGTAATAAAGCAAACCGGAAAAATATATTAAATATTTAAAAAAGTATCTAGTAAAAATAAAACTTCGGATTGAAAATTTTGTGTCACTGTTTTAACAGAAAAATTTCTAGTACAGTCACATCCGGAGTACCCCACGAGAAATAAAATTTCTGAAAATGTTTTTCATTGTTATAGCAACGATTCAAAAGAAAGGTCTTAGATTGGTTAGAAAATGTTGGTGTGAAATTTTCTCTAAAATTAACCTCATTGCATTGTCATGTCACTTTTGAAAGGTTTAAAATTAAAAATTTGATTCTTTACAAAGTTTATTTACAGCCACTAAACAAAACACCTTTCCGAAGTCTTCCTAGTTTAGGAATTAACGATCTCGGATCCGTTACCAATCCAGAGGCTTTTAAAAAGAATCTGGATAATATTACAAAAGAGAAAAAAGTTCCAGTTTTATACTGTCCAGGTAAGAACTGTTGCGCTTATTTATTATTTTTGGACATACCTCTTTACAACTACACTTTCGGAGCTCAAATTGGTAGTGAATGTAGTGAGATCTCGGAAAATATACGAGATAGAAGGACGATTAAACTGGGAAAGTTTTAGATAGTTCTGTTAGTAATTTAATGGCTCCTGCGAAGCGGTTCTAACTACATATTTAGGTTTCTAAGGTATTTAAAAAAAGTGAAATGTTGCATTTCAGAAAACCTCTTGTAACTTCTTTATTTGTGAGAATATTTAAAATGCGTAAAAACATTTAGATTGGATCTAGTAATTCTCCGAAACGTGGGAAATGATCATAAAATGAAATGTTTAAAATGAGGTGTTGGTATTCCAATGCGCCCACCCAGCTTCCGGTTTGCCGATTTTTAACCAAATTTCGGTAGGTTCAACCTCGGGTCGTTAGATTATGCCAAAATTTACGTCAATCAGTTCAACCGTCTATGCACAATTTTCACCACATATATGTGCATCACTCCGAAAAAACGGATTCAGATTATCTTGAAACGTAATGATTAAAGCTCACCACTTAGTGTTCCTTCGCAGGTCGTCTCGCCGTCTTATTTACTACGGTGGCCGCGTCCGTTTGCACCAATGTCTATTTAAGTAAAATTTGAACCAGGTTGAAACAATGGTAAGATATCCCTATACACGGTGTCCCATATAAGAATGCACACTACAGGGATCTCGTAAACCAGAAGAGATACAAAGATGATTAAATTAGAGAAAAGTTGCGCTTTGCTGAACCCTTCAAAGTCACGATTCGAAATCCAAAAAAATCCGATTACTTCCGAAGATATTCGGAAAAAACCGAATTTTCCCGATTTCGTTTTTATTTTTTTCTGACTCTATTTAAAAAGATATGACAAAATAAATTTCACATTCTCATTGCCACTTTTTCTGCTCTACAAGCCGGCGTTCTTAGATTTTCAATACGACGTTTCCTTTCTTCGCAACCATCATCAGCTTAATTTTTTTAAATAGTCGAAAATTTTTATTTTATTCCTAAAAAATTATAATTTTAATTCTAAATCCCACGACATATCGCTTCTTACATTTATCCGACGTTTCGGACGAAAAAATCATCATCAATATTATTTGATGATTTTTACGAAGGAACGAAACGTCGGATCAAGAATCTAATTACGTTGTCATGTAGAGGAGAAAAAACTACATGGTAATGTAGATTTTATTTTGACCTGTCTTCTTTTGTGAAATCAGAAAAAAATTAATTGCCAAAATTTATGTTTAAAATTTCAAGAATTCGTAGATTTTTTTCTGATTCTACTGTAAGAGATAGATTAAAATAAATTTTACATTTTTATTGTCGTTTTACTCCTCTACAACATGACGTCATTCAATTTTTGATTCTACGTTTTGGCTTTCCTCGACCATTATCAACTTTTTTTTAAATAATCCGAAAATTTTATTTTAGCACAGTTAAATTGCCCTTGATATTCTGAATTCAAAGACGTATCACATACGTGCAAGTAAGCAAGATGTTATCAAAAAACAAAATATTTTATTTTTACGCTACAAAAAGTTCATTGAAACAATCTTATTTAATCATATTATGTTCAGAATAACAAGGGCAATTTAACTGAGCTAAAATAAAATTTTCGGATTATTTAAAAAAAAGTTGATAATGGTCGAGAAAAGCCAAATCGTAGAATCAAAAATTGAATGACGTCATGTTGTAGAGGAGAAAAACGACAATAAAAATGTAAAATTTATTTTAATCTATCTCTTACAGTAGAATCAGAAAAAATCTACGAATTCTTGAAATTTTAAACATAAATTTTGGCAATTAATTTTTTTCTGATTTCACAAAGAAGACAGGTCAAAATAAAATCCACATTCACATGTAATTTTTTCTCCTCTACATGATAACGTAATTAGATTTTTGATCCGACGTTTCGTTCCTTCGTAATAATCATCAAATAATATTGATGATGATTGTTTCGTCCGAAACGTCGGATAAATGTAAGAAGCGATATGTCGTGAGATTTAGAATTAAAATTAGAATTTTTTAGGAATAAAACCAAATTTTTCGACTATTTAAAAAAATGAAGTTGATGATGGTTGCGAATTAACGAAACGTCGTATTGAAAATCTAAGAACGCCGGCTTGTAGAGCAGAAAAAGTGGCAATGAGAATGTGAAATTTATTTTGTCATATCTTTTTAAATAGAGTCAGAAAAAAATAAAAACGAAATCGGGAAAATTCGGTTTTTCCTAAATATCTTCGGAAGTAGTCGGATTTTCTTAGATTTCGAATCGTGACTTTGAAGGGTTCAGCAAAGCGCAACTTTTCTCTAATTTAATCATCTTTGTATCTCTTCTGGTTTACGAGATCCCTGTAGTGTGCATTCTTATATGGGACACCGTGTAGTTGGAAATTGTCGATACAAAATAATTTTATCGGTATGGCTACTCAATAAAATATTACACAGTAGATTTGTATACCATCATGGATTTCCTACTACTAGTTCGTAAGTATTAGGTTGTATGGTGCAAACAACGTAAGACTTGTTTACGGTATTATATTGTATATCTCCACGTTTTCGACGTAGTTAAAATAGGTAGAGTCGAGTCTCGAGTTCGTGTCCCTGGAATTTTGCTATTTTGGGAAATTTCCATTCCATTCCAGTGTTCGTCGCGCCGCACAGATGTCGGAAGTAGGTAGGAAGCAGCTCTTTGCTCACCATGTACGAAGGTTTTTGTGAGAATTCCCATATTTAAAATATACCGGCTGTCACGTGACATGTTTAGTTACAAAATTGTTATGTTGGAAAAGAGTTATGTGTAGAAAACACAAACAGTACAACCCATGAATTAAAAAAGGGGCCAAAGACCTTTTGCGGACTTTATTTTCGATTTAATTTTTATGTTAAGTGCTTTTAATGTGCCCTTCAATATACTGGCCAAGAAACCCTTTCAGCAGTTCTGGAAAAAATATGAAATTCAACGTGGACATTGTCCAGCCAAACGGTACGACGATATTTACCAGTTGTGCGCGAGCGAATCGAAAACAATATTATATACGCACTACACGATAAAAAGCTATGGTTAACCGTGGACGAGACAACACTTTCTAAAAAACATTCTGTTGCCAATCTCATAGTACGCATTTTAAATCCGCTTGGGCCATCACCTCCATGTTTGCTATTAACCACTTTGCGAGAATTTCAAATTTCACACTTTGTTAATGTTATTTAGTGATAACGCCGCAGACATACTTCCTCAAAAATGTTTGTACTAACTTACTACATGTGACGTGTATACTGCATGCGGTACATCTGGGAATAGAAACACTTCGAAATTGTTATCGAGATGTATATACATTAATAGCACAGACAAAAGCCGTGTTCTGCAAATCTCCGAAAAGGTTTAGAGAATTTCATCGGCAGTGACCTGGCATTCCCGAACCTCCACAGCCGATTATTACACGCTGGGGAACATGGTTAGGAGCAGCTTTTTAGTATTTCAAACATTTTCAGAAAACCAAACCCGTTATTTTAAACTTCGATACTACAGAATCCGCTGCCATTCGGAAGAGTCAAATAAAATTTCAAGACTTTCACGTTGAAGCAGATTTACCAATGATTTATAATAATTTTGGGGCACTAGCGGATGCCTCACAAAACTTACAAAGGACTGCAATATCGTTAAAGGAATCATTTCAGATCATAGATGGCGTGCAAACAGCATTACAGAATTTAGACGACGAGAAAAATAGTCGTGTTAAAGACAAGCTTAACAGCATGTTAACGAAAAGTCCAGATTTCGCCAGGTTACGACAGATTTATAGTCATCCCATATAAACATATTTGGTCTCCCCGCCGTACTTCCCTTTCGGAAACTACTGTGGAGACATTTTCAATGCTGCAGATGTTTAGCCGCACACATCCACATTTCTAAAATTTATCGGGTGAGCATTTCACAATATTATATGAATTATCAATATTTTTTAGTTATAACATACGCATTTATTTATTCTCGGCAGGTACGCCTCTGGGTTGGAACCCAAGTGGTTAGCTTTAATAATGATTTTAAAACCGGAAGTCGAAAGACTTGCCTTATACCGCAGAGTGTGGATGTAGGCTGTGTTCGGAAAATAAAAAATCGGGTGTGGTCAACACCCGACTTTCCGAACACTCGGCAAACTGTTGTCAACAGTTCAATAATCAACAGTGTTGATCAGTAGAGCTCCCCAAATTTGCTACCATCACTGAGCGGAGCATGCGGGGCGGGCGAAACACCGAAATATCGGCGTCGCAACGCGATCTAATCCATAAATGTATGTAATCCGTAGTTGTCCTGGCCTTGCAGAACCACCTGAGCTTATTTTAACATGATGGCAGTGGCGGCTCGTGACCTCCGAAATAAGTGAATCACACTACTTTTATTCCGACCCACAAAAAATACTTAAATGATATTTTCTTAATAATGCCGAAAATAATACTGATCCATATTATTCCACCAGGAAAAATGCTTTTCCAACAGAACATATAATATGCTTGGTAAAAGGTCTTTATTTTTATTAATATTATATATCACAAACATAGGTTAACCGAAATTTTAGGTACATCTGTGATTCATATGGCCAGCCGCCACTGCACGATGGGGAACATGGCTTGAGGCGGCAATGTATTATTATAAATTTTTTAAGCAAATAAAGACTTGTTTTAAAATTAAATCCTAAAGCCTCTCAAGCTATTGCCGCGAGTCAGGTCCAGTTTAATAATAATAATAATAATATTCAAGTACACCATGATTTAAGCATTATTAACACAAATTACGCGTTCATAGTCGAAGCAGTCAACACACTACAGAAGCAAGACTTGTCTTTAGCCGAATCTCTAAATATTGTGAATATAGTACCATTGCGCCAAAAAGAAACTAGGACAATAAAATTGTAATACTGCGACAGCTGAGTTGTAGCTCCCAGATTTTAAGGAGATATTCTGAAGGTGGAAATATTAACACCTAACCCTGTAGAAAGTAACCTTGGTTACAAGATTTTTCCTTTTTGTACATTGTGATACGAGGTGAAATCAAAAGTATGTTTTTAATTTGTCTGAATTTTACGGTTGATATACAGTCGCGAGATTAATTATTCGTCTACCTCTAAAAATTTTAGAAATATTTGTTATAAATAAATTAAAGGAACAGGAATCAGTTAAAATGACCATGGTCTTAAACTACAGCATTTTTACATTCCAGTAAATGTAAAAAGGATAAAATTCACACTACTTTAAAAAGTGTAGAAATAAAAAAATATTTGTGTATTACTTAAACTGCGAGCGAAATTATTCGTCCATCGACTTGAAGGCCAAAAAATGGCTAAAAAAAGAATGCAAACATAAATGTATTGTTAATATCCTAAACCTCCCTCACTTCCAAGCCGAATTCATAAGGGTGAATTTCTTTAAACGCAAAACATTTAAAAATGGGTCGTAAATTGTTCGAGGTGACAACATCCCTTAGAGAGTTGATAATAAAATTAAAGTTAGAAGGAAAGTCACAATATAAAATAGCAAAAACTGTGGGACGGAGCAGGTCGACAGTACAATATACTATAAAAAAAATATAAGACACAACAAATAACAAAAAACTTACCTGGCAAAGGAAGAAAATCCAAAATTTCTGTTAGAGAAAAAAGGGAAATTTGAAGAAAAGTTCGACAAAATCCCCGCACTACTGCCGTAGACCTTGCTAAAAGTATGGAAAACTATTACAAAAAGAAAATACACGTAACAACAATTAGAAAATTTCTGCGGGCGAATAGCTACAACGCTCGAGTTGGCAGAAAGAAACCTTGGTTCAATAAAAAAAATCATAAAAGCAAGGATATGGAGTTTTGGAAAAAAGTCATACTTACAGACGAGACTAAAATTGGGTTGTTTGGAAAATTTTAGCCTCGTCTGTAAATATGACTTTTTTCCAAAACTCCATATTCTTGTTTGTATGACTTTATGCAAATTCTAACCGTTTGTCTCGAATTTTTTTATTGAACCAAGGTTTCTTTCTGCCAACTCGAGCGTTGTAGCTATTTGCCCGCAGAAATTTTCTAATTGTTGTTACGTGTATTTTCTTTTTGTAATAGTTTTCCATACTTTTAGCAAGGTCTACGGCAGTAATGCGGGGATTTTGTCGAACTTTTCTTCAAATTTCCCTTTTTTTCTCTAACAGAAATTTTGGATTTTCTTCCTCTGCCAGGTAAGTTTTTTGTTATTTGTTGTGTCTTATGTTTTTTTTATAATATATTGTACTGTCGACCTGCTCCGTCCCACAGTTTTTGCAATTTTATATTGTGACTTTCCTTCTAACTTTAATTTTATTATCAACTCTCTAAGGGATGTTGTCACCTCGAACAATTTACGACCCATTTTTAAATGTTTTGCGTTTAAAGAAATGCACCCTTATGAATTCGGCTTGGAAGTGACGGAGGTTTAGGATATTAACAATACATTTATTTGTACATTATTTTTTTATCCATTTTTTTGGCCTTCAAGTCGATGGACGAATAATTTCGCTCGCAGTTTAAGTAATACACAAATATTTTTTTATTTCTACACTTTTTAAAGTAGTGTGAATTTTATCCTTTTTACATTTACTGGAATGTAAAAATGCTGTAGTTTAAGAACATGGTCATTTTAACTGATTTCTGTTCCTTTAAATTCTTTATAACAAATATTTCTAAAATTTTTAGAGGTAGACGAATAATTAATCTCGCGACTGTAGATAAAGCAGATATAGATAGATAGAACCCCAAAGTTATAATTTTTGATTATATTTTTTTTCAACTAATCAAAACAACATATTTTAAGCATATATTAAACATGAATGAAAAATCAAAAAGCACTCAAACCTTAAAAATTAAATCAAGATTAATAGGTAAAAATATTAAATCATTTAAAACGCAAGATGTATCGAAAACCGGAAATCTGCATGAATACATACATAAGCTCCCTTACATAGGAGAGCTTAGGCTGCGTTCAGAAAGTAAACACGGACAGCGCATTAATATGTGTGATTTAACTCTGTATTTTTAGAAGAAACGCCAACCAACGGAAGGGCTCTACTTAAATTTAATGCCAAATATTTTCAATTTTTTGAAAAAGTACAACCGCTCTGCGTTACATTAAAAAGACCTTTTTTGGATATCTCAATATCAACTATTGGGTCTACATATATCAATGACCTGTTATACTTTATGTACTCCCCATTTACCAATTACAACATTAAATTTTTACCACCTTTGGAGAAAAAGAGCTTGTCCGAAGACGAATATGCTGAGATTGTCAGACAAAATATTGCATCGGAATTAAAGGTATGTAAAAATTACTTTTGTTTGGATGAAATTATATTGTCTGCAAATAGTTGTACTGTAGCCCTATTGTGTATACATTCTGCCTGATGAAGGGTAAGGGTCCAGAAATCGCAATAGCAGGAGGGCACCCAGACCAGAATCAAAAAGAATAGTCTTACTATTTTATTTTGTCATTTTACGGTCTTGTATTGTGCACTAGCGGCAGAATTAAAGCTTTTGCATTTTCTGACGTATATATATATATATATATATATATATATATATATATATATATATATATATATATATATATATATATATATACAGTCAACTTCGGATATAACGAACCACCAAGGGGATCTTTAAACAGTTCGTTATAGCAGGGCGTTCGTTATATCCGAAGTGCAGACAATAAAACAAATATGTACTATGTACATACATATGTATAGGTACTTTTTGTGAGTCGTTTATTATAATCAATACATAATAGTATTTTTAAATTATGTACTTATTAAACATACATATTTGTATAATTTATACAAAATCAGTAATTTCAAATTTTTTCTTTTTTCTAGTACATGTTTTTCAATTTTAATTTGTAAGTAATCACCAGACTCAATCAACACTCTTGTTGTCAAAATTATTATTATTAAAATTTACGAATATTAATAGTCTTTGACTTTTGTAACTGATAGTCCCTACAGATTTAGGCATTTACAACCCCATTTTGCAGTTTTGTAATTATGTCAACTTTTTCTGCAAGTGTTTATAAACTTTCGCTTGCTGAATTTTGGCGCGCTCTGCTCCATGCTAGAACAATATTCCCTCGCCTATTGCCGAAATTAAACTACAAATTGAAATGGCGCCTGACAGGTCGCTTCTCGACCCGTTATCCGAGAATACCAACCATAGAGAAGCGACAAAACGTGTCGGTGCCTTTGATATTTAGGGTACCCAGTTTTGCTGACCTTGGGCAGACACGTATCCACAATATTGAACGGAGAAAGATATTTCGTCACACTAATGATGCGGTATAGACAGAAGTCCACATTATCGTCGCACATGCCCTGTGAAATCTTCTATTGTCTTTGTCGCTTCTCTATGGTTGCTATTCTCGGCCGTTACTGTACGAATATGGAAGTGACACTTACGTGAAATTTCGACAGTTCGTTATAACCGAACTTCCACAAGCAAAAACTAATCAAAATAGGGTTCGCTATAGCCGATAGTTCGTTATAGCCGGGTTCGTTATAAACGAACAAAAAATACATACATTCTTATGGCGCTTTGGCCGGACCATAATTTTTGTTCGTAATAACCGGTGGTTCGTTATATGCGGAGGTCGTTATATCCGAAGTTCACTGTATATATATGTATATATATATATATATATATATATATATATATATATATATATATATATATATAATTAATCTTAGCAAACTTTTATCGGTAATTTAAAAAAGGTTTTATGGAAATGTGTTTAATGCGCTTTAGACATTCAAGAATTTAGAAACTCACCCATACATAAATACTAACAAAATGATAAAAATGTTGACAAAACCTTGTACATCTGTACGTTCTAAAAATGGTAATATTATAGAGACAATTTTCTGGTGCTAAAAATGGTCTTTATAAACCCTCATCTTTTAGACCTTGTTCAAAAATCTGCGGATTTAAATTTGAAAGTCTTGTACCCAGTTGCACAAACAATTAATCAAGAATTAAACTAATTGTACACTTGTAATGTGACATTGACATGTTAATCTCATTGCCATTGATGACTCTAAACGTCAGATAAATTTATTACTGGATTTAAAGTTTTGAGCAACAGGCTGAAAGACTCATAAATAATTGATGAGAGCATTAGGTGACAGTTGGGAACCTAATGTATGGGAACCTATCTCTGTATAATTTGGGTACAAAATTAAATCAAAAAAAGTACTTTTTAGGTTGAGACTTCAACGTTTTCATCTTCTGATCTGGCAGAATGGTCGAAACGTCGCTTAGCTGAAGAAAAAAGACGCCAGCAGGAACGGGCTAACTCTCAGTTGGGTGCTATTCGTTTGGCCAATCCGGAGCTAGCGCGTATGGCCGCCCAAGTGAAAGAAGTTCTTCCACACGTTCCAGTTGTTGCAATATACAATGATTTAGGTAATAAATAACTTTAATTTCGAAAACTAAACGAATTTCTTAGAAAAAAATCTACATTAGGTAGATAAGAAATCATTGGTTTTCCGGATCCCTCCTTATCCAGTTTTGTAATAAATGGTCACTTTTGCGATAGTTATTAAAATTATGAAAACAGACGATAGTTGGTAACATTATTTTGTCATCTCTATAATTTATATTCGGATCTTCTCATTTATTATTTGAGGTTCAGTATCGATGTAAGCGTTTACTAGTTTAGATCCCGGACATTACATTGTCTCATTTTAACATAGTTTAGGTGTGGAGCAACATGTTGTCAAATTCTTAAGTTTGTAATATTAAAATTTCCATGTCTGACACAAGTGCTTCCATCGAAAATTAATATGTTTTATAAAATAACAAATATTGAAAAACGTTTAACGAAAAATAAATAAAAAACATAAACTTAAAAACAGATCAGCTGATTAAATAATCCCGTTAACCCTCGAAATCAAGTTGGGAAACAGGATCATAACAAATTGGATTTTCTAACCTCAGTAACGCCAAAAATGACACATTTGTTAACATTTTTGGTGAAATTGTCAGTCGCTTCTTTTTACCCCCCCCCCCCCCCCCCCTCGGTAATTTTCTTAACATCTATTATTACACAAAATCAGACGTTCTGATCTTAAAACCTCGAAAGTGGCGGACGGACGTAAAGTGGCCGCCAAGATAATCCCTTCACCTGCATATTGAAAAGAGCCGCTGGTAATGACATGTAAATTCGTCGCCTGCGGTTTCTTGATTACCTACCTGCATCGGTAGGTAATCATTGAAAGGGAACGTGGGAGAAGTTTAATTTTGTGCGAAAATTTTACGTTTTCCAAAGACAAGGTCTTGAAAAGTGGAGAAACATCATGGAGGTGTTGCCAAAGGAAGCTGCATTGTAAAGCAAGGCTTTACACTATTGGAACGGAGAACCTGATATCCAGGAGGGAAGATGTGCACAATCACGAAGCATTCGAAAAGGAAGTGAGCAGAAAAGCTATTTCAAATGCATGCAAGAGGAAGGCAAGAGAAGATATCAGTGAAAGGCCTTCAAAAATTATTTGTAGAGCTTTAGCAACAAATTTGCCACCGTCTCTTACAACTACTGATGTTGGCTGCATTAGAAGAAATATCTATAACAGTCGCCGCAAAATCCTTCCAGGTTCGATTCCTAAGAACATAGAAGAAGTGCATGGAGTTCTGAGCAGCGCATACGGCGAAACGCTGTTAACCAATAAAGGTGAACAATTTTTGTTTATTAACAATATGGAAAAAAATATCATTGTGTTTACATGTGAAAGCAACATACGTGTTTTGACCGATATGGATATACTCTATATGGACGGAATGTTCTCATTCTGCGCAAAGTTCTTCTTACAGTTTTTTAGTATTCACGGACTCCAAAATGGCCATTATGTTCCATTAGTTTATTGTTTGCTACCAAGTAAGACAACTGACTGCTATAAAACATGCTTATACCTACTAAAATGCAGGATTTATGAAAAGTATCGTCTTACTTTTGATCCACGGCAAATTTTCGTTGATTTTGAAAAGGCTATCCACCTAGCATTAACGTGGGTTTGGATGTAAAAGTAAGCGGTTGCCGATTCCATTTACATCAAGCATGGTATCGAAAGATCAAATCAATCGGATTAAGTTCTGATTATGAATCAAAGACCGAAATAGGGATCTGGCTCAAAAACACTCTCGGGCTGACTTATCTGAATCCAAATGAAGTGGAGGACTGTTTCGTCTTCGATTTAATGTCGTTCAAACCAAAAAGTGAACGCTTGAGTAAATTTTCTGACTATTTGTTAGAGACATATATCATCAAAAACGCAACTTTTCCTTCTACTATGTGGGCGGAAGAAGGTGCCTCGGTTACAAGAACAACTAATTGTTGCGAATCGTTTCATGCCAAATTTAATTCTTCCTTTTACGCAACACATCCCTCCATATACGTCTTCCTTGAAAAGTTAAAAGAATGTCAAATTGAAACGTATGTGAAAATACAAAGTTTTCATGTTAGTACCAATTTCAAAGATAAAAATGTTAAAGCTAAGTTAGCATCACTTGAAAATTTGGTCAGAAGATATAGATCAGGGGAAATAAATCGACTGCATTACGTAAAATGTACATCTCACTTATAAGAACTATAATGTACATAACATGCGCCTTTTCAAAATTGTTTACTAAAAACGTAATTTGTATTTTTATTGTGTTCTATTATACAGGGTGTCCGGGAAAATGTGGGAAATCTCCCGGATATGAAAAAAAACACGTGAAAAGAATACTACAAGTGCATATAAACTTTTTTCGTATGGGCCTCCTCTTCGGAGATATGGACTCCCAAAGAGCTCCAATGAAATCAAGTTTTTTACACATAATTATTGAACCACCAGGTATATTCCATTTTTTTTTTAATATGATGTATACCAGGTCAGACTCTTCAAATTACTATCCAAGAAAGTGTTGTGAAGTACTCACAACTGCAGGGACGGACTAGCTGTGACACTCATGACCCCATTTTTTTTACGCCCTGTATGATAAGACCTTTGGACGATGTTTTTTACATACCTTTAACTATTAACTTTAAATTAAGTACTCTTCATTCATGTCGTTATTCCTATCCGTTTTCGAAAAAAACGTCATTTTATTTACACTGTTAGTCCCCTAACTTCTGTCGGGTTGAATATGAAAAAGAGGAATTTTTCCCTGTCGCCAACATAGTTTCAGTAAAACATTAAACTTTAACTGCTTAATTAAAAACTTCGTAAGAGGGTTCAACATGGGCTCCGTGAAGTCTTATACACTCGCGGGCACGACGAATTGAGGACTGCTGTACCCGCCACAATAACCCAGCATTGTTCCTTATTTGATCACAATAAAACGTGATTCTCCGTAGAAGTTCCTCCCTACTATCGACCGGAGTAGAATACACCAAGGTTTTGAGGTGTCCCCACAGGTAAAAATCCAACGACGTTAGGTCGGGAGATCGAGGAGGCCAGGCAATAGGTCCTCCCCTACCTATCCAACGGTTTGGATTATTCAAGTGCTCCCGCACAGCAACGCTGTAATGAGGTTTTACTCCATCGTGCATGTAGTACATGTTTCGGCGGATTTCAAGTGGTAAGTGCTCTACTAAATCGTGAAAAGCGTTCTGGAGGAATTCCAAATAAAGTTGTCCATTCAGTCGTGCCGGCAATACGAATGGTCCAATCAAAAAATTGCCAATGATTCCTGCCCAGATATTAATTGATTGGAACTGATGTTGATGATGCGAAACAATAGTTGCATGAGGATTTTCATCAGCCCATACATGTGAGTTGTGTAAATTCATGATACCATTTTTGGTAAACCCTGCTTCGTCCGTGAAGAGAATAGTGCTAATGAAGTTTACATTATTTCGTTGCTGATCCAATAGCCAGTTTGCAAACTGCATTCTATGAGGAAAATCTTCAGGAATCAGTTCATGCACTTTTTGCAAATGATATGGATATAAAAGCTGTTCTTGAAGAACTTCATGTACTATTGTTTTCGACGTATTAAACTGCTCTGATAATTTTCGAATGCTCGTTGAAGAAGTGTCATATACAGTATTTAAAATATTTTCCTCTAACTGCGGCGTACGTACTGTTCTTCCCCGACCAGCATCAGTACTTCTTTTCCCAAAATTTGCTAAAATTATGAAGAAATTTAATAACATTACCTTAGTAAATGCAATCGCCTACCATTCTCCCTTAGACGTTGGTCAACTCGTTGAAATGTTTTCTGATCGGGAAGAGTACGATTAGGATATCTGTCGTGATACTTATAACCTTCTGGCTTCCAAAGCATTGCAAGATGCAAGACCATACATCAGATGCATATCTGCATACTCAATAAACGTGTATTCCATATTTCGAATTATTTCACAATTAATTTCACCTCGAAATCCAAAAACCAGTAATTTAATATCGAAATAAAGAATCAATGTGTCAGCGATATGAAAGTTGACAAGTTCTAAAAATGCAGGATATTTATTTCTTTCGTACCTAGCTACGTTTGCAACAACAATACTTTGTTTTTGGGGCCGATAAAATAAAACGCCAATTTTTTGTGAACCTAGGTCGAACTGTAATTCACAGAATTAGACGTATCTGTTATCGAAATACGCCTAATACATGATGTAAATAATATGACGTTTTTTCGAAAACGGTTAGGATTAGCGACATGAATGAAGAGTACTTAATTTTTAGGCAATAGTTAAAGGTATGTAAAAAACGTCGTCCAAAGTTCTTATCATACAGGGCGTAAAAAAAATGGGGTTATGAGTGTCACAGCTAGTCCGTCCCTGCAGCTGTGGGTACTTCACAACACTTTCTTGGATAGTAATTTGAAGGGTCTAACCTGGTATACATCATATTAAAACAAAATTGGAATATACCTGGTGGTTCAATAATTATGTGTAAAAAACTTGATTTCATTGGAGCTCTTTGGGAGCCCATATCTCCGAAGAGGAGGCCCATACGAAAAAAGTTTATATGAACTTGTAGTATTCTTTTCACGTGTTTTTTTCATATCCGGGAGATTTCCCACATTTTCCCGGACACCCTGTATACAGGGAGCACGTTTCAAAATTCGTGCGTCAAAAAAAAGTTGTTCCATTTAAATTTTTATAACTTTGGTATGTAACTTTTTTTTGAAGCACCCTGTATAATTCAAAATAATTTTGAAACGTGCTCCTAACGGACCTGTATACCCTACAACTAAAATATTTTAAAATAATTGTATGGCTTTTGGTAAACAGACCGACGCGAATAGAGCGCGCCACCCTGTATATGTAGATTCTATTATTGATGTATATGTAATGAATGAATAATAAACTAGTAAAAGTGAGGTGCACCATTTGTTTTTCTTTTTGGTTCCGATATAAAAGCCCGGCGACCAATTTACCTATAGGGATTAAATGAACCCTTAAATTCCGGCGACCAATTTACATGTCGGATTAGTGGAGCAGGTAATCTTGGCGACGAGTTTACCGCCGCCGAAAGTGGCATATAAGTTCACATTATTGGAAAAAATTGCCAATCGCTCCCTTTTTATCCCCCCTCCCGTTAATTTTTGTTACCATCTGTTTGACACAATTAGATTGACGTCAGAAATTTTAATGGCAACCCTATGCCGTGTGGTACTTCATTTTAAAAGTCTTCAAAAAAGAATCATTTTACCGCAATCTCGAGGTTCATATATTAATTCATTTTTAAATGACAAGTCTGTAAAAATTAAAAATCGCGACAAAAGTTTAAATGCCTCTGTTTCTCTTATTACTTTAAAAGGTATTCAAAATGCCCACCATGTACTTCTAGGCAGTAATGAAGTCGATTTTGGAACTCTGCCAGTAAGCAATACCTGCCATTCTCGAAAATGTGATAAATGAGTTCCAAAATCGACTTTATTACTGCCAAGAAGTTCATGGTGGTCATTTTGAACAACTTTTAAATTAATAAGAGAAATAAAACAAAATTATTCGCGATTTTTAATTTTTAAAGTCTTTTTATTTAAAAACGAATTAAGATACGGACCTCGGGTTTGCGGAAAAATGGTTATTTTTTAAAGACCGAAGAAAGATGAGGTAGCGTCACTCCTCAAGGGTGTTGAAAAAGTTAAATTACATAAAAAAGTAAATTTATCGACCAATAAGACATACCTGTCTCTACTATTACTAATAGCAAATATATTTGCCCATACTAAAACTTTTCCGACACCCTGTATATTTTACTTATGTCACTACAAATTAATACATTTAATGGTTACGGCACTGGCAGATATCATCTTGCACAGCTTTATTGATCCACCATCTATACAAAAGTGTACATAACGCTCTAAAGACTTCTTACAGAAGTTTTATAATCGTTCGGTTATAAACAGTTCTGGAAATTTTTATGACGACAGCTGGGCAAAATTAAAATTAAAGGAAGGTTCTAACTCAAGGATCGGGTCATAATGGACAATAAACCCCTTATTTTTACCTGAGAAGGTAGGCTTATTAAGCTGTATAATGTTTACTTTAGTTTTGAATCTTCTTTTGTACGCGTGAGTGTTTACGGGAACTGTTGCTTTATATGTTGTTTGTGAATCTTAAGGTATGTGATTATTCGAAACTGTATCAGAGATAACGTAGTTTAAAGTAATGATCCTTAAAATTGTAGCCTAGTTTTTTAAAGTTATTTGATTTATGAAAAACGTGGTTTTATGTATTATTTTTTTTTAATGAAAAGTGTTATGTTTTCTAAATAATTTAAAATAATCTTGACCGGTCCCGCAATCAACTTGCTCTTCTACAGGATGTCCCACGTAAGCGGGTCACTTTGTGTTTTATACATGTTGTAATTTAAATTTTAAGGTATATGAATATTTTTTTTTGTAAATTTATTTTTTGAAGCACATTGACGTGATTCACTAAAAAGGTTTAATATTTAGTACTGGTTTGAATTAAGATCTTCTAGTTGATTAGTTAGGTTTGGGCCGATTTTTGTCCTCTCAAACTTACGAATTATTCTAATATTTCAGCGATTTGCTTAGTTTCTAAATGATTTTCGTCTTGGACCGTGTTGCCAGCATGAATTTTTAGTTCTATTATTGTGAAAAGTACGTACTAAAATTGCCATTTCCTTCATATGTTTGCAAAAAAAATCAGAAACAAATTCATAGTATAAAATTTAGTTGTTACACTTCTTGACTTAAAACTTTTGGTTGTCAGATTAGACCGGTCTAGCGTGGGAGAATCGTAATTTGTACACATCGTAACAATTGGTTTTTACCTTTTTTTTATCAACTGAAGCAGACATATTCTGGCATTTAGAACTTTGTGTCAAAATTTTAAATGTATTCGTAGGTATTTTTTCAGCTTTTTTGGCATATTTAACAAATTAACATAATCTTAAGATTTTGAAATGTATCTATGTCAAGTTTCATCTGTATACTTCTAATAGAACTTAACCCCCAGCTTGTCTGTGGTTGTCTGAAATAAATTAGAAGTGAAAAGAGGGAGATTTTGCGTCTCCAACTGTTGAATTACATCTGAACGATGTCGGAAATTTTCAGAAGTAAATTTTAAATCATTTTTAAGATTCAGTGCACTTATAACTTCTTTACTTTTCTTTATACTTATAGCATCATTTTTAAGACTGTCAATAACATTTTTAACTAAATACTAATTCGTATATAACAATATTCCCACCTTGTAGTAACAAGTTGTGGGAGGGCAATGGGACATTAGGACACATTTCTTTAAATTTATTTATTCGCGCGGGTGATTTCAGAAAAACTTTTTTTGCCTCACTAACTAAAGTATCACTGGATAGAAGTCACGTATCATTTCACACTTATTCTATGCAAGGCATGAGGCAGACATGTAAAGTGAATCAAATCTGGAAAATGTTTTTTTAACTGTCTTCCTGCTTTTAGAATATGTCCGCACTATCCGGAAGCAGCAAAATAGGTAACGTTTTCACTAATATTCGTATCTGGAAAGAGCGAACAAATACGTTCTACTACAGCTTGAGTTATTGTCTCACTATTGGTTTTAGAAAGAAATTTATCATTGATTACATATGAGTTTTCCGCTTCTATAGGATTTAAAGGCCTGACTATAATATTAGCAACGTATCGTCCCTTGAAGGCGGTGGTTTTATCGATCCTAAACCACAACATTTTTCCTGCAATATTGTGTCGTATTTTGTCAATAGTTTTTGAGTATACCTTATCCACATATCTTTTACGAAGAGTAGATTCGTCTGGTACCCTGTGGTGGCAGTATTTTCGTAAAAATTTCTTCATAGATGGATTATTTATTTTAGCGGCAGGAATGTCATCTGCAACTAAGGCTTCACACAAATCCATGCAAAACTCTGCGTGTAATACATCGTGTTCTCTAGATGCGGTTGGCCATCTTCTCTAAATGCTTTGAACATTGATATGTCGCTTGATATGATATGATTTTGTACAAATAAATTCAGGGTTACACACTGCACACCAAACACCGTGTTCCTCTTCAAATAAGATAGTGGAATATGGAAGCAGCCACTCCACCTTAATTTTTTTATTTGTACTCATTGCGGCTATTGTAAAGAGTCACAGATACTATGAAACAAAATACTTTCAGCAAACAACTAACTTGTTTAAACTCAAAATGAACACAAACAATAACTTGGCAGCGCTATTTTACATCTAAAAAAATAATTAAATTTACAAGCAATAAACTCCACTTCAGACTAATAAAGAATAATTGTATTCAAATGTCAATTAGGCATTTATTATTTATTGACCCTCATGCCAAAATTTTACCAGTGTAAAATACCTCTTTTTCCTTACCTACTGTATAGGTTCAGCCCTTTGTTCCCACAAGTAGGTACTACATAATTAACAGATTGCCAACAGGTATAGTAATCAAATTTGTTCGGGTATATATAGGTATATTCGGAAAATTACTTAATCTAATTGCAAAAATTTTAGCCTAATGAGGATAACCCGACAAAGAAATTTTCGGAGAGGACTGACGATACATTTTAATATTTTTTTATCCACATACAAAATGTAAATTTATGTACACCTATTTGTATCATCTATATGTTCTCACTTCTCAGAACATAAAAATGAATTTGTGCCGATATTTTGTTAATGGCGTGTACTAGTTAAAACTGCTCTATGTATTTTTTTTTATCTTCTGACAGTCCACGAAGACCGAAGTCTAAGTACTATGTACCGTGGGTGTACTGGGGGGTCGACTCACACATCCATAGCTGGAAACATCCGTAGGGATTTCACCAGCCCTTTAAGAGGATGTGTGGGGTGGTACCATGCAAATAACCGCAAAAGACTTTTTTACAATGAGACACTAAAAACTCATTTTCCCACGTGGAACGATTATGAGCCCAGTTGTTTATTTAACTTTCTTTGCTAATGGAAAATACCAAATTCCGTTCCCTAGTTATGTTATCACCTAAAAGAATTAATTTCTAGATTTGTTACTTTAACGCAAATACAATTTTACAAAAATGATGTAAGTATAGTTTTATACAGATAAGTTTTTTACTTTTAATAGAAATAGAGGCACTTTTAATGCCCCAAATAGACGGTGGGCCACTTAAAATTTAAATTTTGTTGATTTTTGCTCTAATTGAAGCACTATTTGTTTTAAACATATTGCTTATTTAGTAGTCCTGCTGTCTATAAGCAGGTTGTTATTACTTATGAAATGAAGAAATACTTTCATACAGGATTCTTAATTTTAAGTGAATTTTTTTGTTTTAAATCGGGAATGCAAGTTGGAACAGATTATTTAGATGTGTCTAGCGCTTTCAGATGCAATTTAAATTCTTTATACAATAAGTACAGGATTAAAAAAATTGTTCAATTCTGCTACCACTCTAAAACATTAGCTTAAAAGAAATAATATTTTATACTGAACCGAGGATTTTACGTGGGAAATAAAATTGTATCTATTTTTACTTTGAATATGTTTGATTAGTGTAATAGCACTACGATATATACTACAATTTGACTATTAGAACTGATGAGTTAATCTAACTTACGTGTTACTGCTGACGAAAGACGAAATAGTGTGTATTTTCAAATTTTATTATACTTAAATTTATTTCGCGAGGGAAGTCCTGTTCAAAGATTTTTGCAGATTTTTTTGCATTATATGTCTGATAAAAAGCATAATATTTTATTGAATATTGCTCCTCTACTGGGTGTCCCATGTAGGCAGATACTCTTTTACTATTAAATAGCAGAAGAGAAAAAAAATATAATATTTTTTCTGGTTATACTGAAAAGGACTTTTAATTGGGTTTTACAGCCGTACTGTTATGGAAAAAAAATATTTAGAAATGAAATGCCGGTCTATTTAAAATTACCAAAAATAAAACTCCCTGTAGTATTTGTTTTGTCTAAAACGTAATCTGAAATACACACAGCTTTTCTGACGTTTCGAGACCTAATCTCTAGCACTATTGTCACAGAAACAAAATATTCGAATTGACTAGCGAACTAACTAACTGGACACTATTGTATAAAAGAAAAATCATAAATCTTTTTTTTTTCAGCGATTACCCGTAGTGTAGATACAACGATAACCAATATTTTGGAAGGTCGAGTCAGATATGTGCCTGAATCACTGTCTACCTCACCAGTAGCATCGACGTCAAATCAACCATCCACATCTTCCAATGTGAGCAGAAGTAGTGGCAGTATATCCAGTACTATACCGTCACACTTAAATACAGGAGCGGCCTCGTTCGGAAAATCCGCTTCAGAACGAACAAAATCATTCCAAGAACGAAAGGAGCAGCTAATTGCAGCTGCTAGAAGGCGGTATATTGAAAAGAATAATCTTGATATACCTGTGTAACATAGACTAGTAGGTGGTCTACTCAAAATGACAAGGGTTGTTGAACTTAGTTTAAGTTTTAGCCACACTATATTCTAAATATTTTCATAGCTGCATCTTTTACGATCACGTAATACACACAGTGAATAATGTTAAGGATATTGAAAATTTATATCCAAATTCAAGCTATAAGTTTCTTTAAAAAGTGAATTATTTCGGCCTGCTGTACAGCAACCTTTACTGACCTCTACAAGGCGTTTAAAGAAAATGTAAATTGTCTTTGCAATACACGCGTGCAGTCTTATTTGTGTTAAATCCGTAAGATACAAAGCAAGACGATCACCACGCTAAGTGATTTTTACACCGCATATCGGGAATGCTTAAACTTGACGAAAAGCACGTGGTACTAAAAATTTACGTCATGTGCACTAGGGATCTCAAAGTGCTGAGCGTCTTGAAGTTAGAAAATAAGGGCTGTAAGGAAAAGAGTACAGAAATTTTCTCAGTATCTCGTAAACTCTAAGCAATTTAGCAGTTCTGTTGACAGATCATGAATTGCCACTAACGAGCAATTTTTTCTTATCTAGCCGACCCCGCATCTCTCATCTTGTCAAAAATTATAGTGGTATTACTTAAATTGACTATCTGTATTTCTCTTAACAAATTAAAAAAAATATTTCTTTAATACCTACATACATAAAGACAAGTTGTCTTTTCATTCAAAATGCAACAGACAATTTGATTTTAAAACATTGCACAATTTAACAGCACTTGTCTAAAGCATTCCAGGGCTGCGTTCATAAATGAAATACAAATTAATGTATTGTTTTGTAAAGGACTATAGACAGTGGCGGCTGGTGAAATTTTAAAGTTGTATATCTCTGTTGCTACTTACGGGACCCATGCCAAGGTTCGGGTTTTTTAATAGTGAGCTTACTAGGAATGTTTTGATAAAGAAAACAATATTTTGTAATTTGCGAAAGAAAGTTGAATTGAACGTTTATGCATTTTATTTATTATATCATCATTTTGTCGAAAATTTTTAAATTTAGAGAGAGTAGAGAAAAGTGTTAGTAGAAAGTTATAGTCATTTGATTTTTGTTTAAATTATATTTTAGGTTTAAAAAAATTCAAATGACTATAACTTTTCTACTAATACATTTTTTATCTTCAAATTTAAAAATTCTTATCAAAATGATGTAAAATTTGTTTAGAAAAAATAATAAATAAAATACCGAAACGTGTTCACTTTTTTTTTTCAAAAAGGGCTCCGCAAAAATTCAACTTTTTTTCGCAAATTACAAAATAATTTTTTTATTTATCAAAACATTCCTACTATTTAAAAACCTGAACTTGGCATGGGTCCCGTAAGTAACAACAAAGATATATAGCTTTAAAATTTCACCAACAATAGACAATTAGTTAATTTTGGAATTTTCAACTTTTAGTTGAAAAGTGAAATAAATACAGCCTAAATTTGAAAATTTTTAATATCTATGCTTTTATTACCCTTTTAATATAAATGAAAATCATAAATTACTAGTAGGGTTTCTTCATTAAATTTATATTAAATCTTTTTTGTTATTCATTTATCGAAAAATAAGAGTTTTGAACTGAATTGAATTATTTGTTGCTACAATAAAACACCAATTTGAACAACTTGTCGGGAAATTAAATATTTTAATTTTTTCCGAATTTTTAGTTAAAATTACCAATTATAGAAAACCATTAAAGTGATTGCCGTTTCTTCTAATAACATTGCCATTTAACAAATATTTGACTTTTAAGTTTTATCAGCGCAGTCTCGGCAAATTATTACCATTCTCTGGAGCACGGTAAGAAATGTAGTGTTACGCGGCCGCTACCGACTAATTCAGAATGCAGAGTAAGTCAGTTCCACAGCAGTAAAAGTCAATTTATGAAACAGAAATGTTAAAAAAGACAATAGGGTGCCTAGTATATTATTACTCCACGGCAGGTTGAAATTTTCCACGATTTAATAAAATTAAGAGTTTGAATTTGGTTTTATTGTCTGTACTTTCATAGTTGCATCATTTACGGTCACTTTTTAATATTTGGCATCTTATTGCTTTCGGGACTGTTAAAATTAGCAGATGACACCTTAACACTTCATTTCCTTATTAATGGAACTTTGTTATATACATTGTGTAGTCTACGAATGGATTATTTGCCCGGTTTACCATTATTGTCGAGTCATGGTCTCGAGACATCAAAAAATGATTCATTATGCATACAGGGTTTTTGTGGTACCAAACTAACAATACTCAGTGTCACAAAATAGTGGCTCACCCTTATAATTTTTCCTAGATACCCCTTGATCTGGTACTGGTCCTTTAAGTAGGACCAGAGATATACAACTTTGAAATTTCACGAGCCGACACTGAACTAAACCAAAAAAAAATTAAGAATAAACAACGTCATAACAAGAACTCCGAAATTGAATATTTGGAAACATCGTTATTAGAAAAAAAAGTTAAACTATTAAAATTTATATAGGAAATAAGCTAAAGGGTGACCCACTATTTTGTAGCATCTGCTATATTTGTCCCGTTGGATGTTAACGATAAAGGTGCTGACAACACTTCCATTTTTTGATACTTTGGGCGCATTTAATTTGCATAGCCTATAAAATACAAAATTTAACGATACAAGGCCTATAGATTCTTAGGGAATCGACATTGTCTCAAGATTAGTTGGCCTAAGCAGTTCCATTTTAACCGGAAATGTGTTCAATTCGTTTGTGGATATACGAAATTTGAAAAGTTAAAATTAATGAAAACTTTGAAACCACAAGTTTTCAGATATCTGCACACATTGTGTATATCAATAGTTCTTTTAAAATCACTTTGTATACTAAAATAAACACCTTCAGCAATGAGATAAAGGTACTTTTTATTTAGAAGTGTTTGTTGTACCGTCTGGGTTTGATCAGTTTGGGTCAGAACTAATTATTTTTTAAACCGCGAGTCGTTTAGTGTCATGTGCACAATAGTATTGTTGGCTATTAAATTTAATTATCATGATGTACTTAACTTGACCTGAAACCTGTTGTATTGTAGTGGAAAGGATCGTTAGGCTTGAATTAGCCCTACATCACTTCGACTAAGTGAAGTCTTTTATGAATACCCTTTTTTATTATATACCCATTAATGGGCTCTTTCATTAAACTTAAATTTCATAATATCAATACTAGCATCCCTCACCAGGGTAGCAAACTTGGCAGATAACAGGTGCTAAAGGTATATAAAAATGTAAAAGTAAAACGTTAAAATAAGAAATTTGCAAATCTGATTTTTTAATAATATGTTCAACAGGACAGGATTATAAACTCATATTAACAATTGCCAGGCGCTTTTCACGGGTCATAACGGGACACTTTTAAGCTCTATAAATAATCGTGCATGGCATTTACGTTTTAATATCAAATCTGAATTTTATATGTGTTATTCGGGCGACTATTTAACGATATTATCCGAGCAGCCAGATCTATCCGAAGGGTCTAACCTCCCGCCAGACATAGTAAAAGGTCAGCCGTTAGTGTGAGCGTGAGGGCATTACCCGTGCAAGGGAGTGCGAGTGAGAGCTTTGGTTGGGTTTAGGATAGCTTTTTCAAAAATAAATGGTTTATAAATTTAAAATAAATTTCTCAGCAATTATTTAAGAAAATTTTAATGATAAATTGATTTCAATTTAAAGGTAATTTAATAAAATCGATTTAATGGTATTTAAGATAAATGTATTAATTTTTATTTCTACATTACAAAATCTATGCTGTACAATCAAAGACTGTACATATATTGCTAGCCTTTGAGTACGTATTACACGCCACAATAGGTTATTTTTGAAAAGGCTATCCTAAACCCAACTAATGCTATCACTTGCACGGGTAATGACCTGACGCTCGCACTAACGGCTGACCTCTGTCTGTGTCTAGGGGGAAGTTAGACCCTTCCGATGGATCTGCCTGGTCGGATAATATCGTTAAATAGTCGCCCGAATAACATAAAATTCAGATTTGATACTATAACGCAAATGCCACGATTTTTTATATAGCTTAAAAGCGTCTGGCGGAAGTTATGACCCGTGAAGAGCGTCTGGCAATTGTTATTATGAGTTTATAATACTGCCATGTTGAACATATTAAAAAATCAGATTTGACATTTTATCGTTTTACTCTTATATTTTTATATACCTTTAGTACCTTCTTATGTGAACATGCATTTTATTCGGTTCGGGATTTTTGGATTACAACCATGTACTAGCCACGTAAAGCACTTAATTTGTAATTGTAATATTGTCTGACTAGTCTTATGAATTTATATATGTATTGCAAATTTTTATGATAAATAAATTGAAAATATCTTCGTGCGTGATCGACACGATCGGCGTTTTACAGTCACGTGGTCTGAATTATCACGTGACTCGACATTTAAAAGACTTATTGTTTATGACGGTTTTGCGAACGTACAATGTTGCCGCATATAAGAAGTTCAGCGAATTATTTTTGAAATAGATTTTTAAAATTTGAAATTTATTGAAAGAGCCCATTCTTAGACCTTGCGCGAAGTTTAGGATTTTTATGGGAATGCACCCCAAATCCTTATACAGGTTTTACCGGAAAAAAAGCAGTTCAGTTATTAAAAGTCGTCTAATTAATTTGACAACGAACACAACGTGTTTGTTATACCGTGTAGTTAAATCTTCTGCGTGTGTCCTATAAAGGAGAAATTCTCTATTTTTGTAAAACTAAAATCCAAGGATTCTTTATCAAGAAATATTGGCAAACCCTTCGTTTTCATTTCGATGTCGAGAGCTGGTGAAATTTCAAAGTTGTATATCTCTGTTCCTTCTTACAGGACCCGTGCAAAATTAAGTTATTTTAATAGTGAGCCCACTGGGAATCTTTTGGTATAGAAAAAAACTATAATTTGCGAAAATCAGTTGAAATTTTGCTGAGCCCCACTGAAAAAAAAATTAACGCGTTTAGGTATTTTATTTATTATTTTTTCTAAACAAATTTTACATTCTGCCGAAAATTTTTAAATTTCAAGAGAAAAAATGTGTTATTAGAAAGTTCTAGGCATTTGATTTTTTTTTCAAATTATATTTTAGGTTTCAAAAAATTCAAATGACTAACTTTCTACTAACACATTTTTTCTCTTAAAATTACAAAATTCTCGACAGAATGATGTAAAATCTGTTTAGAAAAAATAATAAATAAAATACCTAAACGAGCTCTTTTTCCCAGGGGGGGTGTGGTTCAGCAAAAATTCAACTTTTTCGCAAATTACAAAATGTTTTTTTCTTTACCAAAACACTCCCAGTGGGTTTACTATTAAAACCCCTAAGTTTGGTACGGGTCCAATAACTAGAAACAGATATACAACTTTGAAAATTCACCAGTCGCCGCTGGTCTAAAGTTACCAAATAAATGGAAATTGATACTTTAAAATATTCTGTTTAGTTTGTTTTTATCATGTACCCCTCTTAACTCTTTTCAAGTAGTTCCTTTCAAGAACAGATTTTAATAACCCATAAACGTTTTTTGATTTTTTTGTAACAAGTACATTGCTTACTTCAGCACCTCGGTCTAATTTTTGTATTAAATTAACTCATTAAGATTTAAACGAATTAAAAAAATAAATTTAAATGTCGTAAGACAAATAATAATTTAGTATTAAGTTTAAATCCTATTAGGTTAGTTTCTGACAAATAAGTGGTCCTATAACAGAGTTAAAAGGTATCTTTACTGAACTAACAAAATTCATAATAAACGCCATTTAAAAATTCGTTTTGACTGTGATAGAATTAACCAGTATCTGATTTTGTACAGCATGAATTGCTTGTTTTAAGCTTCTACAGGGCGTTTACGTAAATGAGCCACTAAGGTTTACACCGAAAAAGCAATTGAACAAATTAAAAACTGACTGAGAAACTTTCATATTATTGATGACATCCAAATTATTGTGTCGTAGAAATCTACGACTTAACAAAACCCCACCGAAAAAAAGTTTCTATTAATATAGGTCCGTAAATGCTTCGTTTTCGAGATACAGGGTGATACAATTTTAATTTTGTTTTTGCACTTCTCAAGGACACTTCATTCAAATTTCGTACATACAACACTTTTTGAAGGACCTATTATATAACCTTATAAGCGTTTGAAACAATACATAGTGATGTTTTTTTGGAGGAATGTGCGGGAGTATGTGCGGAATTTGAATAAATTATCTTTAAAAACGCGCGAAATATATTAATAATCACAACAAAACTAAATTTTTGTCACCCTGTATCTAGGAAGTGAAGCGTTGTCAGACCTAAGTTAAAGGAACTTTTTTCTTATTTTTGGCGAAAAAGGATCCTGTAAAATTTTGTTGGTAGTGTTTTGCAGTTATATCTGAAAAATCAGCTTCCACCATATTCGTTTTTATGTTCAATTGTATTTTCGATTATATTTGTATGTTTCAGCAAAACTACTCGACTAGTTTAAGTTTAGTAGGTGTTGGGTTTACCTATGTATATTCAAAATTTCTATTAAAAAAGCATCCATGCAATTTTATCTAGGCCACAGTCAATTCTAGAGACGTGTACTGCCTGCACCAACCGTTTTAAATTTTTTGTTTTACCCGCATCGATCATTTATTAATTATTTCTTCATTACTTAAAAATAATGTCTTGGGTTAAGACGGTAAGGGGGGGGGGGGGGGTCGCCCCCACCGCCCCCCCCCCTATGGGACCGCCACTGGTTTACCGAATATATTTAAGAGTTTGTATTTTTAAATTTAAAATAATTCTCAAAATAACGGCATTTTCGACGTAGAATCCATTTACTAGGTTTTAAACCCCGAACTTCAATTTGTTAAGAATTATTTAATTGCGTTATAAGTTCTTAAGACACCAGGGTGTAATAAACATTTCTAAAATTCCCCACCAAAACTACTACTACTACTAAATCATTTATCCTATAAAATATAGGTTTAGTGCCAAAAGAACTGATTTTAAATTTATATTTGATTTATTGTTTACGCAATCTGCATGAATGTTTCTTGCCGTATTGAAAACATAAAAATAAAACTCTAAAATAGCAAGGATTGTATTTCTTTTATGACGCTCTTACATTTTACACTTTTAATAGAAGTTGTACCGTTTTGGGATGGCGATGTGTGAGTACCAGTGCTAGTCGGGCCTTGTTCTAACGTACAGTGGGGAACGAAGTTTGAGCAGTGGGAAAATGATTTTTGTGCAGCTAAAAGATAACTTAGATAACTGACTGCCTATAATTAATTAATTATTCATTTTGACAATTAAGGGTCAGCCCTTCCGAGCTCTTGAAATGAAGTAGTATACTAACTACCTATAATACCTCCTCTCCGTCATTAGTTTTGATTGACAAAATAGAACAATAATAATGTGCAGTGGAAAAAACTTAATAATAAGCCAGAAATTACAAATTACAATTTACAATTTGCGAAAAAAAAGTTGAATTTTGGGTGTGCCTCTCCTAAGAAAAAAATGAACACGTCTAGGTATTTTATTTATTATTTTTTCTAAACATATTTTACATCATTTTGTCGACAGTTTTTGAATTTTGAGAGAAAAAAATGTGTTTGATTGGGTTATAGTTATAGCTAGTCATTTGAATTTTTTTTTAAATTATATTTTAGGCTTACAAAAATTCAAATTACTATAACTTTCTACATTTTTTTCCCTCAAAATTTAAAAACTGTCGACAAAATGCTGTAAAATTTGTGTAGAAAAATAATAAATAAAATACCTAGACGTATTCATTTTTTTCCTAGGAGGGGCACACCAAAAATTTAACTTTTTTTTTCGCAAATTACAAAATGTATTTTTCTTTACCACAACATTCCCAGTGGGCTCACTATTAAAATCCCTAAATTTGGTACGGGTCCTGTAAGTAAAAACAGAAATTTCACCAGCCGCCACTGGTTATTTCCGACATTGCAGTGGTATTCACACATAATTATGTCAGAAGGGCTTCAGTTTATGGCACCATTAGTACTAACAGTGACCTTGGATGTTCTCGAAGTCTAGACTTTTGTTGGTACAGGGTACTCGTGGTAGTTATGTTTTATGAAACATGTTTCACATTTTACTAATTTTTGTATTCTTATTGCCAAGTTAAGAATCATGTTAAAATGAATATTATAATTCTGTACCTTTTGATAATTTGGGAAGAGGGTTTATTGATCACATTTTTAAAACTTTCCTCCATAGCTGAAAAAACATACTTTTTATAACAAGTTTAATATTTCAACAAGAAAGCTTAAACTTCAAGAATATCCTATAGATTTGTTTTCTTTCTGCCACTTAATGAAAAATTAAATTAACATTTCTTTGCTTTTTACACTTCTGCATTTGTTTTAGTTAATGTTATATCAACTATAGGATTTATGTTGTTCCTTTATCTGTTATTTATTAAAAATACAAAATATATTATTTTTTAAAGTTGTCTTGATTTTTGATTATTGAAGCAAAAATATTGGAAATAAAGAGTGTTTAAAATATGTTTTGTAGGGTTTGCGTACATTATTTTACAGGAAGGTGGATTTTTAAATGTTTAATGTAACTTATGTAACACATAATATTGTCACTGTTGATTAAATCTGACAGCAGAATTGGGTTATGATAATTTAAGGACAACTTGTGCTGTGTGTTTGCTCAAAAAATCGATTTAACGTTGGTAAAGTCGTCATCGTCAACAACAGGTTGTTTTGTCAATATGTTCAGTCATTACTTTAGTATTACCTCTTTTCTGTACAAGAAGTTTATTGACATTGTGTCCAAGAAAAACTCCGCTTATCAGATGCTTCTTTAACCTGATGGCAGTCGTAAAGTATTTGCATAACCAGCATCCCTATGGGTACCCAAGGAGTAACTGTAGATCTGGGATTTACCTGAAGAAAGAGTATCGTATGTTATGGATGATATGGTTCCAAAGAATGTTTCTGCAGATATGTTGAAGATGATATCGCCAAGTAGTATCAGAAAAATTAATATTTTAAAGCAGATCAGTTTCACAGTAACTTTTTAAAGTACGGCGATGTATTTTTGGTGGTTTAGTCCCCGTTCTCTTCGAGGAGTAGTTTTGAACGAAGTAAGATATCTGAACTGAAAAGAATTTTAAATGAATTAACAGAAACTTAGAAGTCCAGCCATCATAGTTAATTATCTACGGAGAAAGAAGCATATGCAATATCAAGAGTTAATCAATGTATAACATTAATAGCAATGACTATTGTTATAATTAGTTTTAAAATCTTTGGCAGGTTTATCCCCAGTTCTTTTTGAAAGGCAGTTTTGAACAAAGAAATATCCATAACTTTGTACAATTTATAGGATATACGTAAATAAAGTAACTACAATTTTTTAAACGAATGAATCTTATCCAGTGTGAGGCAGAAACTTAGAAGTCTAGCGATGGTAGTAATTACCTGAATTACAGAAGTAACATACCCAGATTCAAGAACAACTTGTGGCATTAACAGCAAAGACTTGCAATAACGGATCTTAAAAAAATGCTGGGTGTTTTGATCCCAGTTCTCCTCGAGGAGTAACTCTGAATTGAGTAAGGGCTACTCATAACTCGGTGGGAAACGGATCTGACACCCAGTAAGTAATTTTGGTACAGATTTAAATATGTGGATAAAGTTTAAACTAAAAACTAATTTTTAACTGAAGAATTAATAGAAGTGTGGAGCAGACACTCATAGATCTACTGATTTTAGCAATTATCTTAATATATGCCCATACAAGACAGTTTCAAGAGTTAATCAGTGAATGTCATTAATATCAAAGATCATAAGCCATTCTCAGGTTTCTATCCCTATATACCATCACATACAGTCTGATACATATTTGGGCTGCTCTGTCCCAGTTCTTATCGAGGAATAGTTCCGAATTAAGTAAAGGCTAACTTGGTACAAAATGGATGTGCTGCCCTTTAAATGATATATTTCTGGAGATATGCAGAACCTGATTTAATGAGGCCTAATTATAAAAATACCCGTTATTCCGTTGATAAAATAATAAATATGTCATTACGCATCACATAGTAAATGTGATTAAAAACTGAATTAGCCACAGACGATGCCATTTGGGATACTGTGAATCCTAAAATTAATGGGACAGATTTATGTTACGAATCGATTAAACGTATGTACATGTTAACAATCTTTCTCAATATATGCGAAGATTTCAGTTTTAGACATTTTTCATGACAGGAATAGTCCTGGAAACATACAATACCTTATACTGGTAATAGTTATATGGATTATTAAGAAGGTATCAGCAGAATTTTAAGGATGCTTATCTACTTTTATTGCATTGATTTTGTGGTGTTCTTATATCTCTTTGTACTGTTTCAGTAAATTTCGCCGGGTGTCCACTGGATTTAAATGTTTTTTAATTGTGATTGGCCTTTTGTTTGGTTATGTATCGAAATATTTTTACGGCAAGGGGGCCTGTAAAAGCCTGTCTTTGTTAAATACTGCCTGGGATGGTTTATGGTTTTTACACATGCTTACTGATTTTTTTTTGGTTAGCATATCCATTCACAAAGAATGATTTTGTTTCACGTTAAGTTTACACACACTGATTCTATAAATTGTTATATTAACAATTTCCTTGATATCAGCAAGTCAGTTATAAGTATATGTTGCTAACTCTTAGTATTATATAATAGTAATCCTTCCGATTAGAAAATCCAAACAGTGTTGGGACGATGTGATGTAGGTAACAATACTTCCCACTATTTTCCAAGATTTCAGTTTCGGACATTTTTCATGACAGGGATATTCCTGGAAACATAAATTACCTTATATTGGTAATAGTTATATGAATTGTTAAGAAGGTATTAGCAGAATTTTAAAATCTGTGCTTTTTTGCATTGATCTTTTGTTGTTATATCTCTTTGGAGTGTTTCAGTAAATTTCGCCGGGTATATTAGATTCAAATCTTTTTTGATTGTGGTTGGGATTTTCTTTGGTTCTGTATTAGAAGGTTTTTACGGCGATGGGGGACTAAAAAAGCGTGTCTGTTTGCTCAAAAAATCGATTTAACGTTGGTAAAGTCGTCATCGTCAACAACAGGTTGTTTTGTCAATATGTTCAGTCATTACTTTAATATTATCTCTTTTCTGTACAACAAGTTTATTGAAATTGTGTCGAAGAATAACTCCGCTTATCAGATGCTTCTTTAACCCGATGGCAGTCGTAAAGTATTTGCATAACCAGCATCCCTATGTGTACCCAAGGAGTAACTAGATCTGGGATTTACCTGAAGAAAGAATAAAGTATGATATGGATGATATGGTTCCAAAGAATGTTTCTGCAGATATGTTGAAGATGATATAGCCAAGTGGTATCAGAAAAATTATTGTAAAGCAGATCAGTTTCACCGTAACTTTTTAAAGTATTTTTGGTGGTTTAGTCCCAGTTCTCATCGAGGGGTAGTTTTGAACAAAGTAAAAACTAGCCATAACTTGGTGAGAAACGGACTCGGCACCTATTAATTTGGTACGATTTATAGAATATACATAAAAGAAGGAAAAAAGTTTTAAATGAATTAACTGAAGCAGCCCAGCAACCGTAGTAATTATCTGGGGAAAGCAGTACATACATAAATATAGTACCAAGAGTTAACATATATCATTAATAGCAACGACTATTTCAATAACCAGTTTTAAAATTTTTGGGTGGTTTAGTCCCAGTTATCTTCGAGGGGTAGTTTTGAACGAAGTAAGATATCTGAACTGAAAAGAATTAACAGAAGCTTGGAAGTCCAGCCATCATAGTTAATTATCTACGGAGAGAGAAGCATATGCAGTATCAAGAGTTAATCAATGTATAACATTAATAGCAATGACTATTGTTATAATCAATTTTAAAATCTTTGGCTGGTCTATCCCCAGTTCTTTTTGAAAGGCAGTTTTGCACAAAGAAATGTCCATAACTTGGTACAATTTACAGGATGTACGAAAATAAAGTAACTAAAATTTTTTAAATTATCCAGTGTGAGAAGTCTAGCGATGGAAGTAATTACCTGAGTTACAGAAGTAACATACCCAGATTCAAGAACAACTTGTGGCATTAATAACAAAGATTTGCAATAACCGATCTTAAAAAAATGCTGGGTGTTTTGGTCCCAGTTCTCCTCGAGGAGTAACTCTGAATTGAGTAAGGGCTACTCATAACTCGGTGGGAAACGGATCTGACACCCAGTAAGTAATTTTGGTACAGATTTAAATATGTGGATAAAGTTTAAACTAAAAACTAATTTTTAACTGAAGAATTAATAGAAGTGTGGAGCAGACACTCATAGATCTACTGATTTTAACAATTTATCTTAATGTATGCCCATACAAGACAGTTTCAAGAGTTAATCAGTGAATGTCATTAATATCAAAGATCATAAGCCATTCTCAGGTTTCTATCCCTATACGCCATCACATATAGTCTGATACATATTTGGGCTGCTTTGTCCCAGTTCTTATCGAGGAATTGTTCCGAATTAAGTAAAGGCTAACTTTGTACCAAATGGATTTGCTGCCCTTTAAATGATATATTTCTGCAATATGCAGAACCTGATTTAATAAGGCCTAATTATAAAAATACCCGTTAATCCGTTGATAACATAATAAATATATCATAACGCATCACATAGTAAATGTGATTGAAAACTGAATTAGTCACAGACGATGCCATTTGGGATACTGTGAATCCTAAAATTAATGGGACAGTTTTATGTTACGAATCGATTAAACGTATGTACATGTTAACAATCTTTCTCAATATATGCGAAGATTTCAGTTTTAGACATTTTTCATGACAGGAATAGTCCTGGAAACATACAATACCTTATACTGGTAATAGTTATATGGATTATTAAGAAGGTATCAGCAGAATTTTAAGGATGCTTATCTACTTTTATTGCATTGATTTTGTGGTGTTCTTATATATCTTTGTACTGTTTCAGTAAATTTTGCCGGGTGTCCACTGGATTTAAATGTTTTTTAATTGTGTTTGGCCTTTTGTTTGGTTGTGTATCGAAATATTTTTACGGCGAGGGGGGCCTATAAAAGCCTGTCTTTGTTAAATACTGCCTGGGATGCTTTATGGTTTTTACACATGCGAAATTTAAATACTGCTTGGTATGGTTTATCCTTTTTACATATGCTTATTACTCTTTTTTGAGTTAACATATCGCACCCCGGCAAGAACAGTGACATTACTCAAAAATGCAGTATTTCAGAAATAACAGATACAAGAAAACTATAAAACTTATATTGAAATAGTATAAGCTTCTTTTAAATTTCAGTTAAATATTTTTGCAGTAAATTATATTATTGTTCTATAGAATAATTTTATGGATCTGTAAATCAGCCCTTGTTCATTATGTGGTATTAACAGGTCAAAACGTGTAAGGTCTCTGAGTTATGTCACTTTTCTTGCTTCTGTAAAATTAGTTTTTTTTGTTGTGACCCCTCAAGTAATACTTATGTCACTTTTCAAGCCCAAATTATGATAATTTTTTTTACTTATGACTTTCAACCTCAGTTTAGGTCACTACTTAATAAGAATAAAAAATGAAAAAAGTTAAGTTTGAGTTAACTGTTTTATTAGCTTATTTAAAATACAAAATAATAAATGAAAATGAAGTAATTAGTAAATCATTTACATAAACATAGAATCATAAATGGGCTTATACAATGTGGGAATACTTTTCGCCGAGATAAGGGATTCAATATGAGCTTTCTTTATAGCAGAAATGTCCATTTTTTTCTTGTATGCCGGAACGCATTTTATTGTAGAGATGCTCTCTTGCCTTCTTCTGGTATTATTGACATTGATCTGCGTATATTCTTTTTGTTCGTATGTAGTTTTCACAAAGAGAATACCAGGGTCAGTTTTCTGCACCTTAATTACTTTTATGTCGCTTGTTTTTATTTGTTCGTTGTTTGATGTCTTGTTATAGTTTGATCCTATCTGTTGAGACAGTTTTTTCAAGTCTACAAAATCCTCGTAACTCAATTCTGTTACTTTATACGGATTTCCTGTTTTCCTCGCAGACCGAATTAATCTGACGTAATCAGTGGGAATATAGATGGGACCCGATTTAAGAGCTCGTTTAATTGACTTCTCTATGACAGCGTGCACATTGTCGCCTTCATTTTGCGTGTGTCCCCTGATCAGAAATTTATGTGTGATCGATTTGATTTTAAATTTTTGCACAGCGTACAGGTACATTCCCATTATGAATTTGTTCTTTTGCTGGCCGCAACAATTATCAGAGTAGAGTACAATTTCAAGATTATCGTCGTTTTGAGTGTTAGCTTTTCCTTTCAAGTATTTCAAAACGCAAGAGCCGATTTCTATGGCACCTCGATTTCCTTGACCTTCATGCCAAAAAAAGCACTCGACGTAATCTGACTGAAGTTCATTCATAGTTAAGTTGTAGCTGTTGATTTTGCTTTTATAATAAAAGGTAGATGTATCCCCTCTTGGTGCTGGCAGCACTGCTTGGAGATCGTAAGTAGCGACTATAATTTTTCCTTCGCTTTCTTTTGCTTTCTTTTTATCCTCTTCTTTCTCTGTTCTTGACAAAACTTTCTCCTTTAAATGTTCCTCATATTTTTCTTGTATCGCTCCTTTTTCTTCTTCTCTTGCGTTGTTATAGGAGCTGCATAAGTCGCACTGATCTTTTTTGGGGGTAAAAAAAGCAATGTTAAAATTGGTGTTGAAAATTCGGGAAAACATCGTAAGATTTGCAAAAGGAACGTTTTTTTCAATGCACTCGTTTTTGTAGTCGCGGTGTAAATCAGCCAAGCTTTTCCCACCTTCTATAAACTCCCGAGTAGACTGGGCGCGTAGATAATGACTGTCAATTCTTGGAATTGTATTAATATGAGCAACGACACCATCTTTTATTGCGGGATCTACTTTAGAGTGGTGTCCGTGTTTCCCTCTTAGATCTTCTTGAAGAAATCCTTCGTTTAATTTGGTAATCACAGTCCTAATAGGTCGGTCATTGATGTCCAGCGTGGCCTTAAAGAAAAATTTGCAAACACGTACGTTTGCTTCGTTGATTACGAAATGGAATGCATGGTTACATTTGCGCCTACTTCCTTCTCTTTTGTACTGATACTGAGGTCTAACGGCGGTCATACTTCTACAGATAAATTCTCGCTGGGATTTCAGACTGTCAAGTGACCAGTACTTGTCAAATATTTCGAGCCTTTTATTTTCTTCTATTTTGCTTGAACATTTCAGTTTGCATTTTTCATTACAGGCTGGGCGTACCTTTCTTGCCCGCATTTCTGTTTTGCGAAGTGATGATGATGTATAAGGGTTTCCATGAGTTCGGAGAAGTTTTGCTTTAGTCTTTTTCCACTCAACCGGATTTGCTTTCCTTTTCTTACCTTTTTTCTTGTTATCTTCTTGGCTATTATCTGATTCTGCACCCTCTATCTCGTTAGTAATATGTTTATTCTCTTCAGATTCTGATGACTCCGACGCGTTTTCAGATGATGGCATACGAAAATGTGGATCTAAGTCTGAATCATCCGCGGTTTCATCTGGTGATTCTTCTTGTTGTGCACTTGATTTAACCCGTCGTAACCTTAAGCGCATTGTACGCGGATTTTCAGTACACTGCCATCTAGAATGGTACTTCTGGTACTGTGTCGTTGTTCAATTTCGTCTCTTGCGTTGTATTTTCTTGTTTTGTGTTTTCTTCATCAGCACGCTTGCGTCTAGAGTCTGTTTCGCTGGAAAGATCCGGCACATTTTCTTGTCCTTCGCTTTCTTCTATATTATTCTCTTCAAAAATCTGACTTTCGTCGTTTGTCTCAGTTTGCAGACTTTTATTGTCGTGGTTTCTGTTAAGTCTTACGCTTTCTACAATATTCTTCACTTCGCCAATCAAGGTTTCTTCGACTTCCATATCAGAACTTTCTAGTTTCTTGTTTTCTTCATTTTTCCAATCACAACTCTGTCCACTTTCCTTAGACTCCATGATGTTCAAAACAATGTTTTTTTCGGATACTAGACTCGTACGTTTCAATTTCCCAAAGTCTGACTTTTGTCCTTTTTCAATTTCAACAGCAGCAGCGGCAGCTGCAGCCAGAATTTTTCTACCTCTGTATCCTTGCTCTGAGTCCATAATGAACCTACAACAAACAAATTCTAAGCTACATGCTTGAAAGCAGACTATTTCCTAGTTTTATTTTTTGAAATTACAAGGTTAGGTGACTACAGTGTAAGAAATACTTTTAAATCAGGAAAAATGACACAGCACAAAATGCTGTCACTCTCAGTCAGGAAAAGTGACACAAGTCGAAATAGAACAATACAATAAACTACGTTTAGAGATAATTCATGCAAGAAAAGTGACACAACACAAAATACTGACGCTCTCAGTCTGGAAAAGTGGCACAAATCGAAATAAAACAGTACAAGAAAAAGGTTTAAGGATAATTGATTCAAGAACAGTGACACTTTTTTGCTTATGACGATATTAAAAACTATATTTCACTTACCTTTCTAACGAAAACTGTCACAACTCGAAATGTGTCGCTTTTCTTGACCGACAACAGGCACTCTTTCTTGTAGCAACACTAAAGCGACACTGTTCTTGCCCTGATGAATATGGTCCAGTCTAGAACACAACACAACACAACTGCCCTATAGCGGATTAATTGCGAGTTAGAGATGTGACGTTTTTCGTGCACGCGGGGGCACATCATCCGCATTTGTCACTGTCATAACCTCAAAATGGAAGTTTTTTTAGTTGTGTCACTGTTCTCGCCGGGGTGCGATATCTATCGAAGAACGATTTTGTGTCACGTTAAGTTTACACACACTGATTCTATAAGTTGTTATATTAACAAGTTTCTTGATATCAGCAAGTTATAAGTATATGTTGCTATCTCTTAGCATATAATAGGCAGGGCCGGATTAACGGTGCATTGGGCCCTAGGCTAAAATTGATTTAGGGCCCCTATTGGGCCATTTAATACATTTTGTTTTAGATATTTTTTCATAAAATTTTAAACAAAAATGGTTGCTTTTTAAATGTCTTTATTAAAAAAAAGCATAATACATATACATCAAATAATAAGAATGACAAAAAACATTAAAGCATGGGTATCTTCATTAAAAAAAATATAGTATGTGTTGACTGGTACCTTATTCAAGTAAATATTCGTTTCCGTGATTTTAGAGCTGCAAAACTTTCAATAATTTTTTCAGTTTGAATTTTTTTAAGAAGATCACTTTCTATGGCCAATAAAGATCGTTAGTTTTTTCATCACCTAATGAATTTCTTTTATGACTTTTTACCCTTTCTAAAGTTGAAAATGATCGCTCCCCACTACAGTTAGTTACTGCCATCGATAAAAATATTAGTAGGAAGGAATAGTTTTGTTATTATTGTATTTGATATTATTATTTTTGGATTTTTATTATTATACCATGGTAAAAATATATTATATACCGTTTTGATAAATACGTTGGATTAAAACCCGATCTGGTTCGTAACTAAATTTAATGTTATCTAAAATCTAAATGCAATGAAAATATAAATATTGATCTAGTCCTATCGTCTTTAATATTACTCGTTTAGCAGGTCAAAACGCACCATCCCTTTCTTAAAAGTCCCGTCCACTCCACATCTGGTTTTTGGCTTAAGGGTTCGTTTCCTAAGTAGGTACCTCTTAAAACACTCTATTCGGTACACGTTATTTAAAAGTATTTTAAAGTACAGTCTCACAATTTTTTACAACCGTAAATCGTTGGCCTAATTAGGTAAATGTATTTTTTTCCGGTTTTTCTTTTTATTTTAGTCTATTGCATTAATTTCAAGGGCCCCCCGCAAGCCTTGGGCCTCTAGGCTATAGCCTACTTAGCCTAATGGATAATCCGGCCCTGATAATAGGAATTCTTCTGGTTAGCAAATCCCAACAGTGCTGGAATGATGTGATGTACATATCAACAATCTCGCCCAATATATGCCAAGAATTCAGTTTCAGATATTTTTTATAACTGGGACATTCCTGGAAACATATTACCTTATAATACTGGTAATAGATTTATGAATTGTTAAGAAAGTATAGCAGAATTTTAAGGATGCTTATATGTGCTTTTATGGCCTTGATCTTGTGTTGTTGTTATATCTCTGTACTGTCTTAGTAAATTTCGCCGGGTATCCAATATATTCAATTTGAAAATAATTTAAGGCGAATTTAAATAATACCTAGGATGTTTTACCGTTTCCACACATGCTAATTAATTTTTTTTTTGTCAACATATCCATTCACGAAGAACGATACGGTGTCACGTTAAATTTACACACACTGATTGTATATATTATTACATTAACAATTTTCTTGATATCAGCAAGTCAACTATAAGTATATGTTGCTATCTCTTAGCATATAATAGGAATCCTTCTAATTAGAAAATCCCAACAGTGTTGGGATGATGTGATGTACATTCTACATGGCAACAATCTTTCCCAATATATGCCAAGAATTCAATTTCAGACATTTTTCATAACTGGGATATTCCTGGAAACATATATTACCGAATTACCGTATACTGGTAATAGTTATATACCCAAGCATACCCAAGTCAGTAATAAGTATATGTTGCTTTCTATTAATATATAATAGGAATCCTTCCGATTAGAAAATCAAAAAAGGGGTTGGGACGATACACTGTTGACCGTATACTGTTGGACAAAAGTGGAGAAACTTATTATATTCTATAGTCTCTTGTATTTTACCAGTTGGAAATGTTTTGGAATATAATATTTTTTATATATGGTTCTAAGAATTTACGTAAGCATGTCGACAAAGATTTTACTCAGCTTTACCAAAAATTTGGTTCAAATTTCTAAAATTGACTGGACAAAAGTAGAGAAACTTAAGAAAAATCTTGCGCGTTCCGTTAGAAAAAACTTTATTAACATGAATTACTTTAATAATGGGTGGCGTATTCCATATTCTTAATGACTTCTTGTAGTCTTCTTGGAATTGACTCTATTAATGTCTATAACATCTGGAGAAATGTGGTTCCAAGCCGTGTTCAAAATTATTATTAGATCTTATTTAATGCTTATTAGGCTTTTTCTTACTTGGCGATCCAAATGTTCCCAGAGATTTTCGATGATATTTAAATCAGGACGTTGTGCTGGAAAATCTAAAACCCGTATACTGCTTCGAAGCAGTCCGGAAAAACTCTGGATTTGTGTTTCAGGTCATTATCTTGTTGAAAAATCCATGTAATAGGTAAATTGTCTTCAGCATAGGGTAGCATTTGATTTTTCAGAATGTCCAAGTAGCCAAATCGATCTAACATTCCTTCAGTCACGAACAGTGGTCCTGTACCATATCCAGAAACACAGTCCCAGACCATAACGGACCCACCTTCATGCTTTACTGTCGATCTCGTATACTTGGGGTATCTTTTACCAACAGGACGATGTACCCACTGCATACCGTCGGAACCAAATAAATTAAATTTACTTTCGTCGGAAAATATCACCTTTTTCCACTTGGCAACAGTCCAGTGTAAATAGTGGTTTACAAAATTCAATCTGGCCTTTCGGTTTTCAATGGAAATCATTTGCTTTTTGCTGATCTGCTAAAATGCCCTACATTGACTAACTTCTCTGAACGGTGTTGTAACTAATGTTTACGTCGCCCAATACCTTTAAAATAGCCGCAGACGATATTCTAGGAGCTTGTTGGGCAATCCATTTAATTCGTTAATCTAGTTTTTTACTGGTTTTCTTTGGACATCCTGACTTCTTTAGGGGGTTGATAGTTCCACAACCCTTGTAGTTTGAAATTGTTTTTGAAACCGCTGACTTGTGAAGAACAAAACGACTCGCAATCTCCACTTGTTTCACACCAATTTATGAAGATTCACACTTTTTAGTTTTAGTTGCTCTGGCAGATTTATCCCATGCGACATTTTGGATTTATTTTTAGTATCGCTATATGCAAACTGAATCAAATTCTGAGGGAAAATGACCTTACAATAAATATTTCTTTTTAAGTTTCTCTACTTTTGTCCGACAAAGAATTAAATATATTTATTTTCGACGTCAAAAACTATTAGGAGATAAGAAATTTATTTATCAATCTGATAATTTTAGCAACTGCAAAAAAAAGATTTGTTGCATGCTGGCCTAAACATAAACCTAATAGCCGTTTATAAAGTTAAAATAAGTTTCTCCACTTTTGTCCAACAGTGTATGTAACAATATTTCCCAATATATTCCAAGATTTCAGTTTCAGACATTTTCTGTGACAGGGATATTCCTGGAAACATACATTACCTTATACTGGTAATAGTTATATGAATTGTTAAGAAGGTATTAGCAAAATTTTAAGGATGCTTATCTGTGCTTTTGTTTCATTGATCTTGTGTTGTTTTTTATATCTCTTTGTACTCTTTCAGTAAATTTCGCCGGGTAACCATTGATTCAAATCTTTTTTGATTGTGATTTGCCTTTTCTTTGTTTCTGTATTAGAAGGTTTTTACGGCGATGGGAGACTAAAAAAGCTTGTCTCTATTCTGAAAATAATTAAATGTGAAATCTGAACACTACTTGGGATTGTTTATCGTTTTTACATATGATTGTTGTTTTTTTTTTTTGAGTTAACATATCACGAAGAAAGATTTTGAGTCACGTTAAGTTTACACACACTCATTCTATAAATTGATATATTAACAAGTTCCTTGATATCAACAAGTCAGTTATAAGTATATGTTGCTCTCTCTTAGCATATAATAGGAATTCTTCTGGTTAGAAAATCCCAACAGTGTCGGGATGATGTGATGTACATTTGTACATGTCAACAATCTTTTCCAGTATGTGCCAATAATTAAGTTTTAGACATTTTTTATAACGGGGATATGCCTGGAAACATATATTACCTTATACTGATAATAGATTTATGAATTGTTAAGAATGTATAGCAGAATTTTAAGGATGCTTATCTGTGCTTTTGTTACATTGAAAATAATAACAGAAATAAGGGTATTTCGATTTTTAATATTTTTCACGATTTTTAATTTATTAAAGGTTTGTCATTCAAAACCAAATTAATATACGGACTTCCAGTTAGCGGTAAAATGTTTCTTTTTTTTAAGATCTTTAAAATGAGGTACTATACGGCATAAGGTTGCATTCACAATTGTTGACTTTAATTTCTTAGTAGCCTTTCAAGGAGGCTAGAAAAGTTCAATTGCATGAAAAAGTAGATTTATCAACCAATAGGTTACTCCTAAAATATGGTTTCTCTATCTTTACTAATAGAGAAGAAGTTTGCCTATACATACTAAGATTTTTGGATGCCCTGTATACCTGGTTTTGCCGCCAGCTGTTCTTGTAGCATTTTGATGGTCTTCTTCATCTTTTCTATGGTTTCTGACGAAAAGTAATAACGGCTAGATTTAATGGCGTCGAGTCATCTCACCCGGTGAGTCATCTCTCTCGGAATTACCCATGTCAACAATATTTCCCAATATATGCCAAGATTTCAGTTTCAGACATTTTTCATGACGGGGATATTCCTGAAAACATACATTACCTTATACTGGTAATAGTTATATGAATAGTTAAGAACGTATTAGCATAATTTTAAGGATATCTGTTCTTTTATTGCATTGATCTTGTGTTGTTCTTATATCTCTTTGTACTGTTTCAGTAAATTTCGCCACGAAGCCGTTGGATTCAAATCTTTTTTGATTGTGATTGGTCTTTTCTTAGGTTCTGTATCAGAAGATTTTTACGGCGATGGGGCCTAATAAAGCCTGTCTTTTCTAAAAATAATTAAATGCGAAATCTAAACACTGCTTGGGATGGTTTATCGTTTTTACATATGCTTATTACTCTTTTTTGAGTTAACATATCTATCGAAGAACGATTTTGTGTCACGTTAAGTTTACGCACACTGATTCTAGAAATTGTTGTATTAATGAGTTTCTTGATATCAGCAAGTCAGTTATAAGTATACAGTAGGGTGGATCGAAAAAAATTTTTTTCTTGTCTTTCTGATCGGGGCCGGGGCGAGGAAAAGATGCTGTATGGAGATACCTTTCAAAATTGTGATAACAACTTTCACATATTTTGAGTAGAAATACTGTCCCATGTCAACTGAAGTTTGAAAAAAAAAAGAATTGGAGTTGCGTGGTTCCTTAATGAAACAAGTACACGCAGCTATACATATTTTTTATTTAAAATTCATGGTCGCTAATATATGGGAAATTAAACAATAATTAAAAATACAATAAAGACATGAATATAATTTGAACCAACACATGCAATTTTAGCATATTATTTGATCTTGTATTCTTTTTTTGGAATTGAACATCGGCATTATACGACTAGATTCCAATTCTCACGCCTTTCTGGACCACAAACAGCAGCGCATGATTTAGTTACTAATTGGATACCCGTTTCTGTGCCTTGTGTGTGACAAGGTACTGAAATGAATGTTGACAAGATCTCGGTATCTTTTATATCGAGGTTCGTGATAGTTGCAAGAAGAATGGCATTTGCTATTTGTTTTGGAAGTGGTGGTTCCGAAAGATTTTCCCAGTTCATTAAAATCAATGTAGTCGTCTGAATCGAAATAAATTTTGGCAATTCAAAGGATCTTATTGCCACTGATCCTGACAGTCGCTTCCTGATATTTATAATTCGTCTTACAGCAAGCTCTTTTATGTACTTTCGGTCATCACATAACATGGCTATCAATAGGTTTTTACAATGACCAAGAAACCCATTGCGTTTAATCACCGGATCTATTACATTTTTGAGATTATCTGGGAGATATCGTGATAATTTGATTGTTTCGTGTAGGTGCTTGGGTCCTTGAACGCAAAAAGGTTGTGTTTTTATTCTAAACCACATGGGAGCATACACTTTTGGCAGGAATTCAGCCAACGTCATTAGATTTTCTGATGGAATGTTCGTTGAAACATAGAGTCAAAGAATCATGTTAGCTGTTGTTAGCCAGCGCGCATGGTTGATTTTACCAGGATTCCTTTTTGACAAATTATCCTCACAGCGTTCGCCGTTAATTGCTTGACACATTTCTAATAGATAGAGTTGATCTATGCTCAGATCGCAACGAGCCTTTGTTAAATCTGGTAAACTACATCCGATGGCACAGAATTCACCCACAGGAAGATTTTCACAATCTTTGAGGGACTTTCCTATTACGCCGCTATAGCTTTTACAACCACTTGTGTGTCCATCAAAGAGATTTCTCAAATTCAGCTCGTTGGCGTGTAACTGGCAGATTAACCACTGAAGTGGACGCTGAAGCTTGTTTTTCAGAATCCCAATGATACCTGATTTCCTTCCAGTATTTACCGTTGTCCCATCGCAGCGGTTAGCTAAGATGTACCTTAGATCAATTGACTCAGCTTGAAGATATTCAAACATTTTGTTACCTATTGTCTTTGCGTCTCCGGATGTTACAGTTATGTGGCCGACATACTGAGAGTTAGGTTCTTTTAACAAACATATCGTCCCTTAAAACACGAACTGGCGTAACTGACAGTTATGTAAATTTACAGGAGAGCCGAAAAACAAAAATGGTACCTATTTACGGGGCTCTATTTCAGAAAGTAAACATTCTATCACTATACCTTTTAAGTGTGTTGTAGTTTTCAACATCACTCTTCAAATATAGGTCATAAGATTATTATACGTCAAGGAGTTTTTGAAAAAAAACATAGTAAAGTCATATACGCCACTTCGTGTTTTCAAAATATTTTTTCTACGACGATACAACACTTACAACTTATAAAATGTAGAAAGATTTAACTAAAACAAAAAAACTTTTTTTGGAATTTTTATTAACAAACATTTACAAAATTTATTTTATGTTGCCATGTAAATGAAAAGTTGCTTATACCAGCCAAAAAATTTACAAAGTTAAGGAAAAAAACAAAAACACTATTTATTTTCATGTGGCAGGTTTTCATAAAAAGTCTTCACTTCAGGCAGCCGAATTACCGGAGTTTTACCATTACAAAGAGAAACCAAGTCCTGGTATTTTCTAAACGAAATTTTAATTGGTGAAGTATACAGCGGTTCAACTTTCATCTCATTTTTTATTGTACCCCTTTTTAATTCGATAAAGTCATACTCTTCAACTAAGTGACTAGTCTTAAAAAATATTTTGTTTGGATGCAAAGCCTCAATTTTGATTTGCATGATTTCTGTCCACTTTACCGTTTTTCCTGAAGCAGCTGTACGAATAGATAAAATTCTTAAGTTCTTAGACAAAGTTTTAAAATCTAAAAAATCCTTATATGTCATTGGGTAAACTTTGTAGGGGTGGTTTCGTCTTGCCAAACTAATAATCGGTAACAGCTGAGTAGGTTCCAAAATATCTCCTGCCTTCTTAATTGCATGGGAAATGGTGCTGTGGGCAGAGTCTCCCTCATTTTGTCCGTGATTGGTAACAAAAAATCTAAGAGATATCTCCATCAGTTGAGGATAGATATGCAAAGCATAGAGGAGCATCGCAACAACTATGGTATTTTTGTTCTGATCATAACAACCGTCAGAAAACAAAAACACTTTTTTTTTACCCTGACTACAATATTCTTGTAAAACTTTAAAAATACATGTTGCAATTTCCGACGATCCTCTTTTAGCAGCTCCTTCATGCCACACAAAGCAATAACAATTTTTGGTGGCTAAGTCATAAAGTGTAAAATTAAAATTAGATAATCGACTTTTATAAAAAAGAGCACTTTCATTACTAATTGGTACGTAGATGACTTGTTGAAGATCGAATACACCACATAACTCTGTATTGTCAACCATCGAGGCTTCTTTTAGTTTTTTCTTTATTTCTCTAACCTTACAGTTTTCTTTACTGTGATTTTCAAAGATTTCTTTCATCTCTTCCTTAACTTTTTCATCTCCTTCTCTGTATGATAGGCAAAAAGAACACAAATCTTTTTTGGGATGAAAAAAAGAAAGATTTTTTGATTTGAATATATTTCTGTATGTTGTAATAGAGGGTTTTTTATGAATATTTCTTGCTTTCAAATCTTGAATAAACATGTCATACATCTTTTGAATTGTCAAATCTGGATGGAGGTACATACGTGAGGACTTCTCCCTACAGTAATGCGATTCCATTTTTGGATAACGATCAATATTTCTTTTCTCATTTTCGCTTCTTCATTTAAAACTTCTTCTCTTCGTTGACGACCACCTCTTTTTTCTTTCTCTAAAATTCCTACTTCCGATGATTTGTGAAGGGCTGTTCGAACTGTGCGCTCCGAAATTCCTAGCGTGTTAATGAAAAATTTTTTACAGACAGGTAAAAGATTATGACCAACTGTGAAAAAATAATTTAAGGTACAAGTTCTTCGAGACTCTGTCTTCACGGTTCTTCGTTTGATCTTTTTTTTGGCAACATGATGAATTAAATAGTCGCGTTGCCTGGTAAGGTTAGCCAAGTCATAATAACCTCTAAACAGTCGTTCTCTTTGATGGTAATCTATTTCTGGACATTTTTTACCGTTTTTTGTACATTTTTTAGACATACAACGTTCTTTCATAGCCTTAGCAGAAACTATTTGTTTTTTAAAGGGGCTTAAGTATTCCTGGCCAGAATCTCTCAGTACTTTTGCCTGTTTTTGTTTGTTAATTTTTTTATCTGTTATATTGGAAGAATTCTCTTTTTCGTTTCCCTCGACCAAAAACTCTTCAGGGCGAACTTCATTTACTAATTTACAAGCGTCATGTTGCTCCGAATTTTTCTCTTTACCACTCACCTCAGCTGTTACATGAAGCGATTTTATGCCATGACCAAAACGTAAACATTCATCACTGTCTGCTATAGAATGCGCCCAACACAAAAGAATGTTGCAAACGTGACATGAACTAAAGACTTCTGCTTTGCATCTTCTGGCTTCACAAATGCCAAAAGGTGGATCCTGATCCGTATTCTGGCGAAGGTATGGGTGTTCCATCAAGCTGTTGATCATTATAATTTCTTTCCAAAAGGTCTTTTTCTTCTGAAGATTGAACCAATGCTTCAATTTTGTTTTCAACTGTCAATAGATGCTTCTTCTTAATTTCGCTAAGAGGGATGTTATCGTCAGAATCGTCAGATTCATATTCTGTGCTTGGATTGCAAACTAGCGAGTACTTTGGAACATTACCATGATGGTTGTCGCTATGAATTAAAGTTTCATTGTTGCTTACACAGTCAGATAAAGAAGGATTACTTACGGTTGTATTTTTATTAATTTCAACATTCCCACAGAAAAGTTGTGATTTAACTTTATGAATTTCGCTGAGAGGAATATTGTCCTCCGAGTTGTCGGTTTCACATTCATTTTCCTCTTGTACATCTATTACAGTACCATTATACCACTTTCCGTAATAGAACATTTTGACGCTACTCCCTATGCATATAGGTCCCTTTGCTTTGAGTTCATTGGAGCAAACCACGTTTTGTGACCCATTTTTCCATTTCACAAGTACGTCCATTATACTGAAAAAAAATTAGTCCTTCAGAAAAATGCCAGTAATTGAAAAAAATTTGGTTCAAATACTTATACAGGGTTGGGTAAATGTTCCGGAACGGCTTAATTACAGGCGAAAGAAAAGTGATAGCAGATTCAGGTTTTCAATAACCTTTAATAACTGTTAAATTTAGAATATTTTTGTCAATATTTCAGAAACCGCTGTGAATTTAGGCATACGGTATGCTATATAAAAAATACTCTAAATTTATTGAGGATTTTAAACAACAACGTGTTTTACTTAAAAAAGTGACAAGTGCCATTACCAGCTGACAGTTGTTGACGTCACTAACATATAGAATGCACAGTCAAAAGAAAAAAATTTAGTTTTAAGGGTTGTCGAAAACCCGGATCCACTATCACTTTCCGTTTGCCTGTAATTAAGCCGTTCCGGAACATTTGCCCATCCCTGTATATAAAAAAGTTATTACACAAAAACTTGTTTTTAATAACTTTTTGGATTGTAAGCTGGTAAAAGCACCGTAACATCCATATCAAAACTAACATGAACTCTATAATTCTATACAGTAATATTCTTGCTTACACTGTTTAAAAAATCTATTAATTAAAAGCAATCCAATAATCCAAATGCCCTTTTCTTAATGGTACTACTACATATTTAAATTTTGTTGCTTACCTGTTTGTTGTTAATGTATTCAATATCAAAAATCGGTGTAATTAATAGACACTGTACTCACAGCTCTAAACACTTTATTAATTGGTTTGAGGTTATGTTACTGTTTACATATGCAGATAGGCCAGAATTAAGTCACAGGGGACTAGGCTTTGGCGAAAACACGAACTGGCGTATCTGCAGGAAATTTTAGATACGCCAGTTCGTGAATTCTTGTAAACACGTTTTAGCAGATACGTTGCCATTAAGGGTTTGAGTTTCTAAATAACGGTTAAGAATTCAGATACGATACTTCGTGATATAAAAGAGGGACATCTGAAATACCTATAGTTGTCGTAACTCAAATTTGTAAAAAATGTTAGATACGTCAGTTCGTGTTTCAAGGGACGATATGTGCTCCTCGACTACAACTTTTCTATGACCGTTGTCATTTACCAACGTCTTGTCCTTTCGACCATCAAAAGAGATGCAAATGCATTTTTCGAACTGGAATATATGGTTACCAGACTGAGCGGTACTAGATTTAGTGCGAGCACGACGAATTTTGTTGCGATCGACAACACTTGATTTATCATCTTCTGTTACTAAACCAATATATTGCAGAGTAGCGGAGACTATTGCAGCACCTAAAATGTAATAAATAACAATAAATTGGGAAGAAATCACTACTATTAGTTGCTCGATCAGATATACCATAACGATCAAGAGTTCTGACCATAACCCCGAACTGATTCTCTTTCGATTTGATATTGGTAATAGCCAAAGTATCCGGACCTTTCATTAGTTCGTAGTCTTCCTGAATGTCGGTTATTTCTTGTGATGAAAGCCGGGTTCCAGAGGTAGATGGTTGATAATAAGAAATTTGTATTGTATCTTCCTATAACTTTCGTTTCAATTTCCTTGAACTATTGTTATTGTTTCTTTTCATAGTTTTCCTGCCTAACAAACCGATCATCATTTTTCTCTCACCTCTCTGGTCTAATAAAAATTATCTTTCAATAGTAGGTATTTTTCGGGATTTTTCGCAACAGCATTGTACAAAAGAAATGCATTTACAAGTAGCAATGTCAAACAGAATTTTGCTATAATTTCTAAACTTACTCAGTATTCCAATATATTTATCGTTGTTGTGTCGGCCTTTGTATGGTTTAAGAATTGCACGATACTTATGATGGTATGCTTTTATGCGTGCAAAAATTGTCCGATTATCTACTGTAGGTTGTGATGCTCTTTTCCACACTTCTTCTAAATCGGTAGCAATAATTTTACTAGTATCTGTAACTAAATTCCGGAACTTTTTACTACGTGGCTGCGACACGTAAATGAAATACTTTATCACATCTTCGTATATCGATAGGGCGTTTATTGGCCATTTTTTGCCTGAACCAAATATGGGACACGTTTTATCAGTACGGGGTGTCCGGATTTCGTTGTATTTGCGGGTTATCTCAGTTATTAGTAGAGATAGAAGGATGCGGTTTGCACGTCATGGCGCTACTTTTTCGTGAAACGAAAAATGCCATAAATAGAATTTTCATACCTTTCTTTGTTTTCGAGCTACAGGGTGATTCTGAAAATTTTCACTTTTTGAGCACCCCTTGTATTTCGGGTATGCCGCATCATATCAAAATAGTAAAAACAGACTTGTATGCAGAATGTTACGTAGAATACGATGACGTAGTTAGTTTTTTTCTAAATATTTTAATTTTCGAGTAATGAAGTAAAGTTGTTTTTTAAATAGGACACCCTGTATATTTATACATCGTTACATTCCGCTTATCGAGGGCTTTTTGAAAATATATGATACATGATATTTATTTTTTCATTGAAGTCGCAACCTTCTATCTCTACTAATAACTGAGATAACCCGCAAATACAACGAAATCCGGACACCCTGTACTTCAACATGTGACATTTAAAATTTTTTTGTTTGTAATTTTCTTTCTTCTCTTTTTCTCATTTTATTGGTTTCTACATATTCGACGTTTCCTATACTCATTTTCCTATCAGTCCACAGTGGCCGATTTTATACTTATTAGCTGAACTTAATTATAAAATAAAAATAAAAGTGATTTATTTCACAATTATTGTATGAATTTAGGTTTCTAAGAGCATTTATACCTGCGGAGGGAATGGCATGGCTTACTTTTTCGCCACGGAAGGACTGGCAAATCGGTTATTATTGGGTCGAAAGATATTAATAAATTTTGTAACACATCTGTGTTGGTATCTATTCGGGACATTTTTCTAGAAAATCCTTCACGATAGATTTTATAATCTTTCTGACGAGCTTCCAGAATGTCTTCGGACAGCTGGTCTATAGGTATAGGAAAAGAATCGATTACGTCAGCACCGTGCAATAATATTTTGTGCACACTTGAAGGCATTTTGTACCAGTTATATTTTGCTACGAATTAGTTTGCTGTCTCCAAACAATATTGACGAAATTTGTTTGTGTTAACCTTTAATCCCGATAATATTTTTAATATTATAGCGAAACATTCCACAAGTTCCGTCTTGACTATTATTTTTGCTGTCTTTTCGCTTTTTGCTTGTTGTCGAAGATCCACTGGGATTCCCAACTCAGTTCGTAACCGATCTGCTTTCTTTCTTCTACTACTTTATTTGCCTCTTTCCCTCCTGCCTGCCAGTTTTTATTTTCGAGTTTATATGGTATACGTAATAATGTTTCCATAAATCTTAAATCTTATGTGCGCGTGTAAAGTTGATTAGCCAAGGGCAAATGCAGTCGTGTCACAGGGCATTTGTAAACATTAGTCCAAATTGTTCATATCCTTCGGAGACGCCTTGCATATGTAACACACTGTACTTGCTCTATTTTTCATTATCGCATTACATGTTTTTCCATCCACCATAGTTTTCAACAAAACATGAGTCACACATATAATTTGGTTATATATACTAGTAGGTTGTAAAGCTTCTATTTCTGATTCCATTCGACTGAACTCTTCTATAATAACATCGATACTTTCTTTTACGATGGCAAACCATAGTGGCCTACAGTATCGTGGGGCTGTAGTTCGTGAATTAAGCCACAATGTTGTCCCTAGATTTTCAGTTTCCTCTTTAATTTCAAACGGTACAATTGTAAAATATTTGAATCGCTTGAGGAAGGGTTTACTAAAAAGTTTTGTGTATAACGAGAGTGTTCGCCGGTACCATCAGCTCCCCACTTCCATATACATTCTAATGAGTCATCATTTTTGCAAATATTTCATGTTGAGCAACAGAAATTCGCTGTAGTGTAAAGTTAAGTAATGACTAAGTTGATTTTGCATAGTGTTTCCGATATTGTAATTGAACTACTAGGTGGATAACATTTTTTTTTATTCCGAGAATACAATCATAGGTAGGGTATATACAGGGTGTTCCGGTGATCATGTTACAAACTTCTAGGGTAGATAAAACACACGAAAATAAGAAAAAAAGTTCATGTGAACATGGGTCCGGAAACGCTTCTTCAGGGAGCTAGGGCCCTTCGAAGATGACCTTCAAAAACTACTCTTCGTTTTATAGCTTCGGTACTACTGCAGCTATCGCCACCAATTTTGGGACATGAAATCTACTTGGTAGGTTCATCAATTTGAGCCTTCCGGATTTTGTCACCTTTAACCAGGGGCGTACAAACCAGGGGGGTATTTGGGTAAATTTGACCCTACTCCTCTTAGGCTTTAATTTCTTACCATTTTTATATCTGATTATGATTTTCCAATGCCTTTTACATAAAAAAGGTACTCTTAGTAAAAGTCGCTATCTGTCACCGTTTCCTCGGAAAATGGTGAAATCCAATCAATAATAAATTATTGGTCTTAAACCAATTATTACCTTGAAATATGAAAATGAGGTTCAGTACAGATAGTGAGCATTAAAAGTTAGTCAAATCTTCTTTTTTAATGAAAATAAATTAGATTAGAGAGATTTATTGCCTTTTCGAAATTGAGGGTATAAAAAGTAAACCTACACAAGCAAAACTAATAATAAATTTGCAATAAATCATTCACGAGCACCAATGAAAAACTTAAAGTTTAGAAATTTCAAAAATACAAAATAAACAAGTAACACAAACAGGTTTAACGAGTGAGTCAAGGAGAAGGCAGAGTAAATTTTTGTCTTGAAGATGAATTTACTAACGCTGTCGTTGACTGACCCTGTACGTACCAAAATAAATTCAAAATAACAATTGCTGAAAATGCCTGCCACCACGTTCAATACATTTATTGCACCTACGTAGCATATTTAAATTGACGTCAGTGAAAACATCAGGCATGGTTTGGATCATTTCAGCCGCAACAGAAATCCTAGCCACCAAATCTTCCTCCGACTGAACTGGAGTTTCATATACAAGGCTTTTCATATGTCCCTAAAGAAAGAAATCCATAGGAGTTAAATCTGGGGACCGGGCTGGCCAGTTGACATCGCTTCCACGTCCAATCCAACGTATTCTAAAACGATCATCGACGTGCTCACGTACGACATGTGAAAAATGAGCGGGTGCTCCATCATGCTGGAACCACAGATTCCGACGTATGTCGAGGGGCAGCTCATCCAATAACTCAGGTAAGGTGTATCTTAAAAAATTGAGGTACACCGTCCCAGTTAGTCGAGGAGGCAACATGATTGGTCCAATTAGACGTTCTCCAACAATTCTAGCCCACATGTTCACCGAGAATCGATGTTGGTACCCTCTTATTTGAAGAGCATGAGGGTTTTCCTCCGCCCACACATGGCTATTCCATGAATTAAAAATACCTTCTCTCGTAAAAGCAGCCTCATCAGAGAAAAGCACAAATTTCGGAAATTGGGGTTCTTGCGTACACTGTTGAAGAAACCACTCGCAAAACTCTACGCGGGGTGCATAATCATTTGGTCTCAATTCCTGTACTTTTTGGCGATGGTAAGGATGAAGAAGTTGTTCGTTAACAATCTCCCATACACGTACTGTACTGTCGATATCATCGGCAATTTTTTTGGCCTCTTCTAAAATATCATTAAAACCTTCATTTGACCTAATATTAGATAAATAAGTTTTCGTCTGCTCCAAGATTAAAACGATATTAGGTAGTGTAGAATCTGACTCCTGCATCACTTTACTTGCAATATTAATTTTTGTTAACACATTATTCCATGTAATAATAGAACAAATAAATTTAAACGACTTGATTTTTAAGAGTAATGAATTTGCCATATTTCTGGTTTCAGGGTCTCTGCTATTATCAGAATAAAGTGCAAATAAAGCGTCATATATTTTTGCCAAATTGTATCTAAGAACTTTCAAAGCATCTATTCTACTTTCCCATCTAGTACTAGAAAGAGGTTTTAATGATAAAGTTGGGATTTCATCTTTTAAAACTTGCCAACGTTTAGTCGATGCAGAAAAGAAAACGTAAAGATCCTGCACAATAGCAAAGAAATTTGTAATTTCTAAAGACGCTTTTGCAGCGTCATTAACAACTAAATTTAAGCTATGGGCCGCACAAGGCACGTAAAAAGCTCTAGGGTTTAATTCAAGAATTTTTTTTTGTAAACCATTATTGCGACCCTTCATATTCGCACCATTATCGTAACCCTGCCCCCTTAAATCTCCTAAACAAATGTTGTGAGTCTCCAAAAAATCCAATAAAGCCTTGTCCTGTCGAATCTGATATTGAAACGAATCCCAAAAAATGCTCCCTAATTTCTATTTGCTTTGATGTATTATTTAATAAAACAAACCTTACTACAACAGTAAGTTGGTCTTTGTGACTTACATCAGGAGTCGAATCTAAAATAATAGAAAAATATTTACTAGCTTTTAACATAGATATAATTTCATGTCTTATTTTCTCTCCCAGAAGGGAAATTAGTTCGTTTTGAATATGAACACCTAAATAATGAGGCATATTTGATGGAGTCCTTCTAATCCTGTTAATATGATCGGATATCGTATCATTAAAGTTTGCAATTGTTTCAATTAATTTTAAAAAGTTTCCATTTTGTTGCTCATATATCTTGTTATTTTCACCCCTAAAACTCAAATTTTGACTGGCTAAAAATTTAACAACATAAATTATAATTTTTAAAACAGAAACCCATCTGTCTTTTTCCATGCTTATTAATTTCTCATTTAGTGAATCAGTTGTCGTTTTAGAAGAAATTGATTGTTTTAGATCAATCCAAGATTTTGTATTACAAATGTGACCTTTTGATTTTTCATGTCGTTCTATAACCTGACTTAAATGTCTCCAATCATTATAACCCTCAACTAAACCACTAGAAAAAGTTTTAAATATTTTGCAAGGAAAACAATATACACAGTCTTTTGATTTAGAATACACCAGCCAAACTCTTGGAATTATTTCCCCATTACACAGTTTTTTTTATAATAAATAGACGAGAAACCTCTATTGTATTTATTTAAAGGAAACGTTATATCAGCTTCTGTCAGTTGGGTAGGCCCTAAGTCTATCAGAGTTAATTTAATTTTATCCAATAAAACAGCAGGCCAATAGTTAGGATCCTCATGAACATGAAGATTTTCATTTTCAAAACTTACTTCTTCAGGACTTTGTTATTTTAATAAAACACCTGCTTCCATTGTAGTTTTGGTATTCGACGAGTCTTCCTTTTTTTCCCCGCTACTGACCACTATGAATTCGGTCTCCGTCACATTTACATCTCGAGCTTGGGAACTTGATGGTGCCTCCTGTGATGTTGTTGAGATTAAAAACGTTTCGAGTGAACCACTAGCCTTTTTAACTAATTCTTCCTTTTCACGCTTTCTTTTTCTGTACTGTGCGCCAGAAAGCCTTTTTCGATTATCAGACATCTACCAAAAAAAAATGAATCCAAGTTATGATTCGTCGAAAAAATTTTGTTTTCGAAGATTTAAAGAAGCATAAATTAATTAAGCTTTGTTTTTCGAAAAATACCAACTTTTGAAAGGAAACTTTACAAAATTTTTTATTTTGTCTGAAAATTTCAACATTTTTAATCAAAACAAAAAAATATTAAGATTATGCTAATCTTTAATTAAACTATATTTTACTAATAAAAAAGTTTTACTATTGTTATTATGTTGGTATTATTATTTAAGTTATAAATTTGTTACACAATATAAATTTAATTTAACAAAATATTATTTAAATTTTATTTAACCGCCCAAAAGCAAAATATAATCAAATTAACGTATGTACTCACCTTTAATTTTTACTGTCTCTCTAACCAGGATATCAAACAAAAACTTTTTAAGCTGTTGCGATTTACACGATTACACGTTTAAAATTAAAATAAAAGAAATTATCCCGGTGCGTGTATTTATATGCTTTGACCACAGACGAGTATTTTCCTGTAAAATCTTCCTCGCGACCGACGTGAAAAATAGCTTAAGACGAGTTAAAACAAGAAACTGTTATACTTGCCACTGGTTGTGGCCTGAATAAGTTGTGTATATAAAATTTGAATTTGAAATATAATTAATAATATTTAGAATAGTACATATATTCAAATAATATTAGAATAGTATTATTTAAATGATAATATTTAGAATAATATTTATGTATTATATTAATTTAATGATAAATTAATTTTTCCCTTTTTTATAAGGCGGCTCGCGCCGCCCCCTAGGCTTGCCGCCCCGGTGCCCCGCACCCTCTGCACCCCCGGGTCGGAACGGCCCTGCACGTACATGACTTACATTCATGGATTCTGCGACAGCTCGGGTACTAACACCAGGATTTTCCTCGAATTGTCGGAGTACCTCTTCCTCAAATTCTGGAGTTCGTACAGTTCTTTGAGCGCCATTATCTGGCCTCGTTATTTTTACGGAGCCAGTTTCCCTTATGCGCTGATTTACCCTCTCGAACAGCGTGTGAGCAGGTACACGCCTCTCAGGAAACCGCTCCTGATACAATCTTGAAGCGGCTCTTCCATTGCAATGAACTTCGCCATAAATTAATAGCATATCGGCATATTCGGCGAAAGTATAATCCATGATTCACTGGCGACACAATATTTTATTGACAGATTTTTGACAACTATCTGTACTGAACCTCATTTTCATATTTCAAGGTAATAATTGGTTTAAGACCAATAATTTATTATTGATTGGATTTAACCATTTTCCGAGGAAACGGTGACAGATAGCGACTTTTACTAAGAGTACCTTTTTTATGTAAAAGGCATTGGAAAATCATAATCAGATATAAAAATGGTAAGAAATTAAAGCCTAAGAGGAGTAGGGTCAAATTTACCCAAATACCCCCCTGGTTTGTACGCCCCTGGTTAAAGGTGACAAAATCCGGAAGGCTCAAATTGATGAACCTACCAAGTAGATTTCATGTCCCAAAATTGGTGGCGATAGCTGCAGTAGTACCGAAGCTATAAAACGAAGAGTAGTTTTTGAAGGTCATCTTCGAAGGGCCCTAGCTCCCTGAAGAAGCGTTTCCGGACCCATGTTCACATGAACTTTTTTTCTTATTTTCGTGTGTTTTATCTACCCTAGAAGTTTGTAACATGATCACCGGAACACCCTGTTTTTGCATTTTTGTTTTTTTTGCACCTTGCTGAATTAATTTATACCGATGTTTAGTCAATATTGTTTCAGTAAATTTCGCCGGGTATCCATTGTATTTAAAGATTTAAATCTTTTTTGATTTAGATTGGCTTTTTTTTTGGTTCTGTAGCGTAGATTTTTACGGCGAAGTTGGCCTAATAAAGCCTGTCTCTATTATGAAAATAATTAAATGCGAAATTTAAATACTGCCTGGGAAGATTTATCGTCTTTACACATGCTTATTGCTTTTTTTTTGATTACCATATCCATTCACGAAGAACAATTTTGTGTCACGGTAGTTTCCACACACTGATACTGATTACACTGGTCGACAAAATTGAACTTTTTTCTGTTAAAAAGATTTATTGGGTATTTTTAGTAGTGTTTTTAATACTGATTTCATATTCACATAGTAATTTCATATAACGTGTAAGTAAAAATATCAAAATATTTACGCACCATCCGTATTTTTGATTAAATTTACAAAATTGTTGCTAAAAGTTTTCCAGTCTAAAATATCATATTTCATATTATTATTTAGCAAGTAGGACTTTCCTGTTTTTTTTGGCTAATTTAATAACCATTTCTACTTGTTGTGGAGTATACATTGACCCACTTAACAGAGCTCTCTTTTTTGAAGCCTCTATGCAGGAATGCATAGTCTCCCTCGTTTTGGGAATGACCCGCTATCAGAAATTTATTAGTAATAGATTTCGGGTCATAGTTTCTTACAACGTAAATAAACATAAGTGCCATATTTGTTTCTATTTAGACCCCCGCAGTTGTTCGAATAAAATGTGACGTGTTTTCCAGTGAAGTTATGTATAAGCAGATTGTAAACACAAGTAGAAATTTCGTTACTACCTCTACGCGCCTCCCCTTCATGCCACAAGTAAGAGATTCCAGCTTTGTTAATGAAGTCGAAAACAGTGAAATCTAGACAATTTGATTTACTTTTATAGTAAAAACTAGAACTATTTCCGCAAGGTAATGGTATTACAGCTTGCAAATCAAAAACAAATATGGCATTTTCATCTTTATTTAATGTTACTAACTCAATATCTTTAGTTTTCTCCTTGCGGGAAAGTTCCTTTTCAAGTTGATGCAAATCATATTTTACTTACAAGATTGACTTATCACTGGCATGCAAATATTCATCGCATAAGGCACATAGGTCTTTCTTTGGTCGAAAAAATCCAATGTTAAAAGACGTGCTAAAAATGTGAGAATACATAGAATTAGTTTGTTTGATTCCTGACCGAATTTTTAAATAATTGAGTGTGTGGTTTCCTGGGCATATCGGTCATTGGTTATAAATAAAGAAAACTTATTTGTAGCTGACGTTTCGGTATATTACCATCTTCAGAGCTAAAATAATTACATACATATTTGTACAAATAGAAAAGTGCGTGACTTTTGTCTAGTTTAGAAACATACATAAAAAGACATACCTTATTATTATACAGGATTTCTTAAAGTAAAACTATATTATAAACAACATCTTTCACAAACTCACTCTTTAACTGACAGAGCGAAACTGAAATGAGTGGTGCCGGTACCGTATTTTATGGCGATGGTCAGAACATGTATTTGACATTAGGATTGGTACTTTTTCTTCATTCACTTCTTAAGTATTATTTTACAATTAAGTTGTTATATATAGAGCTTAAATTATCCGTATCAGTGCGAAAGTTTATACAATTACTGTTCTTTTTTATATGTATCATTTCTTTGATGTTTCTTTTTTTATAGTTGTCTTCGTAGCCTAATATTGTTGTATTATTAAAATCAAAGTTGTGTAAATTTTCTAAATCATGGTTTGCAGGCCCGCGCCTAGCACTTTTGGCGCCCTTGTGCAAATTTAAAATAACGCCCCAAATTCGTTCAACGTTCATATGTGAGTACAGATACGGGTTAAGTTAGGTATTATTATTCACTATTGAACAATAATTTTAAAAAGTATATTCATAAATTTATTTTTATATTTTACAAGTACAAGCCATACAAGTATTTTCTCATTGAGATACATAACATAATTATAAAGTTATAGAAAACAGAAATATATTCTAACAGTATTACAACTCAAAATTTTTGTATTTTAGTTTCAAATGTAATATATGATACAAAAGCACAAGAAATAAAAAAAAATATTTAAAACATAAAAAATACTCGTTTATATATCACAGGACGAAACTGATCGACAAATAAAAACAAAACAATATATTATTTTAATAATGCAACATGTCACCTTTTTAAGGTTAATATCGAGGTATTAGGTATTGTTATTAATATTTTAGCTAAGTGAATTGAGCTTTTCGTGCTTTAATTTTTGCAAATTGTTTAATTAAATCTTCGGTGTCTAATTCTTTTAGCTGGTCCGATTCTATTGAAATGATAGCAAGATTACTTAGTCGGTTTTGCCCCATGGTCGATCTTAAATAATTTTTTATTATTTTGAGTTTTGAAAAAGATCGTTCTGCGGTAGCAACCGAAACCGGCATTGTTAATAAAATACGAAGTATTATGCTTGTATTAGGAAAAGAATCCGCTAAGTTGTTAATTGTTATATAATTTAAAGTTTCTTCTGGAGACGTAATAACTTTTTCATCAAAATTTTGTAAATATTGCAATTCTTTAACAAGTTCCACGGCAGTTATGTCTCGTTCATTGCGAGTTTTGTCATTTAATAAATTTTCTACTTTTTGACATAATTCTAATTGTTCGTTTTCAGAATAATTTTTAAATTTATCAATATTCCATAAAAACGCGAAATTATTAGAGTAAGAAGAAAGTAATTTGAATCTTTCATCCACTGATGTTATGATTACATCTAGAGCATTAAAAAAACAATCCACTTTGAACTTTAAAGTTTCGTCCTGGATCGTTTCATCGTCACATTCATAATCAAAATGTTTTTTTTTATTTTTCGCGGTTTTAGACCTCTTTGTTTTTTGAATTTAGGTTCTATGTCTAAGCTGGATGCTATTTCTTTAGCATCAATCAAAAGATCATTAAAACCTTTATCAGAGCGGTAAGCTTTCAAAAAATTATTCAAATTATTTAAATGATTATAACACTGAGCAACATCAAAGTTCGGTTTTTGAATAATTTTACTAACAATGTTAACTTTACTTAAAATATTATACCACAATATAAGAATGCAAATGAACTCAAAATTTTGCAATTTTTTGGCCAACGATGCAGCCAAATTTTTTACGTTATTTTCAAAGTTTCCTTCGCTTATTTCAAACAGAGCATCATAAACCTCCCCAAGTTGATACCTTAAAGGAGTTATTGCGTCTATTCTACTAGACCATCGAGTATCCGATAAAGGTTTTAAAGTCAAATTTGTTACATTAGATAAATTAGATTTCAGAATTGACCAGCGTTTAGTAGAAGCTGAAAAAAATACAAACAGTTCTTGAACTAAAGAAAAAAAATTGATGCTCAAAGTATTCGATTTTGCGGCATCATTGACGACTAAATTTAGGCTATGATTGCAACAAGGAACAAAGAAAGCTCGCGGATTCAAATCCAAAATTTTTTTTTGTAAACCATTATGCCTACCACGCATATTTGCCCCATTGTCGTAACCCTGACCCCGCATGTCGTTGATATTTAAGCCTTCTTTCTCTAACGCCGACAAAAGAAACTTTGTTAAGCCTTCACCCGACACATCATCTATAGGACAAAATAATAAAAAATGTTCTTCTATACTAATTCCCGTGTTCTTTAAATTAACAAATCTTATACAAACTGAAATTTGTTCTTGGTGACTAGAGTCAGGAGTGCAGTCTAATAATCTGGAATAATATTTTGCCTTTTTAGTTAGTTCTAAAATTTTGGATTTGATATTTTCACCGATCAAGTTGATTACTTCATTTTGTATTTTATCCCCGAGATAGTTTTTGTGATCTTTTATTTGAGAGCGTTTTGTATGTTCTGACATAATCGGGTCGAATTTGGAAATCATTTCTATGCATTTTAAAAAGTTACCATTATTTTTCTCAAACAACTTATTACTACTTCCACGAAAAGCTAAATTTTGCTCACCTAAAAACTGAATCACGTAGAAAATTCTTTCTATAACAGCTTGCCAGTATTTAGTTTCTCTGTTTATTACATTTTGAATTTCAGAATCAATTATTTCATTTTTATTAAAACGGTTAGAAAGATCTAGCAATTTTAGAACATTTTCGATATGTAACTTGCTCTTTTCATGAATGTTTAAATGTTCACTTAAATGCTGCCAGTCATTGTAACCAGATTCATCACTAAGGCGAACAGATTTCAAATCGCTGTCATTAAAAATTTTACAACAGAAGCAGTAAAGTGAATTTTTTGTTTCGGAATACAACAACCAAAAACGCTCAATTTTTTCTTTGTTCGGTAAAATTCTAAAGAAGTAACTATTGGAAAACTTACTCCGAACTATCTCTCGGATAAATATCCTTTTTGTTTTGATAATGAGCAGGGCCACGTTCTACTAATTCTTGAATATTATTAGGACGTAATTTCTTTGGCCATAGTGCTGCATCTTTCGAAAGTTGACTCATATTTTCCGTTCTGGTAATTTTTGAAGGTGTTGATTTCTCATTATCAGCGGAACTTGAAGATGTTGATGGTTTGCTTTCTAGATCAGTTTCTTGTCTGCTGCTGATACTTGTTTCAAGTACAGGTTCAGTATATTGGGATTCAGCTGTATTATTGTTGTTATTAATATTTGGCAAAGTAGACTCGGGTTTTGAAAAAAAATGCGTAATTTTGACATGTTTTTCCAGTTCTTCCTCTCTTTTTCTTTTATTCATCAAATTTTGGTAGCAATTCCTTACTGTTTTTTTTATCATTATAAATTTTGTTTTGACAATGTTGTTTGTTGCTTTATCTTTTTTTTACTTTTGAGTTTTAAGGCTATTCGGCGCCTTCGGCGCCTCGGCGCCGTCGTGCACCACACGACTTTGCCCTTATGTACGGCGCGGGCCTGATGGTTTGACAGCGCTGTACCATTTTCATTTATTTTTCTGATACTATTTTTATGTTCTGTTATTCTGTTTTTTAAGTATTGTTTGGTTTGTCCAATGTATGCTTTTGGACAGTCTGTACAATTTATTTTGTAGATTAGGTTTGTTTGTTGATTTTTAGGTATTTCCGGTTTTAGTTTGGTATATATTTGTTTGGAATTATTGGTAGATTTTTCAGCAATTTGTATTTTGAGAGGGTCTAATATTTTTTTAATTTTTTGGTTTACTTCAGGGATATGTGCGAGTGCAATATATTTTTTTTCCGGCGTTTCTGTTTTTAGGTTAGTGTTGTTGTAAATTTTGTTTAGTCTGGTTTTAATAATTGGTTCGTAGAATTTCTTTGGGTAGTTATTGTTTTGTAGAATATTGCGAACTTTTTTTAGGTTTTGTGGTCGGTATTTTGAATGAGATAATTTTACAGCTCTGTCAACTAAGGAATTAACAACACTTTTTTTATATTTAATTGGAGTAAACGATTCAAAATTTAGATATCTGCCAGACCATACAATGTTGTTATTTTTTCTGCTTGTTAATATTCATGGGCGCCCATAGAGTAAATTTCAGACCAAAAAACCGTATGTTACAAAATCACGAAGTTGCGTAGTTGTTAAAAAGCACCTGTGGAACCCGACACAAGGGGGGGGGGCAACTGACCCCCTCTTGCCCCTCCCTGTGGGCGCCCATGTTAATCTCTCGAGTCTCTTTGTTTCTTTCTTTTGCTGCTTCTGCTCTTCTTTTTTTTTAATTCTTTCATTTACTTCATGATGTTCAACCCATTTGTTAGATGTTAGATACACCATAAAATATTGTTGAGCTCGATTTTGAGGTATGAAAAATATTAACATGTTTAACATGTTCAGCATTTTTTGGTTGGGAAATATTTATTACTGTACTGTTGTCATTAGTAAGTGAAGTTTGAATGGTCTGTTGTGGACTTGAAACCAGAGCATTAGAAGTACTTGGTAGCACATCATTTGGTGCATCTGAATCTGGGGTAGGCGAAGATGGCAATATTGGATCAAACAAACTTAGAGACCCATTCTTGTTATTATTACGTTCAGATTATTACTCTGTACTGTCATGTGATAGTGAGTTTTGTAAGTTTTCGGCGTCTTTTGACATTTCTAGCCAAACATTGTATAAACAAGCTGCTTCTATTTTGCCTTTCCATTCATGATTTCTTCTCTTGGTCTGCTTAAATTCGTCCACTAGTTTCAAGTCAATTTTTGCTTCTAGATATAGTGTTTTTACATGTTTAACTTATTAAATCAAAAACTAGATTTTAGCAGTTAATTCTTATGTCATACGGGACACATCTGTGGAAGAACTAAAAGAAACTGTTATTATTATTTGTTTCCAGGAGAAAATGACCGAACCATTCTAAGAATATTTTCTAGCATATTATGTAACTGGATCCTTTGGAAAATCGTTGCCACAGAACTAACTCCGAAAAACTTTTACTGTCAGCGTACCTCATATGGTACGGTTTTATAATGGCTAGTTCTTTGCTTTTTAAGTGAGAAATGATCTAGAAAATAATTAGTTTGTTTGATTCCTGACCGTATTTTTAAACAATTGAGTGTATGATTTCCTGGGTATATCGGTCAATGGTTATAAATAAATAAAACTTATTTTTAGCTGACGTTTCGGTATATTACCATCTTCAGAGCTTATTGTTATACTAGTAAAACTATATTCTAAACAACATTTTTCAACCAACTCTCTCTTTAACTTATAGAGCGACACTGAAATGGGTGGTGTCGGTACCGTATTTTATGGCGATGGTCAAAACATGTGTTAGTCATTAGGATTGGTACATACTTTTTCTTCTCTACTTTCTTAGGTTTTTACATCTTAGGAGGAAGCTTTTTCTATTTTTCTCCTTGGCTATGTGTTGGGATGTTGTTTCATATTGCCTTAGTATTGTTATATTTTCTCCTATGACCGGAGCAGTGGCATTTTCACCCATGCCGTTTTTATTATAATTAGTTTGTTTGATTCCTGACCGTATTTTTAAACAATTGAGTGTATGATTTCCTGGGTATATCGGTCAATGGTTATAAATGAATAAAACTTATTTTTAGCTGACGTTTCGGTATATTACCATCTTCAGAGCTTATTATTATACTAGTAAAACTATATTCTAAACAACATTTTTCAACCAACTCTCTCTTTAACTTATAGAGCGACACTGAAATGGGTGGTGTCGGTACCGTATTTTATGGCGATGGTCAAAACATGTTTTAGTCATTAGGATTGGTACATACTTTTTCTTCTCTACTTTCTTAGGTTTTTACATCTTAGGAGGAAGCTTTTTCTATTTTTCTCCTTGGCTATGTGTTGGGATGTTGTTTCATATTGCCTTAGTATTGTTATATTTTCTCCTATGACCGGAGCAGTGGCATTTTCACCCATGCCGTTTTTATTATAATTAGTTTGTTTGATTCCTGACCGTATTTTTAAACAATTGAGTGTATGGTTTCCTGGGTATATCGGTCAATGGTTATAAATAAATAAAACTTATTTTTAGCTGACGTTTCGGTATATTACCATCTTCAGAGCTTATTATTATACTAGTAAAACTATATTCTAAACAACATTTTTCAACCAACTCTCTCTTTAACTTATAGAGCGACACTGAAATGGGTGGTGTCGGTACCGTATTTTATGGCGATGGTCAAAACATGTGTTAGTCATTAGGATTGGTACATACTTTTTCTTCTATACTTTTTTATGTTTTTACATCTTAGGAGGAAGCTTTTTCTATTTTTCTCCTTGGCTATGTGTTGGGATGTTGTTTCATATTGCCTTAGTATTGTTATATTTTCTCCTATGACCGGAGCAGTGGCATTTTCACCCATGCCGTTTTTATTATAATTAGTTTGTTTGATTCCTGACCGTATTTTTAAACAATTGAGTGTATGGTTTCCTGGGTATATCGGTCAATGGTTATAAATAAATAAAACTTATTTTTAGCTGACGTTTCGGTATATTACCATCTTCAGAGCTTATTATTATATTAGTAAAACTATATTCTAAACAACATTTTTCAACCAACTCTCTCTTTAACTTATAGAGCGACACTGAAATGGGTGGTGTCGGTACCGTATTTTATGGCGATGGTCAAAACATGTGTTAGTCATTAGGATTGGTACATACTTTTTCTTCTCTACTTTTTTAGGTTTTTACATCTTAGGAGGAAGCTTTTTCTATTTTTCTCCTTGGCTATGTGTTGGGATGTTGTTTCATATTGCCTTAGTATTGTTATATTTTCTCCTATGACCGGAGCAGTGGCATTTTCACCCATGCCGTTTTTATTATAATTAGTTTGTTTGATTCCTGACCGTATTTTTAAACAATTGAGTGTATGGTTTCCTGGGTATATCGGTCAATGGTTATAAATAAATAAAACTTATTTTTAGCTGACGTTTCGGTATATTACCATCTTCAGAGCTTATTATTATACTAGTAAAACTATATTCTAAACAACATTTTTCAACCAACTCTCTCTTTAACTTATAGAGCGACACTGAAATGGGTGGTGTCGGTACCGTATTTTATGGCGATGGTCAAAACATGTGTTAGTCATTAGGATTGGTACATACTTTTTCTTCTCTACTTTTTTAGGTTTTTACATCTTAGGAGGAAGCTTTTTCTATTTTTCTCCTTGGCTAGGTGTTGGGATGTTGTTTCATATTGCCTTAGTATTGTTATATTTTCTCCTATGACCGGAGCAGTGGCATTTTCACCCATGCCGTTTTTATTATAATTAGTTTGTTTGATTCCTGACCGTATTTTTAAACAATTGAGTGTATGGTTTCCTGGGTATATCGGTCAATGGTTATAAATGAATAAAACTTATTTTTAGCTGACGTTTCGGTATATTACCATCTTCAGAGCTTATTATTATACTAGTAAAACTATATTCTAAACAACATTTTTCAACCAACTCTCTCTTTAACTTATAGAGCGACACTGAAATGGGTGGTGTCGGTACCGTATTTTATGGCGATGGTCAAAACATGTTTTAGTCATTAGGATTGGTACATACTTTTTCTTCTCTACTTTCTTAGGTTTTTACATCTTAGGAGGAAGCTTTTTCTATTTTTCTCCTTGGCTATGTGTTGGGATGTTGTTTCATATTGCCTTAGTATTGTTATATTTTCTCCTATGACCGGAGCAGTGGCATTTTCACCCATGCCGTTTTTATTATAATTAGTTTGTTTGATTCCTGACCGTATTTTTAAACAATTGAGTGTATGGTTTCCTGGGTATATCGGTCAATGGTTATAAATAAATAAAACTTATTTTTAGCTGACGTTTCGGTATATTACCATCTTCAGAGCTTATTATTATACTAGTAAAACTATATTCTAAACAACATTTTTCAACCAACTCTCTCTTTAACTTATAGAGCGACACTGAAATGGGTGGTGTCGGTACCGTATTTTATGGCGATGGTCAAAACATGTGTTAGTCATTAGGATTGGTACATACTTTTTCTTCTATACTTTTTTATGTTTTTACATCTTAGGAGGAAGCTTTTTCTATTTTTCTCCTTGGCTATGTGTTGGGATGTTGTTTCATATTGCCTTAGTATTGTTATATTTTCTCCTATGACCGGAGCAGTGGCATTTTCACCCATGCCGTTTTTATTATAATTAGTTTGTTTGATTCCTGACCGTATTTTTAAACAATTGAGTGTATGGTTTCCTGGGTATATCGGTCAATGGTTATAAATAAATAAAACTTATTTTTAGCTGACGTTTCGGTATATTACCATCTTCAGAGCTTATTATTATATTAGTAAAACTATATTCTAAACAACATTTTTCAACCAACTCTCTCTTTAACTTATAGAGCGACACTGAAATGGGTGGTGTCGGTACCGTATTTTATGGCGATGGTCAAAACATGTGTTAGTCATTAGGATTGGTACATACTTTTTCTTCTCTACTTTTTTAGGTTTTTACATCTTAGGAGGAAGCTTTTTCTATTTTTCTCCTTGGCTATGTGTTGGGATGTTGTTTCATATTGCCTTAGTATTGTTATATTTTCTCCTATGACCGGAGCAGTGGCATTTTCACCCATGCCGTTTTTATTATAATTAGTTTGTTTGATTCCTGACCGTATTTTTAAACAATTGAGTGTATGGTTTCCTGGGTATATCGGTCAATGGTTATAAATAAATAAAACTTATTTTTAGCTGACGTTTCGGTATATTACCATCTTCAGAGCTTATTATTATACTAGTAAAACTATATTCTAAACAACATTTTTCAACCAACTCTCTCTTTAACTTATAGAGCGACACTGAAATGGGTGGTGTCGGTACCGTATTTTATGGCGATGGTCAAAACATGTGTTAGTCATTAGGATTGGTACATACTTTTTCTTCTCTACTTTTTTAGGTTTTTACATCTTAGGAGGAAGCTTTTTCTATTTTTCTCCTTGGCTAGGTGTTGGGATGTTGTTTCATATTGCCTTAGTATTGTTATATTTTCTCCTATGACCGCAGCAGTGGCATTTTCACCCATGCCGTTTTTATTATAATTAGTTTGTTTGATTCCTGACCGTATTTTTAAACAATTGAGTGTATGGTTTCCTGGGTATATCGGTCAATGGTTATAAATAAATAAAACTTATTTTTAGCTGACGTTTCGGTATATTACCATCTTCAGAGCTTATTATTATACTAGTAAAACTATATTCTAAAAAACATTTTTCAACCAACTCTCTCTTTAACTTATAGAGCGACACTGAAATGGGTGGTGTCGGTACCGTATTTTATGGCGATGGTCAAAACATGTGTTAGTCATTAGGATTGGTACATACTTTTTCTTCTCTACTTTTTTAGGTTTTTACATCTTAGGAGGAAGCTTTTTCTATTTTTCTCCTTGGCTATGTGTTGGGATGTTGTTTCATATTGCCTTAGTATTGTTATATTTTCTCCTATGACCGGAGCAGTGGCATTTTCACCCATGCCGTTTTTATTATAATTAGTTTGTTTGATTCCTGACCGTATTTTAAAACAATTGAGTGTGTGGTTTCCTGGGTATATCGGTCAATGGTTATAAATAAATAAAACTTATTTTTTGCTGACGTTTCGGTATATTACCATCTTCAGAGCTTATTATTATACTAGTAAAACTATATTCGAAACAACATTTTTCAACCAACTCTCTCTTTAACTTATAGTGTCGCTCTATAAGTTAAAGACAGAGTTGGTTGAAAAATGTTGTTTAGAATATAGTTTTACTAGTATAATAATAAGCTCTGAAGATGGTAATATACCGAAACGTCAGCTAAAAATAAGTTTTATTCATTTATAACCATTGACCGATATACCCAGGAAACCATACACTCAATTGTTTAAAAATACGGTCAGGAATCAAACAAACTAATTATAATAAAAACGGCATGGGTGAAAATGCCACTGCTCCGGTCATAGGAGAAAATATAACAATACTAACGCAATATGAAACAACATCCCAACACATAGCCAAGGAGAAAAATAGAAAAAGCTTCCTCCTAAGATGTAAAAAACCTAAAAAAGTAGAGAAGAAAAAGTATGTACCAATCCTAATGACTAACACATGTTTTGACCATCGCCATAAAATACGGTACCGACACCACCCATTTCAGTGTCGCTCTAGAAGTTAAAGAGAGAGTTGGTTGAAAAATGTTGTTTAGAATATAGTTTTACTAGTATAATAATAAGCTCTGAAGATGGTAATATACCGAAACGTCAGCTAAAAGTAAGTTTTATTTATTTATAACCATTGACCGATATACCCAGGAAACCATACACTCAGTGGTCTAGAAAATAATTTCTGGTAAAGCATTGTATGAGTTTTGTTAACAGTGAATAAAATTGTTATATATATAGAGTAAAGTGATGGTTTGAGTATTATTTCTTGTACTTATAGTTTAAAATATGTTTTATAGTATATTGACACTATGTTCACTGCGCCCCAGTGCATAATTTCCATAACTCAACATTCAAAATAAAAATTTCAAATAAAACAATGTTTATTATTTCCTTGAAAGCACTGCTTTTATAAGTATAATAAATTAGCCAGTGAGCAAGGTTATCCCCATGAAAAAGTAATATTTTCAGTTGTTACTGTGTTACAAAATTGAAACTTTGACACCCTGTATCTTGGTTATTATCAACTTGGGGTTTACTTGCCAACTTTTAACCTCTATTCTGTAAGCTATATGTAGCAAACACTCAAAGAATCGAATCCAAGAATGAAGAGTGGAGAGTCCAGAATTAAAATTTTCTACGTTCATTTCCCTAGGTTTTGCTTGACAAATATAACAGCTTTGAGTACTTTTTGTGTTGGTCAAAGCATGGCAAACTTTGCCATTAATCATAGTTAAAACTAGATTAAATTTAATTATTTTATCTTCAAAAACAAAATCACTCATGTCGTCTATTTGTTTGGTAATTCGTTGGGTTTCTTTTAAAATTAGTTCGGGGGTTTCTTTGGCAAACAAAAATTTAATTGCTCTACAGAATCTAGTCGAGGAGGGCACGGGATTTTTCCACACTGTTTTTCTGTTATCGTTTGAATCATGCAGTTGAAGTGGAACAAATGATATAATAATTACAGATGAATCTCCTACTTCTGTGTTTGTTAATTGCCTATAGTTACTTTGACCTGAACTGCCATCTATTCCCCATTTGCATACAAGTGTTAATATGTTGCTCGAAACCGTTTGAAGTACCTCTGCTTGCAACTGACATATTCTTTTTGTAGTCACGTCGAGAATATCTTGCAATTTAATTTAGACTTCGAAATTTTTCACTGTAATTGATTTTGGATCTGGACAGCAGGCGCGCTTTGCCAATAATATTTTATGCAAGGATGGATAAATGTTGGCACCGCAGTTTTTTGCCGCTTCCCGATACGCCAAATAGGTTGCTTTACTACTTTTTGAGTTTATTATTAATGATAAGCCCTCTTCTGGTGTCATACATTTCATTTGCCTCGGTTTTGATTGGGTTTATTATAAACTTGTTTGTATATTTTTAATTGCATCGAGGATGTAGTGTTAGCAACGTGACCTATTATTTTGGCTGCAGTTATCCTTCCCTGCTTCCTTAGACTCATTTGAGTTGCAAATAAAAGTTCCTCTGTAGAAGCTGCAGAAACTTTAGATTTAACTTTTTTTGTTTGGTCCTAGATCCACAAGCCCCAAATTTTTTTTAGGTCATCCAACATTTCATGGCCCTGGTGTCGGGTCTGCCAGCTTTTCTAAATCCTCTATCATTGCCTTAGAGCTAAACCAAACAAGATTTTTTTTTGCAAAATCTTTTATGATCTTGCTTGCTTAATTTCCAGCGCTTTTCCAGATTTTTCACTAATTTTATTAACCTCTCCTTTTGACATCTGCTTCCCTGGTTAACAAAATACGTCTTTAACTCATCGCAACAGGCATTTCTTGCTAAATGTTTTAGTTCTAGCCATTTTTTGAAAACACCCATGTGAGTCACTTCTGATAAGGTTCCTAAAATAAAAAAAAAATGTAGTTCGCGAGTGACAGCGAGATTTCAAATCAATATCATTTTCAATTTTGGACATCCGAGTATAAAACAAAAGAAATCAGAATGCGTGCCAAGGCGTGCCTTTCAACAAAATTTTTGCTAAACTTCAAGTTTAGTATCTAATTCTTTAATTTTGCATAGTATTAAGTAACGATAACTTTACTCACCTCCTTGATTGTTAGCCATAATCCACAAATAATATTTTAAGAAAATCTGTTTGAAAAATTCTTCAATAAAATTAGAAGGTAGTGATCGAAGCAATGATTAAACCACAACTAAATCTGTGGAAAATATCATTTAATACATGATAAAAATAAATTTTGAGAAGGTTTTGCGTTTTTTGTAAACAAACTAATAATCCTTGTTTGTTTACGTTTAAGAAATAAAATAGTTCGAGTGAAAATTTTTAATTTTATTTTTAGAATTTATTCGCACTAAATTACCGTTTTGAACCACAGTACGACATACAACCGCGTTCTCCAATGCGTGAATGTCATCATTTCCAAGCTGACCAAACAATCTTCCTGTCTCTTCTGGAATGGGAGGAAAGTTATATTCAGGGAATGAAAGGTGATTAAGTAATGGCGGAGGAGATTTCAAAGGTATGTGGTGGGGTGAAGGAGATCTTGGAATTAGAGATTAAAGTGGATTGCACGATCCATTGCCTACTAACATAATCATGCAGTCCTCTGAATAACAACATTACAAATTAATCTGTAAATATTCGAATGCTGGTACAATCTGTTCCTCTGGTAAGAGCTAATGCATAAAACTTCCTTAACACATTTCTTCCATTCAAGTTTCCTTTGATTTGTCGCACTACTCCCAACGTCTTAGCTTTACGCAAAACAGCCGACAAAGAATAATATGCAGGTTAATTTAAAAACAGCTGGTTTAAGAAAAATACCACATAACTTTTTTTTAGAACATTACCTGGCTTCTAATTCGGCTATAAATTAAATTAAATTCATTTTCTTTGTTGTTTTAGTTGAAAGAATTTCTTTATCACATACCTAATTTTTTAAAGTATGTTATTTAAAAGAAATAGCCTCACTTTTATAGTATACAGGTAATTTTGCTTTTACAGTAAAGCTGTATTATAACGTACACACTTATAACATACCCACAGTTATAATGTCCCGGCAGTTATTATGAATCTATTTTAATTTCTGATATAACATATGGATTTTCAAGATCCCCTTGAAGACGTTATACTCTAGTTTTACTGAACTGTTGCTGCTGTTCTATTGCTTTAAAAAATGAGATATTAGGAGAACAATAAAATCTTGGTATTTTATAAATTAGTTTTTTTGTAAAGAGACATGACATGAATACCTGGCAAAAATGAAAGAAACATCCACGTACAGAAGCTTGAGGGTAAGTGGCTCTTAAAGCATCAATAAGTGCAACTTCGTAGTCCGTCACCACTGTTTCATTCACGAAATTTGGAAAAGTCCGCAACAGGTAGGCAAATAAAGCTTCATACAAAACCCTTGTTCTCCTCCCCATGAAAATGTGGATAATGGGGAAAGCTTAAAAAGGGCGAAAATGGTGACAATTGTTTGTAAATGCCTTTTTTCATTTCTCTAATTGTTTACTGTATGTGTACTTTATTATATTAGTTACTTTTGAGTTGTGTAATAGTTATTTATGTAGCAAGTTGCAAAAACATGTTTTTTGAACTAGATGTGAACAACACACTGTGTGCAAGTTTTTTTGTAATTCACAAACACAATTTCATAATAATGTTGTTTTCTTGGTAAAAATGAATGAATGTATGTCAATATGTATTTGTTTATGTATGACTAACCTCATTTTAGTACTAGTGTTAAAGTAAAATCATTTTAGCACTGAAATACATGAAAATCAATGTCAAACAGATTACTTTTCGGAACTGAATTACAAAAAAATATTCATTAGCACTAATAAATTATCAGTTCAAATTAAAATAAGATACCTAATGTTTTTATCTCTGTTTACTATACTTTAAAAATTATGTTACTGCAATAAAAAATTCTATATTGAAATACAAGTCATAAAGCCGATCATATTTAAATAACTATGGTCTCTGGGCAGGACGGCCATAAACAATTTATTTATCCAAGCAACTCGGAGCAAATATTTACACAATACAATCATCTTATGCATATTTAAAGCATTCTACTATCATGATCCATGCATGTGCGAAAACGGTTAATGTCTGCATAAAGCTGGGTCTCCTTGGAACAGCCTTGAAAGTACCATCAATAAATGTGTGTTGAGATTCACTGAAGTTCCTAATTAAGTCTTCATTTCCGAAAATGACAGTACAATCTCCACCAGCATTTCCAGCACCTGAAAAAAACGTCCAGTAGTGCAATTAGAGTATCTAGACTATTCACCTGATTAACCAATTTCTGTCAATTCTTCTAAATTTGCAGGGACATTTGGAGTTGTTGTCTGCCTCCACCTCAACATAGAGGATCTAACAGCATTGAATGGTACATTAACTGCACCATCTGGATTTCTAAAACAAAAAAATATTTCATTTTCACACAGATCTTTGCCTAGAAAAACAACAAACATTCGAAAATCTTCTACAAAAAATTACCCGAACCTTTAAAGGTATACGAGTATTATTAATGAAAATATCTTCATATAAAAAGACATAATCCATATCCAAAAAATGTGTGTGTTGTAGGTATTGCTTCCACTATAAAGGGTGATCCTTAAGTACGTTCAAATCTTTTGATGGGCGATTTTTAGTAGTTGGTATTTAGGAAGCTAAAATTCAGAAAAGAAATCGGTCAAGTGTAAGCTATACTTGCACAATTAGTGTTTCGTGCCATCAGCTCCCACTTAACCTGAGCAAACCGACGTCCTTGACCCGTAAGAATGATAAAAATAAAATTAATAAACAATAAGGTTGTCAAAGCGTTTTAAAGCAATTCCTTACCTTGTAGCAGCATGCTCGTAGATATTTTTAAAGTCCCCCTTTCTCTCGACTGCCTTCTAAATTCAGCTGCTCGGATGTTTACTTCTTCCCTGGGATGGTCGTGATGGGCATTCATTACTGCAAATTCTCTAGTTGCTGTAATATTCGCCGATGCCTAGATCCTAGTTGTTTTTACAGACCATATACCTAAAGAACGCAAGAAGGCAAGGAATAGCCATACATATTTAAAAGTTACCTAACATCATTTTAATAATAGTAGGATAATACATAGTTTGATTTTTACCTTATAGCATTTTTTGTTCGCCTTGTTTTAAATAAATAGCCGTCGTGAGTATATTTCTTGACGATGTCCTGGGGGATCCATTCCTAACCTTAAAATTTTTTTAAAACAAACGAATTAAACTGCAAAATAATGCTATACTGTTGTTATCACAACACACAAAACAAATAATAGGTCACTGCAGACTGACGCTAGGGAAACCGCTTGAGACAAGTCTAACAAGAAACTAATCCGTTAAATTTCAAAATTTGGCGGTAATATCACTTGCCACTGCGTCACTACACACTAAACCGAATAATTTTTTCCGTACAATACACTGGCACGAATACAATAAAGAAAGTATGCGTATTCCATCCTTGTTTGTCAACTTCCCGAGTGTTAGGACCATTGCAGAAACGGAAATCTCCGATTCGACACGAAGTGAGTTTCGGGATTAGGCCAGATAAGCTTTAGGCCAGTTCGGTCGATCCCGATTCTTTTACGCACATACTTCAGTCTTACGTTGTGATAACTTTCCAAACTGCTGGTATGGCAGTAGTGATTAGTATGATTCATATCATTTAAAAACGCCTTATTCATAACTGTGCTGTGCAAGGTAAGCTAATCTTAAGTACCCATTTTAATCCATTTTATGGATGCGCGTTCATCTTCAGTTAAAATTTTATATTCACATTTCTCTTTCTGTCCTGCTTCGTGGTCCTCATGAATATTCGTCACACGTTTCAGGAGACTCGAAAAAATTTTTACCGCTAACTGTTCGTCCCCTTGGCACGTTCCAGATGACCACCACAAATGGTTCGTTGGCGTTCGTTGGCACGCTTCCGTTCAGAAAGTATTTTCGTTTTTTTTCTGCAGCCCTTAGTTTTTTTATGAGGCTTTTAGCAAGGTGCCATACCGTCACCTTAGAGTTATACTGTTGTATGTGACATAATGTTGATTTCGAGTTACAACAAAAAGAAAATTTGCATATTTGTCACACATCTACCACTGGAAGATACGTTATTGTGATTACTAATAATTGAAATTGATGTACTTTACATTAGGATTTCATATTGAATAATACGAAAAAATTTCAATCCTTTGTTTTTTGGCTACTTGAAAGAACACGTATCACTTTGCTATCTTACTGCCCCGCCCTTATTGGGAAAAGTTGGCTATATAGAACTTGGTAACAAAAATATCTTTCTTTAAACTGACTCAAATTATTAACTTTATATAACTTTAAGAATGTATTAAAGGCATTATTAAGTAACTAAAGCTGTTTCCACAAAAGAAATCGGCAAAAAATGAAGAACAATTTTTTTTCTTTAACCAATTATGTTGATAATATTGCTCTTTGTCCACTTTTGGCATCCATGGATACATACTTTTAATCTCTGTTATTTTTTTTACTGACAGGATTTTCTTTTCGGTAGAAATTGTTGGTGCTCTTATTATATTGTTTACATCCGATCTGGGTCTTTGCAGTGATAAAACATTTTTCCAGTTCGGTGATTGATGTGATTCTATAATCATATCCCTTACGCTCCTGAGACTAAGTAATTTGAGATATTAAGCTGAAATTTTAGTTTATCGTTAATATTGACCCCAATAGAGACCTCAATTCTTGTCATATTTTTAAACTAAAAGTTGGCAGGATTTTAAGGACACCCACAATTGTGTTATATGGTAGCAAAGAAGGTACCCACACAATTGTGACAGAACAACAAAAATGTCATTAAAAATATTTATTTCTTATTGGAAACATCACTTTGAATGAAATTTTACGAAACAATTGTTATTTTTGCTTAAACATAAGTATACATTGCATTTATCGCACCTTATTCTTGATCGACTTTGACAGGTTTCTAGTCGACAAGTGTTAGGATTTTTCTGATCTTCATGCACTGGCCAATGATTGAATCCATCAAATCTTTTATCTTCGCAAGGAAGTGAAGTATATCTAGTTTTTTTGGTATTATCTGGTGTATCGTCGGTCTCTCGTCCTCTTTTTTTTGTTCCACAAACCAGAAACTCTCCCAAGTTTAATCGAAACTCCAAAAAGTCCATGATCTCTTTTGACTTGTACTTGTTTGCTTGACAATCCTTTCGATATTCCATCCAGCTATTAACAATGGCTATGTCAAATAGATGCAAAATAGTTTTAAATGTCCACTTTCGAGTTTTAAAAAAAGTTCTGTAGCATTCAGTCATTTGGTCACATAAATCGACTCCGCCCATTTTGTCGTTATAAACTTTAACTACATTTGGACATGATACTTCTATATGCTTCTTTTCGTTTTTATCCCACCTCTGAACATTTTGTGTTGGTTCTATCCCAAAAGCCGTAGAAACCATTACAACGGACTTATTATCTTTCCACTTTGTCAAACATATTTTCTTGTCACCTCTGACGTACTCTTCTGCCTGACCTCTCTTCATCTCTGCATCTTTCTTAAAAATACATCCCTTTGTTCTATTTGTCATTATGGTTCCTGTTCCTTCTAGTTTTAATTCAACCAATTTGTCAAGTAAAGGCAACGTCGAGAAGTACCGGTCAAAAAAAATAAAACTTCCTGGGGGCAAGGTTTGTACTAAGCGTAGAACAACAGACGGTCCTAAGCCAAGTTCTTTGTTTTCCAAAGGTGTCAGGGAACCTTGATATATTTCAAAATCCAATATGGTTCCACATGAGGTCGTCAGAACAAAATTTTTAAGTCCAACAGACCTGGGCTTATTTTTTACAAACTGACGTATAGGGCATCGGCCTAAAAATGGGATCATTTGTTCGTCTATTGAGAATGATCCTCCAAGCGGCCTTTGTATTTCTTTGCATCTTTTTCTTACTCGATCAATCATTGGCTGAACTTTCCAAAGGCGATTCTGTTTTTTTAATTCTTCGGATACCGACAAGTTATTTATCACATGAAAATTGGTCCGCAATTTGTAAAATCGGCCTCGGGTCATTATATCTGCTATGATGGGCAATCGATATTTTATACTCCAGTAGAGGTGAATTCTGGGAAATTTAAAACACCCCATGATGGCATGCATGCCGAAAAATTGCTTAATTTCTTCAGGAGTAATATTTGGTTTTATTTCGTTGCCAGTTTGCTGCAAATAATACTGAGAAGTCAATTCTGCACCCATTTCAAAGAACTCTTCATGTAAGTACCTGCTGAAGTAACCCCATGGAGTCAAAACTTCTTGTACAGCGTCGTTTCTTGGACCTTCTGGAATTTCTTTCCCTTCAAATGGCATTTTTATCCACTTCTGGTCTGAACAATGTGCTTTTTTCTTGCTACTTGGCCCAGGATCCTCTTCTCCGCTACTACTATCTTCAGAGTCGTCCTTACCCTCAGAAACACGCATCTCTGGTTCAAAAAGATCATCATCGTTGTCGCTTTCGACTTCAAAATCCGACTCCAGCTCATCAATTAGTTCATAAATTCTATCTGGATTCGCAGCAAGCTGATCCAAGTTAAGATTTCTTTTCGACCCTGCAACAAACAATAATTCACAACTTACTTGTAATCTCCACATTTTGCCTATGTTGGCTCCAGAATGTCACATTTGTGACACCGGTCTAAAACATCCAAATAAAAACATAATCCCAAAAAAATTCGCCGCATTTTATTATCTGATCGATAAAACCAAGCCTACTTAAATCAATATTCCTCTGAAAATTCGTTTTGGCATTATTTTAAATAATACTGACCTTTCTTTGCCATTGCAACGTCAAAAAATTTAGAAAAACACAAAACTCATACATTCAACCTTGAGTCACGCCGTACAATGAAGAAAATTTCAAACAATGCGCTACAGAACAGTTAAATTGGGTCTCGTACGATCATGTCGCATGGGAGTGAACAATGTTAATGTGATTTTACGCCTTATAAACCATATAAATAAGACTGACAGTTGTGACACCTCGGAGCGTAAGGGATATATGACAAGTTGTAAATTTTAGAGCTGTCACTGTTGAGAAAAGTATAACTTTATAATTAAAAGTAGATGCGCTTGACCTATAATCTGTAACGTCTTCTGCGAATCTGTATAATCTTGTAAGCCCTAACAGAACTAACCTTTAGGAGAATTCTTAAGAGTGATAGTGGTGAAAAATATTCAACTTTGTCTAGAACCCTTTCAATACAACTGTGCATGGAATCTATCTCCTGGACACATAAATGTCCAGGAGTTTAAAATTGCTTAGCTATGGATGGAATTGAGGGGTTCATGGTCAAAAACTGCGCGATAGCGTAGGACATGAGAGAATTGCGATTTTGCGGAAAGTATTAAATTTGTCAAACCTTTGTTGTCTGCAAAAACCGACTCTAAAATTTTAATCAAAGCGCTAGCTAGAAAACATTTAGAGCTCTACCCATTTACGTTTCATGCCACTCAGCACAGTATTCTTGTTTTGTACTTGACAATGTTGCTGTTAAATTACTAAAATTGAGTTTACTATTGTGATTGTAGTTTCTAATTTTTGCTTTGGGACAGGGCAGAATATTTTGCAAATCAAAAATCAAAAAGTGCAATCACTACTTTCTCTGTTTTTTCTTTTTTAATTTCTCGTTGAAGTTTTTTCTTTATGTGGTTGTCACATTCATACTTCTTTTCTTCACTTAGCGTGTCCTCTTTTTTCTTCACTGTTACTTCTTCACAGTTGGCATCTTCCTTTATTATATAACTACAGTCGGTTAAAAAAGTCTCCATACACTACCTTTTTTTTCAATATTTATTTGGTTTGCCTCCTTATTCAAACTTAACTATCAGTACCTTTCAGGTAAGTATCGACAATCTCCTTATTAATTAATTAAAACAAAAATAATGTAATTTGACACGCTTTATTTGAACATTAGAAAATGAAACAGTACTAGTAGATATACTTAGCCGGAGCAGATTGCACCCCCCACCACTTTTTGATTGGTCGACCCCCCACCCAAGCCCCGCCCCCAAGCCCCGCCTCCAAGCATCTGATTGCTCGCCCCCACCTAAACCCCGCCTTCAAGCATCTGACCCCTTCCAGCAAGGCGCGCTAATTTCCCACTCCAAATTATGCATAGGAGGGATAGAAGAGAAGGGGTTGCAGCATAAAAGGTTGATAATTTCAGTTAAACGCTATTAGTTCTGAAGTAATAAAGTGTTCTTCTACTAAAGTTGAAATAAAATAAAACAATGGATTTTCAATCCAAATTGTATATTTATAATGGTACTCCATTAAATGGGCAACGGGAAGAAATGGAATCGATTCATAAGGAAGAAAAAATTTATTTTCAAAACACTACTGGTTTTTTAGCTGAGGATAGACTTAATACTCTTGTGGATGTTGACCGCTACAATTACGAGGATGATGATGATGAAGATGAAGATGAAGATGACTCCGGCACCGAGGAAGAAGTTCTGGGGAGTGGTTGTGGAGAAGAAGGGTTAGTGAAAATTAAAAAAATTAACGCTTCAGAAGCTGTGAAAGAGAACTATTTAAAACGTGAAGTGTGCGTAATGCAATCATACATATTAATCACATCCATGGCGGGTGGCATGTACAGTCTGTGTCACGAGTGTTACTTTTTATTAGCCATAGAACAACAACGTGGTAAACACATACATGTAAACACCCATTATAAGCGTGCCATGGATTGTTGTAAAGATGAAATTAAATGTAAAGTGTGTGAGCAAGTTCTACATATGATTATTTTATCAGACGTCTGTGTAATGTGTAATAAACCGGATGTACAGAAAATCACAAACCATAAAATTGAGAAAACAACCTTAGAACAAAGCGTGTGAAGACTTCTTTGAAGATTTAACTCTGCAAAATTGTTTAAACAGTATAACTATATATTTAAAAATGTTGGATCATTATAAATATACAATTTGGATTGATAATAGTTTTAGTTTAACAAATATTTCTAAGCGAAAATTTGTGTTTATATTTTCCTCAACATTAACCCAACTTAATATTCATGCGATAGATAAATGAAAAACGTAATGCAAGATAAAATTTTATTTATTACTGCATAAAGTTTAACAATTATTATTCATACTGTGTGTTAATATCACTCTTCGCACAGTAGCGTTTTTACTAACATATTTCTTTAATTCAGGTGATAAAGAGAGGTTAATCAAAAGTACAATTTTATTGGTAGCAATTCTTATAATTGTATAATAGTTTTACATTCTCCAATGCACAGTGGCAAGCTTGTACCGTTTTATGAAAATAACAATCAGGAACCTTCTTATATTTACTTAATTTTGGTTCATTAGAAGTCGGAATGCTAATAATGTTTTCGCTATCTAAAACTTTTTGTAAAAATTTTGTCTTTTCAACACCTTTTACATATACTTTTGGTTTATTAAATAAAATATATATATTTTTAAGAATATTATCAATCTCGTTTAAGTCAATGTATCCAGATTCCCAGTCTAAGCCGTGATATGTTTCACACCATGTAATAATTTTATTATCTTCAGGAGACAGCATGTTTCTTTTAAATGGAGGTTTAAATAAAAAAGTTGAAAGACGAAATCCATCATAAATTGCCACTTCTTTAGGAACGTAACCAAAGGAACAAGTATACCCTTGAATGTCAATAAAAATGTGTGAAGTGCACTCTTTCATGGTGTGCAGTGAAGTGAAGTATTGCTAGTAAAAATTCGCTTTTAAAATCCACCTTGTCGTGGAGTTGTTTTAATTATAATAAAGAAAAAAATGTTACAAAGAAAATATATTTAAAAACAAAGCAATATACAACTAAAAATTAAACTAAAAATTATACCTATAATTAAAAATACGTTTACACAACCTTTTCGGTTGTTTTCGTCGCACACACCTCAACACTTGAATATTACACTCACTCGATGGCGCGCTGCTGCTGCTGCTGCCGTTGGCTGTGAGGGTGGTGTTAGCACTGGGGTTGGTGTTGGCTGTGAGGGTGGTGTCGCTCTCTGCTGCATTGACACCCAGTGTATCAGGGTGGAACGTGGTGGATTCTCCGCTAGGAGAATTCGGTCTTGTCGGGATATCGTAAATCCACAAATCCAGTAATAGTTCTTCCGTATCTGAATGAATCGTGTCGCAAAACTCGCTAAACTCAGGAAAACTCATTTTAGACACTTTTTTGCGCAAAGCTTCACTCATAGCGAATTTCATTGTACTGCACAGCGTGTTACGTAAAAGACAAGTGCGGTTAAAATGCGAGCGTTGTTGAAACTAATGAAAGATAACAACACGCGTCTCAATATAGTGTGAAGCAAGCTCCTCCCATATGTATAATAAAGCGGGAGAAAGGATGCACTCGACAACAAAGTTTTTTATTTGTAGCTTCATTATTGGAGATATATTTTAAAAAGTGGGTGGTGGGTTGGAATGTATGCACCAAAGTACCGCCCCTAACACTCCGTGCGCATGCGTAGCACGCTCGGTGTGCGCGTGGTACGCATTTTGGTCTACTGCGCAGATGTAAAAAAAAAAAAAAAATTCGCAGACAGAAAAAAAAAATAAAAATCGCAGACAGAAAAAAAAAATCGCAGAGAGAAAAAAAAATCGCAGACAGAAAAAAAAAAATCGCAGACAGAAAAAAAAAATCGCAGACAGAAAAAAAAAAAATAAATCGCAGACAGGAAAAAAAAAATCGCAGACAGAAAAAAAAAAATCGCAGACAGAAAAAAAAAATCGCAGACAGAAAAAAAAAAATCGCAGGCAGAAAAAAACAACTCGCAGACTGGTACTGCCTGGTACTAGAGGTCCCGCCCCCAGACGGATTCTCTTTATATTCTCTTCACGCTTCGCATTCTTCAGTGTCTGCAGTCGTACCTTGAGCTCGATATAATACAGTTGTGCCTTCTTACATTCCGCTCAATATATTTTTGTGTTCATTCCGCTACGGTTAATTTAACATCTTTTGTTCACTTCTCTTGTGCCTTGTGTTTTGTTATATCTATTTTTCGTAAGTATGACTTTAATTGATTTAACTGTCTTTGATTTAACATTCGCTTGTAATGTTCATGATTATATGGATTACCAGATTTGTGGAATGACTGATGAACAAATTGTTGCGCTTGACTCGATCAGTATTGCGAGTGAAAGCTTTTGTGATATTAAAGTAGAGGATTATACGATAAACAATATCGGTGAAGATCTAGAAAACATGTCTAATAATATAATAGTGAAATATTGTAATGAGGACTCGTGTCATGCTATTTCCGATGTCGAAGCGCAACAAACCACTTCTGAAACTGATGAAACTCACTCACATATAGTTCCAAATTTTAAAGAATCCGACATTTTACCAAATTTGTATACATGCTTAAAGAATGCATCAACCTATAATTATAATGAAATTTACGCATCAACAGTCAATTTTAGTGATGTAAAAAATGAAAATTCTTCCCAATTGTCAAAATTTACTACAACTGCCTCCAAATTATTAAATGAAATTACAACTACCCCCAAATTTTTAAATGAAATTACAACAGAACCAAAATTAACCTGCAGAAAATTCGACAAAACTGGCGATGTTCCGTACAAGAGTGAGCTTGATAAATTTTTACGAGCTAAACCTAAAAAAAATATATCAAGCAAGGATATGCGACGTAGTTGTGGACTAATGAAATCATTATTCCACAACTACTTGTCCTTAGGTGAGGCTTGTAAAAATTTAAATTTTGTCGGGGAAGTTTTAAATAGGCAGGGAAATCTTCTAACCAAATGCGGAAACCTGCTCTTCGAGTCATGCTTCGAATCAATAGATATATAAAATATTTTTTCCCTTTCCCCCACTTCTTTATTACCCACTTCCCTTACTCCATTTATATCCTCTCCTGGTGGAGTTATTGACTACCTTCCCGCGGTTCCACTGTTTAAACCAAAGTCAACATTTTATTTCCTCAGTATTAAACATGCCCTTCTTGTGCACACTGTGTTTACGCGAGTTTAAGCAAAAGCGAGGTGTAGTGCGACATATCAAAGAAATTTGCTTATCAAATACATACGTCTCAAATCCCGATGATTACATAATTGATGGTGAGTTATTTTTTGTTTAACATTTTCTTTTTATTTATGGGAAATTATTATTTTTAGTTAATAAAAAAATTTTCTCGCAAGACAAAGTTCGACACTGCCTGGACTGTGATGTCTGCGTCTCAAATGGATGTTGGACTTCTCATTTAAAATCAAATGCTCACAAATTAAAAGCCTGCAAGTTTAGTGAATCTGGTATAGAGATACTAAACAGCGCATTTCAATGCCGCATTATTTCATATAAAATATCTTCCTCAAAGCACTTTGTTGAATTACAAGAATTCCAAGAAAATGTACAGAATATGGTAGTTAAAGTTATTCAACATGAATTGAAGAAACACAATGTCATCAAAATTAATTTGGAGCTGTTTGGATTGTACTATTTACCACATTCTAGAACTTCTGAAATTAAATCTCACAATACAGTTTTCGAAGTTGTAACACAATCTACAAATCTGATAATGGTATATGAAAAATTAATGGGAATAATTCATGGAAAATTTGATGAATTTGCAGAACGCGATTCAGGTGTGTATAAGTTTATACATGTTTCGTTCTCACTAGTTTTTCAAAAACTGTAAATAGTATCAATGAAATTAAAAATATTAAAACTTAACCATTTTATTTTAGGATGGGTTCTGCAACAAATACTTCATCTTGAAGTTAATGTAAATAAGTATAATCCATTGAGGAGTTCATCATACATACCTCTTCCAAGGGAGATTCAATGGAAAAAGGCTGTTGTTAATGTGCAAAATAGTGATCAGTTTTGTTTTGGTTATGCGGTTGTATCAGCTTTTTACCATGGAGATCCCCGAAATCCAGCATCGTATCCGCAGTTTAGGGAGTTATTCAACTTTGAAGGTATAGACTTTCCAGTATCTATTAAAGACATTGCTAAATTTGAAGAATTAAATAATGTATCGATAAATGTTTACGGTTTAGAAGTCGCATATAAGAATGGGAAAAACATTTATGAAGTGATTGGTCCTCTACATTTTTGCAAGGTTAGATCTAATACCCATATAAATTTATTACTATTATCGGAACTAGATGATATGGGTAATACTAAAAATCATTACTGCTATATAAGCGATCTTTCTCGTCTAGTTTCCAGTCAAGTTACTAATCACGAACATAGAAAATATTTTTGTGATGGCTGTTTACAATTTTTTACTACTTTGAATATTCTTAAGCAACACATGCAAAATGATTGCAACTTTGTTAGAAATGATTTTCCTTCAAAAGAGTATATATTAGATAAATTTGGCAATATGGTGCCTGAAAATATATTAAAATTTCAAAACATTGAAAAACAAATGCAAGTTCCATTTGTCGTTTATGCAGACTTTGAATGTACTTTAAAACCTATCCAAAATGATTATGATGAAAATTCGTCACAAACTTACACTTTGAAAAAATTTGAACATATACCACATTCATTTGCTTATTATATTAAATGTTCATTTGATCATGTTGTTTCAAAATTTCATTTATATCGAGGGAGGGATTGTATCAAAAAATTTGTAGAAGATTTAGAATCGGATGTTAAAGCAATATATTCAAAATATTTAAAAAATATTACACCAATGTTAAAACTTACAAATTCTGATAGGGAAATGTTTCACAAGTCAACACATTGTCATATTTGCAAAAAAAGTTTTCTAAACATTTCGGATAAGGTGAAAGATCATTGTCATATCACTGGAAAATTCAGAGGTGCAGCACACTCAGTGTGTAATTTAAATTTCAAAATTCCAAACTTTATTCCAGTCATAATGCATAATTTAAAAAATTATGATAGCCACCTTTTCATAAAATCATTGTGTTTAGATAAGGAGCAAATTGATGTTATTCCTATGAATAAGGAAAAATACATTTCCTTTAGCAAATACCTCTGGGTAGATAAAATAAAATATAAAAATGGAAGAACACGAGATAGGTATTTAAAACTCAGGTTTATTGATTCATATCAGTTTTTGCCATCGTCTTTGGATAACTTATCAAGTATACTTGATGATTCTCAATGTTTAGAAATCAGAAAAGAATTCTCAAATGATTTACAGTTTCAAAATATAAGAAAGAAAGGTATATTTCCTTATTCATATATTGATGATATTTCAAAATTTGATGAAACAAATTTACCAGCTGCAGAATTATTTTATAATGAATTAAAAGATGAACATATTTCAAGTATGGATTATCAACGTGTTAAGGAAATTTGGGATATGTTTCAATGTCAAACACTTGGAGATTATTCGGACATTTATTTAAAATCTGATGTTTTGCTGTTAGCAGATGTTTTTGAAAATTATAGAAACCTTTGTTTAAAAACATACAAGCTCGACCCAGCACATTATTTTACTGCACCGGGATTAAGTTGGGATGCCATGTTATTGCACACAGGAGTTGAATTAGAACTTCTTACCGATCCTGACATGCTTCATTTTTTTAAAAAAGGTGTGAGAGGGGGTGTTAGTACTTGCGTACAGCGAAAATCAATTGCAAATAACCCGTTTCTTGTTAATTTTAACCCATTAGAACCCACGAAATATATAATTTATTTGGATGCGACCAATTTATATGGTTATGCAATGAGCCAATATTTACCTCAAAAAAATTTTGTTTGGATGTCTGAAGAAGAGATTGATAACATTAAACAAAATATTAGTAATATATCTGATACAGCAGAAACGGGTTATGTTCTTGAAGTCGATTTAGAATATCCCACAGAATTGCATGATGAGCACAATGATCTACCATTCTGTCCTGAAGGTCTAATTCCTCCCAATTCAAAATATTCGAAATTAGTACCAAATTTAAGAAATAAAGAAAAATATGTTATTCATTATATCTATCTAAAACAATGTTTGCGTTTTGGTTTAAAACTTACAAAAATACACAGGGCCATAAAATTCACGCAATCACCATGGCTTAAAGAATATATTGACTTAAATACAAATTTGAGAAATTCTTCAAAAAATAAATTTAATAAAAACTTATATAAGACTAAAAATAATAGCATATATGGCAAAACTATGGAAATGTGGATAGAAGGGTTGATGTAAAACTGGTATCACATTGGGAGAGAGTTGGTCATAAAATTAATTGTGCAGAGATGTTTATAGCAAAACCTTATTATAAAGATTGCAAAATATTTTCAGAAAATTTAGTAGCTTTACAAATGAATAAAACAAAAATTGAATATAACAAACCTATTTATGCAGGGTTTTCAATATTGGATATTTCTAAGACTGTAATATATAATTTTTTTTATGACTATCTTAAGCAAAGGTATGGAGAAAATGTTTCTCTTTTGTACACAGACACCGATTCTCTTATACTGGAAGTTTCAACCGAAAATTTTTACGATGATATGAAACACAACCTAGATAAATTCGACACATCTAACTATAATAAAGCTAATATTTATGATATTCCTCAAAATATTTCTGCGGTTGGTAAATTTAAAGATGAATATGCTGGTGAACCAATCAAAAGTTTTTATGGGACCGGTGCGAAAGCATACTGCGTTGAAACAGAACATAACGTTCTTAAAAAAGCAAAGGGTGTATGTCGCTCATCCATTCAAAAACAATTAACCATTACCGATTACATAAACGTAATTGAACAAAATTCTAAAGTGTATTGCACAATGTATGCCTTTAGATCACATTCACATACTATATATACTGAATTAATTCATAAATTGGCCTTGACTGCTGATGATGATAAACGATATTTAATTCCTGGGAGTAGTAAAACTTTAGCTTGGGGTCACCATGACATACAGTTACATGAATTGTGTAAAGCTGTTGATATTGTTAACAAAGATGAATAATGTAATTTATGTAAAATTATTTTATATATAATGAAAAACTATAATAGTTGCAGGTCAGTTGTTAGGTAATCGTTATAGAAAAATGATTGCTAATACTGTGTTAGTGTTGTCTGCTCTAATAGGGAATATAATATATGTTAATTATGTTCCGAAAACTCACCTTGCTGAGATTTGTATTAATACAAATAAATCAGATAATAAACCTGAATGTTGTTATGTAATGAAAATAACTAATATAAATGGTAGTACCATGTGGTATCACCAAGTCGATGATAAGTATATATCTTCAACAAGATATTTTAAGATAAAATACATGTATCCTAATAAAACTATAATTAATTCAGAATGGAATGTACTGTCACAACAAAGTGAGATTACTTGCGAATATTTTACCATTTTATACGTAACCCTTTCATGTTTCATCTTAATTTTTGTAATGTATTTATTTACATCATTTTTCTTGTGGAAAATATATAAATTTTTACACTAATAATAATCAATTATAGTAAAAGTAAGTGATATGTAGTGGGAGATCTCTCCGGATGGAGGGGGAAATATGGTATAAAAGAGTAAATATATCTGAACTGGACAGTAGTTGCGACGTTAAAGTTAGAAGTATAAACATGAATACTCCGAACACTATTCACCCTAATAAAGTAAATTCATATTATACTGAAGCATTTTCTCCAAGTTTAACTTCAAACAACATTTTCAATTCTGGTAGTGATAGTGATTTTAAAAACACAAGTGTTTTTCAACAGTGGTTTCATCCTTTAAATAAGTCTATCAATAAATATATATGCATTGGTTTAAGTGTGGAAGATTTTAACCCGTGTATCAAGCTGTCGGGAAATAAAGGAATTTCAATTCTTTTAAGTGAAAGTGAGTGGAGGGAAATCCTGATTTATCAAGGTGTAATAACTAGTAACCTGTTTTCATCAGAAATACATTGCGAGCCTTTAGAATTCGGAAACATTGGATTACACTTTGAAAAAATTCGAGATGAAATTCTCCTAAAAAGTAAAAAAAAATGGATTGTACATCTATCTAGGGAGAGAAACAGTTTGCAATTTGTGGCAGTTAATTCCAATGATAGAAAAAAGATTAACTCTTTTTAAAAATCAACAATTTAAACAATATTTTTCAATCTTTAAAAACAATTATGTAAATTGTGAAGGTGACATTGCAAATAAAATATATGAAGTATTAGCTGGGCAGGAAAACACGAGTGAAAATATTTGTGCAATTCTGGAGTTAGCTATTTCACATCCAACCATTCTTGAACGCAAAATCAAACAATTTTAACGATATGAAGAAAGTACAGTTCAATGAGAAGATAAACGAGGTTCATACAATAATCGCTTGGAGTTTCGCTTATAGACAAGCTAGAGAGAATATGTATGAACAATTGGCTAGGGATCGATTCCATTTCAAAAGAAGAATTGAACGCCTTGCTGCAATTTTAAATAAAGTTTTAACTAGGGAACATAGAGATAAAATTTTTTATAAACGTTTCACATGTAACCAATAGATAAAAATAAAAAAACAGTTAAATAAATGTAGTGTGTTTTATTTCATATTTAGGAATTACAGCTATAACAAGTATATATTATTTTAGTATTTCAGTTTTCGGAATCCAAGAATTGTGTGACTTATCCATTCCTAACCATTTAACATAAACTTTGTCTCCTTTTCGTCTTAATACTTTTTCAACTAGATACACATCAGGATGTTTCACTTTTTGCAACTCCTCTTCATAAAAACCTCCTTGAATATCATTATTTTTTTCATCTTTCAGTAAATATACTCTAGGGTTAGTTAATTTTACTTCTTTAACTTGGAAAATTTCATTAGACCAATTTGGTGTATACCCTTTTCGAAATGCCTCTCTATATTTACTTATTCGAACAAAATCGTCTTTTTTATATTTTGGGTTTTTGGGATCAAGGGTTTTTGGAAAAGTGTAAATATGTTTTAGAATCTCCTTTTCATTATTTTTATTAACTTTATCAGGTGCTAACCCAATTGTTTTATGCTTTGAATTATTATACCTTAACACAATATCGTTTAAAATCTCTACCCATTTGTAATTTCCCTGTAAGCTAAAATTTTTCCACATATGATTTTTTAATGTTCTATTTACTCTTTCCACAATACTTGCTTTTAAATTTGAGAATGTGCTATAGTGATTAATTTTATATCTATTCATCAACTCTTTAAAATCCTTATTAAAAAATTCTTTTCCCATATCGGTTTGAAGGTTTTTTGGAATATTATTAACTACTTTTAAAATATTATCCATGGCCGAAGTTACGTCTTGCGCAGTTTTTCTTTTAACAGGTTGAGTCCAGACATATTTGGAAAAAGTGTTTATTACTACTAAAATATATCGATACCCTTTATTAAATTTTGCATAGGGTAGCATCTCTACTAAATCAGGTTGCCACAAGTCATTTAATCCTTTAATTATTACACGTCGACGCTTAAAATTTTTTCTAGCTGGTTTATGTAATTCATTAACAACTTCTTCCTTGATGTTAGTTTGCTTACTCATGACTTCTAAATGTTTATTTTTCTATTTCTACACTGCATTTTATTAACAATTCCCCATAAAAATCTTCTAAATGGCTACTTTCAGGACGATGAAAAGAAAGAACATCCCCTTTCTTTAGTTTTAATCCGACAGGGTCAATAACTTTTTTTCCATTAATTTTAAGAAAAACATATTTTTTTGGGTACTCTGCCCCAATTATTGTAGCAGATTCTATAGGAAAAATATAATTAATTCTTTTGTCTTGTAAAAGTTGGTAAACTCCATCTGAGAGATTGTAATTTCCCATAAAAGGTAGCACCAAATTATAATATAATTTCACATCACTGATATCAACAATTTTTAAAACATTTTCCCTACTAAAATTGGGTGACAAGTTACTGTTTATATTATCCCTCCCAAATATGTGGGAGCCAAACTTATCAATAGACATCTTAGCAGTCAACGGTATAATAAACAATACTTCAATTATGACAAGTATTTATCCAATTATTTTTGCTCCTCGTAGTTCTTCTAAAATCGATATTATTTCATTTTGATGACCAGTATGTCCAGCCATTTGCGATGACATCAACAATTTCAATCTATCTATGATTTCGTTTGGATCGTCATAATATACATAATCTAATTTCTTTTTTGATAAATTTAACATAGCTCCCCCCTTTTTTGAACCAAGTCTTGTTGTTCTTTGACGCGTTTGAGGCGGTTGTAATCTCTCCAGGCTAGAGACGCTAGTGATACTTGAAGTGCTGGAAGTACTTCTCGGTTTAATAATTTTGTTTTCTATTAAGTATGGTTTAATAATTGTAAGATACTTTGGATCAGTGGTGCCTTGAATTTGGTCATTAGCATCATAATTTCTCCTGTAAGCATTAGTTCGTGTCAAAATATCCATATAGTTTTTAAGATCGTTCGAGGTGAAACCTTTGGGATCTTGAAAAAACAAAAGTTCATATAGTCCAGGGGTACCATTATATGCCACATTTTTAACTTTAATATTCTCTTTATCAAAATCAAGCAAACTGTCTCCAATTTGCCATTTTTCAGCATCGGCATCATGTCTTAGGCCGTGTGTGTTATCCAGATCTCGCTCGCCTTTAACTGACGCATCAACAAAAGCTCTTACTAGTGGGTGAAATGCTTCAAGATATTCATTGTAGGATGGCAATCTAGTTAGTTCTAAAATTTCGCGTCTTGTATCTTCTAGTGTAGGTTGCAAGGTTGATTCATCTTGATTTTCTCTAACTGTAGAGCTTAATCTCGGTCTTAACAAAGATCCGTTATCATCTAAAAATGCATCATCACTAGTCTCAAAAACTTCTTCATTTTGTAAAAACGATGGTACATCATATGGCAGATATCTTTGGTAAATATTAGATTTTCTTTTGGTTATTTCCTTTTTTTGTGGCGTAGAAAACAATGGTACTGAGGAAATTTCAGGTTTTATGTGCGCTTCCGTTTTAATGGTTTTAATTAATTCCCGTAAAGGTTGAGTGATCGGTTTGAATTCTTTTTCCTTACGAAATTCAGTCTCAGCAATATCTGATTTTAAAGCATTATATTTTTGTTTAACATCCTTTCTCGTTTTTATTAACTCTTTAATTGCTCTTTCATCCATCTTTATGAAAGTTATGATGTTTACTGAATACCAAAAATTTTAGTAAACTGTTATATACTCTAAAGAAAAATAAAATTATCAAATCCTTTTCTATAACGCCCATCATTTAACGGACAATCTTTATCAATTACGATGAAATCATAATACTTTTGCCAACATAAAGCGCACATATCTTTAAATTCTTGAAATGACATATCACTGTTCACATGGTCGTTATATATATGTTTTAAGTTGGTGGCATCCTGTTGAAAGATAACAAGCAAATTAGCGTTATCTCTTATTAACTGTTTAGGAATAGAAGAATATGTCTGACATAAATAAAAACAGTCGGTATTTTTATGTCGTCCAAAACAAAAATAATCTCTCATAATTGTTTGGTCACAACAAACAATATCATCAAATACAATAACAGAATTTGATTTTATGTCATTAGGTGGTACAATGTCCTCAGCATTTGATGACTCAAAATAACCTATGAATTTTAGCGGAGTTAAAAGGGTTCTTAAATATTCATATTTGGGTTGGTACAGTGATTTCGAATAAACATATACATTTTCAAATCTTAAACCATTAACTTCTGTCAGAAGCGAAATTATTACGTTAGTTTTTCCACAGCCTGAGGGACCTACAATTAAACAGCGTTTACAACTTCCACCAAATAATTCACCATGTTTTCTATACGTATCTTGAGTAAACTCAAAATTTTTTATTGGTAAAGAGATATTTTGCTTTTTAATCTTCATCCTTTCAACATCACTATTTAAATAAGAACATTACAAAATATTACTCATTTTATATATAATGGTTAAACATATTACTTTAAGTAGCAGTCGCGCTAAGAGTGTTAAGAGGAAAGGTAGGGGTGCGGTTAACACCTTGATAGATAAATTACCCATAGAACTCCATTTACCTTCATACAAGTTTTGCGGTCCTGGTACAAAATTAAAGAATAGGCTTGCTCGAGGTGATAAAGGTATTAATCAGTTAGATGAAGCTTGTAAAGAACACGATATAGCATATTCAACATATTCTAATTTAGAACAAAGACATAAAGCAGATCAGGCTTTAGCCAATAAAGCTTTTAAACGATTCAAAGACAAAAATTCTAGTATAGGTGAAAAGTTATCTTCACTGGTTGTGACTGGAATAATGAAAGCTAAAACAAAATTGGGTATGGGTTTGAGGAGAAAAAGAAAACAAAAGCGTAAGAAAGGTGGTCAGATAACTTTTAATAATGCTGTTAAAAAAGCGCGTAAAGGTATCATCGGTAAGAAGTTTAATAATATAAAAAATGCTGTTAGCGCAGCTTTGTCATCCATTAAAAGGGGGAAATTAAAAGTTATAGAACCTAAGCAAAGAATCATTCCAATTCCAAAAACTGGAGGAATTTTACCATTAATACCACTTTTTGCTGGATTATCTGCTTTAGGAGCTTTGAGTGGCGGCGCTGCTGGTATTGCACAAGCCGTGAATTCAGCTAAAAACGCGCAAAAAAAATTAGAAGAAGAAAAGAGACACAATAGGATTATGGAGAAAATATCGATAGGGAAAGGGCTTTATTTAAAACCTTATAAGAAAGGGTGTGGTTTATATTTAAAACCATATCCAAAAAACTGTTAAAAAAAACCTTTAACAAATTTTGATTTAATCAAATATGCAAAATTGCTAAAACTGCCGAATTTTAGAGGAGTTTTTATGAGAACAAATTTACCAACCAAAATAAAAAAATATGAAACGGGTGTTATTAATTTGGATGACAATAGGGGAGAAGGCACACATTGGACTGCCTATATTAAAAGAAATAAACATATAAATTACTTTGATAGTTTCGGTAACCTTAGACCGCCAAAGGAAGTAATAACTTATTTTTTTAGCGATGGTAGCCATAATAACGTAAAATACAACTACAATAGATATCAGTCTTTTGACACTTTTACATGCGGTCAATTATGTTTACAATTTATTTATAATAATGTGTAATTATGTTTATATTTTATTCCACTCGAAACCATCATGTCGTTTACTATTGCTCTTTCTGGTGACTCCGCTGTATTACAGTCAGTATTTCATCCTCCAATCTACTTAGATTCTAACTCCTCATATGTTGTCGGACTAACAAATTTTGAAACTTTTAATGCCATACCAAATATAGATGACACAAATAATAAAGTTTATTTTGGAAAAAATAATGAGTTTTTACAAATTCCACCAGGAAGTTATGAAATAGATGATATTAATAAATATTTACAAAACCAGTTTGAAAAGAAAGGTATTTCATTTCATCTTTATGCAAATAACAACACACTAAAATCATTGATTAAATCCACTACAGATATTATTTTCAAGGAGGGAACAATAGGTACACTTTTAGGGTTTCAAGAGGGCACTATTCCTGGTGATGGAAAACCGAAAATGTCAGAAAATCCTGCAGAGATTATAAAAGTCAATTCTTTATGTATTGATTGCAGTATCGCTGAAGGATCCTATCTGAACGGAAAGCCATTGCACATTATTCATCAATTCTTTCCTAATGTTAGTCCGGGCTTTAAAATTATAGAAAGTCCTCAAAATATTATTTATTTTCCTGTTACTGTTAACGTAATAGATAAACTTACTGTAAAAATAATAGATCAAAACTTAAAACTTGTTAATTTTCGAAACGAAATTGTTACAATTAGATTACATATAAAACAGCTATAATGGTTATACTATATAATAGGAATGTCTTAGAATGTGATAAATTATTCAAAAACAATAATGTTAAAAGGTATAAGAAGAACAAACATTTAAAATTTAAGATTAGTAGAAAGTCAAACACACAACGGATAACACGTGAAAACAAAATTTTTCTTAAATCCCTGGGTTTAAAGATATTAGTATAACATGGATATCCTAAATGTATCACAAAATATTAACATAGACAATTCAATCACACATTCAGAATTTCATGCTTACGAACCATATTTACCATCAAAATTGGGGAATAATGATGAAATTATCATTCCTATTCATGAAGTAGAAAAATATACGCTTCCTTCCGAAAGCTTTCTTCACATAGAGGGTAAATTAACTAAAGAAGATGGGAAAGTTTCAACAACATTAAAACTTGTTAATAACGGGATAGCTTTTCTTTTTAAGGAAATACGTTATCAGTTAAATGGCGTTACGGTAGACTCGGTTAGAGATGTTGGATTAACTTCAACAATGAAAGGGTATTTATCGTATAACAAAAACGAGTGCAACAAATTAAAAAATGCCGGCTGGTTTCCGGGAGAAGCTTCCAAGGTAGTCGATTCTGCTACAGGGTTATTTAGCGTTTGTATCCCACTTAAATTTTTAATGGGTTTTTTTGAAGATTATAAAAAAATAATATTGAATTCAAAACAAGAACTTATTTTAATTCGAGACAATTCGGACAAAAATGCTACAATAAATACTAATGGGAATGAAAATCCCAAAATTGAACTCACCAAATTGACTTGGAATGTGCCTCACATATCAGTAGCTATCCCACAAGAATTAGCTCTTACGAAACTTATTGATAGAAATACAAACATATTAATTGCATTTAGAAGTTGGGAATTAATAGAATATCCGGAATTAACAAAAACAAGTCGTCACAACTGGCCTGTCAGAACTTCGACTAAGGTGAATACGCCTCGCCATGTAGCACTATGTTTTCAAAAAAATTTGCGAGATAAAGTTACAACAGATATGAGCAGATTTACTGATATTAAATTACGAAACATTAAAGTATATTTAAATTCAGAAAGGTACCCATATAACGATCTATTTTTAGACTTTGATAAAAATAGGTATTCATTATTATATGATATGTTTTCACAATTTCAAAAATCATACTATGGTCTATCACCCGAACCAATTTTTTCCCCAGAGGAATTTAAAGATTATGCACCTATCACCTATATTGACTGTTCACATCAAAAAGATTCAATTGAAAGTGGTCCAATTGTTATGAGAGTAGAATTTGAATTACACAGTGACCTTCAAGATGATGTTTCTGCTTACTGTCTTGTGTTACATGATAAAATATTTAGTTATAATCCACTAACCAAAAGTGTTAAACAACTTTAATAGGCATGCGCAATTATTTCTATATAATAAGTTTATTTCATATACGATTTTTAGTATTCGGTAGATAGTTATGAACACGCAATATTCAAAACTATTAGCCCAACACATTAAGGAATTAAATAAACTAAAGCAATTAATTGACAGCTATTGTTTAAGAAGAAGGATGTTTAGAAAGTTTAAGTATTTGAAGATTTAACTATGAATACTGTTATTGATATTCAAGGATTTAAAATAGAAAATAATGAGTTTATTACAAAGGAGCTAGCAGCATATGATGGATATCATATCACACATTATATTTTTAAGCGACCATTTCAAATGGATCTGCTACCACCAGATTTGCATAAACAGGCTATATGGGTGATGAAAAACCATCACTGCATTCCATGGAACGAAGGATTTACACCGCTACACAAATTTTCCGATATTATTAAATATTTAACACTCAAAAGTGATTTGGTGTACGTAAAAGGAAAGGAGAAGGCTGACATCATTCGCAAATATAGTCACAAACCTGTTATTGAATTGGATAATCATCCAACTATACAAGCTGATCAACCACATTGCTTTTATCATGCAAAGGACTATTGCATCTGCGCCTTAACTAATGTTTTTAATTTGTATAATCATTTTTTAATGGATGATAAATAAAACATAATAAATTGTATTAAGGTGTTTTATTAAGCAGTTATTTTTTCACTTAAATGAAAACATAGTTTTGCAATATTGATATAAACAATAAACACAATAACAAATAATTCTTTCCCTCTTAGAAGCTTATAGAAAATTCAAACATGTTTTGACGTCCAGAAATCTGTTTCAAGTTAATCTTATCTTGAAATTTTCTTCTAAAATCTTCAGATAGATCTTGACAACGTGATATTCGTTTCCAGTCAACTCTATCTTGAAATTCTTCTATAAACTTTTCAGTAATGTTTTGATTAGCAGAGATCCATTTCCAATTAACCCTATTTTGAAATTTTCTTATGAAGTCTTCAGATAGATTTTGACAAGGAGAAAGCCATTCCCAGTCAACTCTGTTTTGAAATTATTCTATAAACTTTTCAGACAAACCTTGATATTTATTTTGACAAAGAGAGATCCATTTCCAGTTTACTTTATCTTGAAACTTCCTTATAAAATCTTCAGACAGATTTTGGGAACGGGAAATCCGCTTCCAATTAACTTTGTCTTGGAATTCTTCTATAAACTCTTCACTTAGTTTCTGATATGCAGATATCCATTTCCAGTTAACTTTATCTTGAAATTTTCTTATGAACTCTTCAGATAGTTTTTGACTATGAGAAATTCTCTCCCACTTAACTTTGTCTTGAAATTCTTCCATAAATTTTTCAGACAGCCATTCAAATTTGGATATACGCTTCCAATCAATAAGTCTTCTATTAAGATAGTCAACTACTAATAAATTAGTTGCAGAGCATTCATAAAGCTTCAACAAATCCGATATTTCTAGCTTTTCAAGTATTTCATCGTAAATATAATTATCCATTTTATTTAAGCTAAAGACTCTTTAGAAGTTTACGGCAAAACTGAAATGTGAAGCTTCCTTTCAATCGATATATTATATAGCTTTTCCCCCACCTTTTCACAGCTTAGGGAGGGGGTAAAATAACGCTGACCATCATTAGCCAAATTTATGGAATAATCACTAACATTTCAATATAAATTGGTTTAGTGACATGATTAAAATTGCTAATCCCTATTGCAGCACATAATACATCAAGACCATTACTCTGAGGGGTTGTGTGTAATCTACCTTCTATTACTGAATTCTCATATACCTTTCGAAATTGAGTTCTGCATACTGCATACAATTCTTCATGAACTATGTTATGAGAAATTGTTCTTAACGATACATATTTAGCTATATTAACAGTCTTTTTTAATTTTCGATGAAAACTAAAATTGTATATATCACCAAACTTGGTGGCACAATAATTACACATATTTAGCAATGTTTTTAAAAGTCATTAAAATTTATTAAAAAACTTGTTAACTATACAACAATTTAAGTCATCATTTACTTCTTCAACCCCCTTTTCTTTGGTCAAGAATTCTTGGACAAGTGTTACTGGAAATAGTTCTCCATATCCCAAACGATGTAGCTGGTCTACAACAACATTAATACACACAGATCGTTCGGTAAATGTGTCACACATCATAATTCCATTAATACACTTTTGAAAATTCACATGATAATTATTACAATAGTATGCGTAATAATCTTCCCAATATTTAAAACTCGTACGATCTTCAAAGTATTGATGTTGCAGCTCTGCGTATTCTTCTAATAAATGCAGTCTAGTCAAGTTAACAGCTTTATGAAAGAATATACTAATTTCCGAATTGCAAATACCGCACAGATCCATAACACTAAATATTATTAGTATCTTGTGACAGCGCTGCAGTGGTACTAAAGACGCGACTAATACATGAATGCTCTTAAGCTACGATCCCTTCTCTCACACCCCTCCTATGCATAATTTGGAGTGGGAAATTAGCGCGCCTTGCTGGAAGGGGTCAGATGCTTGAAGGCGGGGTTTAGGTGGGGGCGAGCAATCAGATGCTTGGAGGCGGGGCTTGGGGGCGGGGCTTGGGTGGGGGGTCGACCAATCAAAAAGTGGTGGGGGGTGCAATCTGCTCCGGCTAAGTATATCTACTAGTACTGGCAACGAAAAATCACATCAGAAAGTCTCTATATATATATATATATATATATATATATATATATATATATATATATATATATATATATATATATTATATGTGTGGTTAATTTGCAACTTTTTAAACTTCAATATTTTTACAATTGCCATTTGCTCTAAGGATGGCCTCAAGCCGTTTTGGTAAACTTAATACAAGCTTTCTTGTCACTTCTGGTGGAATATTCTCCCACTCTTCTCTTATTCGATTTTTAAATTCTTCTTTATTTCTAACCTGATGTTTCCTAACGCGACGCTTTAATTCTTCCCACAAGTGTTCTATAGGGTTAATGTCTGGTGATTGCGGTGGTGCGTGCAGTTGTTGGCGGACATTATGGATCATCCATTCACGCACAAGCCTAGCTGTGTGCTTAGGGTCGTTATCTTGTTGGAATAAATAGCGGCCATCAAGTTCAAGTTTTTGAACACTTGGGTTTAAGTTGTTCCTCAAAATGTTTAAATAGACATGCTGATCCATAATTCCGTCAATGAATGCTAAATTGCCTACCCATTTGCTGACGTGCACCCCCATAATAAAACGTTACCTCCTCTATTCTTAACTGTAGGACACACATTTTCAATTTTTAAAGCAGTATTTTTTTCCGCCAAACTTTATCACGGCCGTCCGATCCAAAAAGGTTCATTTTTGTTTCGTCGCTGAAAATAACAGTTTCCCAAAACTCCCCGGTCTTGTTCGCACGTTCTCGGGCAAATTCCAAACGCTTTTTGCGATTCTTCTCGGAAATTAAAGGTTTCCTTCTGGCAACACGTTCGTTATAACCAGCCCGATGTAAACAGTTCCTACTAGTTTGAGGGCTAACATTTTTCGAGAACTCTTCCTTGATTTCTTGTGCAACTTTTGGGGCGCTTACTTTAGAATTTATTCTAATTTTCTTCACAACACTAGACTCCTCTCGCGCAGTTAGCTTCCTAGGACGAGCAGAGCGTGGCCACACTTTATAACAACCTGTGGATTTATACTGATTTATTATGTACAGCACAGTCGCATGTGATTTACCAATTATATTTTACCGATTTTTCTAAAGGACTTTTTCTCTTTCCATAAATCTATTATGATTTTTCTAACAGGAATTGGAACTTCACAGTTCTTGTCACTCATTTTGCTTCAACTACAGGCAAAACAGACTTAAAACTGGCGTGAGTAACAAACTAGATTTATTTGTTTTAACGGAAGTTTGACAGAGGCCAACTCGATAAAGTATTTTATTATTTATGGCACTGTACAGCTTTTTCTTATGATGTATGGAGACTTTTTTGATGTGATTTTTCGTTGCCAATACTGTTTCATTTTCTAATGTTCAGATAAAGCGTGTCAAATTACATTATTTTTGTTTTAATTACTCCTAAGGAGATTGTCGACACTTACCTGAAAGGTACTGATAGTTAAGTTTGAATAAGGAGGCAAACCAAATACTTAAATATTGAAAAAAAGGTAGTGTATGGGGACTTTTTTGACCGACTGTATAATAATATTTTTCTATATTAAGATTTTGTTACAGGTTGCTTATAATCCCCATTAGAAAATTCGGCATAAATGCTATACATTCTCGTTATGCTAGGGGTAGGATCTAGGTACTCCCTTTGGGTGTTACCCCTGTTTTTTAAGTACATTATCCACTATCTTTATTGCATGACACGTTCTGCGGAAAGTCTGGTTTGAATATTGTCATAGTTATGTTATTTCGAAAGTTACTTTGTCATACAGATAAAATTGTAAGAAATAGTTGTCTTCTAATACAAAAGTTAGCGGAACAAAAAGAGTTATAAGACATCATTGTTGCCAAAGGTGGACACATAGATTGAGGCAATGACTCAACCAGTTGTTGCCAACCTACTGTACCGCAGAAACCTTTGATCCTATTTATAAGCCATCCATTATATCCTTGTGGGTTTATATTCTTTACACTTGCTAATAGTATAAGACAGCTTAATATGATCATAGCAGGTGTATCCTGTAATATGTATCCAACATCATCAAAGAACTCTAGAAACTCTCTCATCCTTTCATCATTTATTGCTAAATTTCTAAAGTCTAAGGGAGCTGTTCTACTTATTACCAATTGAGTTCCAGCAGTTTTGAAAGCATCTTTCATTTGTTGCCACGGAGCAAGGGAGTATTTTGTTAAGTTCGCCATAATACCAGCTGCGGCACAAGTTAGTCTTCCAGGATTAATATTATGATGTTCTTCTTCTCCATAAAATCTAGAAATGTTGTAAGCTAATGCCAAAGATAACTCTGTAGATGTAGGTTTATTGTCCCCAGTGTATAAGACTGGAATTCTTTCTTGTTTTAAGATAATTTCTCTAGATACTGCTGGAATAGATGCTGCAGCAGTAACTGGCTTTACACGAATTTGTGAGAAGTTACTTAATGTTCCACCAACATAATTATCTGGCATTTTGATGATATGATTATATTGTAACTTTTATTGACTTAATCTTCTTATAAAACCAATAAAGAATTAAAAGTGCAATTTTGATTTTATTTCTGTCAATATAAGGCCATTTATGTAATACAATATCCAATTTATTACAAAGATTTGTATTTACTGCGTCGATAGAATTAAAGTTAATACTATCCAGTTAATTCATATCATCATCCGAGTCATCTATGCAAACTGAGCATTTTAAAAGTCCAGATTACACAAAATAATTTTTGAAGCGGCCTACGGATTTGGCCAAGCTACCAAGTAATGAATTAGTAGCAGTAGATGTGATAATAGGATGCAGACTTACGACGTACAACCGCGTTCTACAATGCGGAAATGTCATCATTTCCAAGCTGACCAAACAATCTTCCTATCTCTTCTGGAATGGGAGGAAAGTTATATTCAGGGAATGGAAGGTGATTAAGTAATGGCGGAGGATATTCCAAAGGTATGTGGTGGGGTGAAGGAGATCTTGGAATTAAAGATTAAAGTGGATTTTCTCGAATCGGATGGATGATATCAGGACTATTTCGAAGGTTTGAAGGTGGTGGAACAGCCTATCGAAGATAAATGGGAGGTGGTGGCTCAAGTGAAATTGGAGGAGGGATTTCAGATACGAACGGTGGCAGATCAGGAGCAACTGACTCTAATAAAGGAGGATTGTGAATGAGTGGCATTAAAGGTAGTTCAGGTTCTTCATTATTTGGAATGTCTTCATTCCAATTTGCTCATCTAAGCCCTCTACAAAATGGAAAGCTTGCCTAAGGAAGTTCCCAAGATTAAAAAGACCATCTGCTAATTTATCCCAAGTTTCATTCATTGGGGGGGGGGGGGGGTGCACGATCCATTGCCTACTAACATAATCATGCAGTAATCTGAATATTGCTCCATCTTCCATATTATCTTAGTTAAAATATAAAAAAATAAATAATTTTTTCAGAAAAACAACATTACAAAATAATCTGTAAATACTCGAATGCTGGTACAATCTGTTCCTCTGGTAAGACAGCTAATGCATAAAACTTCCTTAACAAATTTCTTCCATTCAAGTTTCCTTCGATTTGTCGCACTACTCCCAACGTCTTAGCAAAACAGCCTACAAAGAATAATATGCAGGTTAATTTTAAAACAGCTGGGTTAAGAAAAATACCACATAACTTTTTTTAGAACATTACCTGGCTTCTTATAGCCGCTCTAATTCGGCTGTAAATTAATGTAAATTCATTTTCTTTTTTGTTTTAATTCAAATAATTTCTTTATCACATACTTAATGTTTCAAAGTATGTTATTTAAAAGAAATTAAGCCTCACTTTAATACTTTAATAGTATACAGGTAATTTTGCTTTTACAGTAAAGCTGTATTATAACGTACACGCTTATAACATACCCACGTCCCGGCAGTTACTATGAATCTATTTTAATTTCTGATATAACATATGGATTTTTAAGATCCCCTTGAAGACGTTATACTCTAGTTTTACTGAACTCTTGCTGATGTACTATTGCTTTAAAAAAGAGATATTAGGAGAACAATAAAATCTTGGTATTTTATAAATTAATTTTTTCTAAAGAGACATGACATGAATACCTGACAAAAATGAAAGAAACATCCACGTAGAGAAGCTTGAGGGTAAGTGGCTCTTAAAGCATCAACAAGTGCAACTTCGTAGTCCGTCACCACTGTTTCATTCACGAAATTTGGAAAAGTCCGCAACAGGTAGGAAGTGGCTCTTAAAGCATCAACAAGTGCAACTTCGTAGTCCGTCACCACTGTTTCATTCACGAAATTTGGAAAAGTCCGCAACAGGTAGGCAAAAAAAAGCTTCATACAAAACGCTTATTCTCCCCTCCACGAAAACGTGGATAATGGGGAAAGCCTAAAAAGGGCGAAAATGGTGATAATTGTTTGTAAATGCCTTTTTTCATTTCTGTAATTGTTTACTTTATGTGTACTTTATTGTATTAGATACTTTTGAGTTGTGTAATAGTTATTTATATAGCAAGTTGCAAAAAACATATTTTTTGCACTAGATGTGAACAACACATTGTGTGCAAGTTTTTTTGTAATTCACAAACACAATTTCATAATAATGTTGTTTCCTTGGTAAAAATGAATGAATGTATGTCAATACGTGTTTGTTTATGTATGAATAACCTCATTTTAGTACTAGTGTTAAAGTAAAATCAGTTTAGCACTGAAATACATGAAAATCAATGTCAAACAGATTACTTGTCGGAACTGAATTACAAAAAATGTATTCATTAGCACTAATAAATTATATCAGTTCAAATTAAAATAAGATACCTAATGTTTTTATGTCTGTTTACTATACTTTAAAAATTATGTTGCTGCAATAAAATAATTAGGAAGATAAACTGTATATTGAAATAAAAGTTATAAAGCTGGTCATATTTAAATAACGGAAAACGTAAATTGAGTCCCGCCTTCATATTTTTACGTAAATTGAGTCCCCTAGTCAAAATAATAATACGTAAATTGAGTCCCGGGTTCCAACAAGAGCTTCGTAAATCGAGTCCCGGGATTTTTAAGTATCTATACAGTGTTTCAATTAAGTACTTGTGAAAAATTACACATTTTCATTTCTTCGAAAAACCGACACGCCATATGAACTTTTCATCTTAAAATTAGTCAAAGAACCACCCTTTAAAGTTTGTACAAGTACATAATTGAAACCCTGTATAATAAGAGAGGTAAATAAACTACCATTAGACACCCTCAAAAATTTTATTACAAAACATTTAAAATAGTACCAGAATTAAGAGATTATAAATATACAATTTATATCTATATAATAAGAGGTGTACAAATTTTTATTAAAAAACATTTAAAATACAATTTATATCTATATAATAAGAGATGTACAAATTTTATTAAAAAACATTTAAAATAGTACAAGAATTAAGAGATTATAAATATACAATTTATATCTATATAATAAGAGAGGTACAAGTTGCATTAAAAAACATGTAAAATAGTACAATAATTAGAAGATTATAAATATACAATTTAAGAAATATTTATTGGAAGGAACTTGAAAGAAACTTTCTTTACAAACTCGAATAAGGAAATGTGACAGTTGCATAGGTCAGCTATTGCTTCCCTTAAAAAGATTTCCTTCTCAATAATAGTTTTTGATTTTTTGGTCGACTTGCTTCTAAGATGAATATAAGTTTCACTTTGAATTCCTTTTAAAACTTCAATAAATATGGAAATATTGGGATGTGGAGAATTAAACATTCTATTAAGTCGAGCATGAAATGATTCACAAGAGTTAGTGGTTCTATTAGCAGAACATGAAAATTCGGCCCATATCTGTGGAGGAAACGGCGCTTCTTCTGATATATAATTTTCTAATACATAATCGCAAAATTCAGTTACCGTTTGATCATCTGGAAGTTCTGCCATTATATAATCAGTAAAAACAGTTGAAACGTCTTCAGGTCTTAGAAAGGCAAGTCCAAAGAATGACTTTAAAAAATTTGCCTTTTCTGATTTCGATGCATATACCCGAGCTAAACCAATAGACTGAATTTTGCGATACCAACTTTGGCCGAGATGAAAACGACATCCCTTAATTTTTGTTTCTGTGAGCACTGATTGAACACTCACATGTATGGCCTTTTCAAAATCAATAAAAATATTTTTCGGTGAGAATCTCAATCCTACATTTAAACAGGTGTTAACTAAATGCCTAAAGCAATTTTCATAACATTTCACAGTTTTGTTGGGAAGAAGAAAAAAAGCAAGGGGTACATACGAATCATAATGTAAGGCATGAAAAGTGAACAGTTGATAAAAATATTTAGGGCAACTTTTAAACGTACCATCCACATAAACTGTATCTGAACGGCATAGCGCTTCTAAATTTTTCTTCGTAGAAAATCCGAGAATCTTACTTTGGAGATCGTTGACGATCACAAAATCTTCATTAGCATTGGTCTTGATGTCCATATTTCCAACAGCAGAGAGGGTTTCTTCAGTGGATCTGGGATTCACGTGTTTCGACTGTCGGGCGTTCAGCATGTTCCTTTTGATTAAGGATATGTCATTCCTTGTAAGTGTCTCTATATCATTGTTTTTTAGAGCTAGGTGAATAAGCTTAGAAGGTCTTGCACAAATATCGTCGGAAGCTTTACGTTTTAATCCGTTGCTTAACTTCTGACGCTCTAACTTGTTTTCTTCTAGTGGTTCATGCGAGTGAGGTGATGGTCCTGCCAATACTTCTTCATTTTTTCCCAGTTTTAAGAACGATTTACAGGTATTTTTACTACACATCCATCTTTCGGTGTTATTCGCCAACGTTTTGTGAAAGCGAAATTTATATCCATGTAGAACTTCACTAATTATAACTTCCATATTAAAATCAGTCGATACTACTTGATGCTAACGCGAACAAATACTAAATAATGTACAGACAAAATCATCGAACAACCCCAATTTATAATAACACCGCAATAAATTACTTAATTGCTTTTACCTGATTTTATGATAGCCGGACGGAATTTACGTAGGCCCATAAAACACCCGGGACTCGATTTACCTACCTGTAAAAATAATTAACAAATAATTAACGAATATGGGACTCAATTTACACCGACCCTTAAATAACTATGGTCTCTGGGCAGGATGACCATAAACAATTTATTTATCCAAGCAACTCGGAGCAAATATTTACACAATACAATCATCTTGTGCATATTTAAAGCATTCTACTATCATGATCCATGCAAGTCGCGAAAACGGTTAATGTCTGCATAAAGGTGGGTCTCCTTGGAACAGCCTTGAAAGTACCATCAATAAATAAATGTGTATTGAGATTCACTGAAGTTCCTAATTAAGTCTTCATTTCCGAAAATGACAGCACAATCTCCACCAGCATTTCCAGCACCTGAAAAAAACGTCCAGTAGTGCAATTAGAGTATCTAGACTATTCACTTGATTGACAAATTTCTGTCAATTCTTCTAAATTTGCAGGGACATTTGGAGTTGTTGTCTGCCTCCACCTCAGCATAGAGGATCTAACAGCATTGAATGGTACATTAACTGCACCATCTGTATTTCTAAATCAAAAAATATTTCATTTTCATACAGAGCTTTGTCTAGAAAAACAACAAACATTCGAAAATCTTCTACAAAAAATTACCCGAACCTTTAAAGGTATACGAGTATTATTAATGAAAATATCTTCATATAAAAAGACATAATCCATATCCAAAAAATGTGTGTGTTGTAGGTATTACTTCCACTATAAAGGGTGGTCGTTAAGTACGTTCAAATATTTTGATGGGCGATTTTTAGTAGTTTGTATTTAAGAAGCTACAATTCAGAGAAAAAAAATCGGCCAAGTGTAAGCTATATTTGCACAATTAGTGTTCCGTGCCATCAGCCCCCCACTTAACCTGAGCAAACCGACGTTCTTGACCAGTAAGAATGATAAAAATAAAATTAATACACAATAAGGTTGCCAAAACGTTTTAAAGTAATTCCTTACCTTGTAGCAGCATGCTCGTAGATATTTTTAAAGTGCCACTTTCTCTGACGCAGGCTTCCCTCAACTGCCTTCTAAATTCAGCTGCTCGAATGTTTACTTCTTCCCTGGGATGGTTGTAATGGGCAGTCATTACTGCAAATTCTCCAGTTGCTGTAATCTTCGCCGATGCCTAGATCCTAGTTGTTTTTACAGGCCATATACCTAAAGAACAGAAGCAAGATATAGCCATACATGGTGAATTTCTGAAAACTGTTCGAAGAAGTAGCCCCACTCCACGATGTCGATCAGAAAGGAAAAGTTTTACAGGCAGTTCTTTAGTGATTTTTACCAACGCCTTTTCACATGCAGTCTTTTCTAGATCCCCGTCTATCAACCCCCTTTGAATTAAACTGATCAACAAAAAAATCGGCAAAAGCGATTTTTACTCGACTTTTCAAACTGCTATATCTTTTTGAAAACTTAACTTTTTTGAGAGCGGTTTTCGGATATCGATAGCTCGTCTTTCCCAGATTAAGCATCACGAAATGGAAACGACATTTTCATGCTATACAGGGTGATTAAAGAGGTGATGTAAAACTACTGAAAGTTTAGGTGTGTGCCAATGAATTTTTTTGGTCGTTCCAACATAGCGCGTTAGCAAACTGATATCGATATCTCCAGACCTGTTCGCCGGAATTTCAATTAATGGTATTTGGCGGAAAATACAGGAGGAAACAAAAAAAGCACACAAATTTTGGAAGCGTAATTTTTAAATCGCTGTAGCTCGAAAACGGATTGATAGACTTTGTCGGGCTTTTTAGGTATTGAAAACGCTTTTCGTCTAGAGTTTTTCCTGATAAACTGTTTTTTTTTCAAGGTCAAAATGTTTTGGTTGTATAGGGGTGAACTAAAAAGTGAATGAAAAGTATTGTCAACAAGAAGTTTTTTTTAATTTGTGCAAATTGAGCAGTATGCGTTTGTTTTCTTCCAGAACTAGGGCGTTTTGTTCAAGTTTCGATTAGTTATATACAGTATATGGCAAAAAATTGTCTACATATTGGAAAATTTTGTGATTGGTTATTATTAATTGTTTTTATTGATTTAGGTTACCAGATGTTGCTAGGTCGACATTGCACTGGGATGATTTAAAATTGAATATACAGGGTATCTTAAAAGTAGCGAATCGCGATTTTATAAACCAAAATTATAACATTTTTTGTTGAACAAATTAATTTAAATTGAATATATTGGGTACTATCTAAAAGAAGCAAACTAAATAAATTTAAGGGAGTTTTTGACTGAAAATTCGTTATGGGAACAAAAAATTTATTAATAAGCAACAAACGAATTTGACATTAACGATATTTTTGAGTACAAGCATTAATAAATAGAAAACATATTAGGACAAAAAATTATTTTTAATATCTGGTAGGTCCACCATTGCTACGCTGCACATCCGCTACCCTTCTTAGCATACTGCCCACCAAGTTCATAATTAAATTCTGAGGAATAGCTATAATTCAAATCATTCTCACTTTCATTCAGTCTCCTTTTCATCCTGCTCCACACGAGCTCAATAACATTCATATCTGGTGATCTTGCAGGCCACTCCATGCGTTCAAGAGTATTTTGCCTCAATAATTCTTGTACAGTTCTAGCTCGGTGGGGACGCGCATTGTCATCCACCAAGACAAAACCGTGCCCGAAATTTTGGGCAAATGGTATAATTATCTCATTCAAACACCAATCCCTGCACCTTTCTCCAGTCATCGATTCTCCTATCAACACAACTAAATCCGTTTTCCCATTTACCATAACTCCGCCCCAAACAAGCACACCCCCCACCTCCAAATGGTACTCTAGCATCCATATTTTCTTCTAGATATCGTTCGTTCCTTGCCAAACTACAATTCTCCCGTCACCTTGAAACAAATTAAGCCTTCATTCATCTGTCTACCTACTTCACTCTGCTATTCCCCAGTTAATATGAACTTCAGCCCACCTTCTCCTTGCAGTTCTGTGAGCAGCCGTTAAAGGGCAAACACGATCGTGGAGTCTTCTTCTGACTCTCTGGGTCGAAATTCCTACTCCTGTTGCTCTTCTAAAATTATTGCCAATTCTTGTGGCAATAAAGCCAATCCTGTCGGTCAGTGGTCTTCTTGACGCGACCGGAGCGGCCTCGATTCCTGTATTGGGGACTCCCCTCAGTTCGGTTCCTGTCTAGTACACTTTTAATAGTAGATACTGTTGACCCCATTACTTCAGCTATGTCTTCTAAGGTTCGGCCTATTTGGGGCAACCTGTTAAATAAAGTTTTATAAATCTTTCGTTTTAATTCTATTACTTTTCAAACTTATCGCACTACGTTTCTCAACTCATTTTCACTTAATCAATGCATTTTTGGTTCTGTAAACAGCAAACCTTTTGACAGGAATTATCTGACTGAAATATCTATGACAACATACCTAATAACAATGAAAAAGACTACCTCTATGCCAATAAATTAAATGTAACACAACGACGGTGAAGTACTAATACCTCGTAAGCCCAAAAATGCAAATTTTCAGGAGAAGCAAAACAAAATTTTTCATTTAAAGTGTTTAACTAAGATATTTTTTTTCTTTTAGGAAAACGATTTTAATAATAAACATTTGCACAAAATTAAAATTTTTTATTGATTTTTGTTGTTTTTACATTTTTAGTGTGGCATGCGAGGTATTGGATCACAAATTTTGTTTTTGGAGGTGGGATGCGCATTTTATTCTTTGTAAACCAGATACTTTTTTAAGAACAAAATACAAATGATGTATATTATTAACTTAGTTTCATTCACAACAGTAAGTATTATTAAACTTCGCTATATGCTGTATTATCATAAAAGCTATGACAATCGATAGGTATAATAGATTTTAAAGCTTGCAGGTGTTGCCATTTTTTTCTTTATTTTCCTTTTCTCATTATACATTGCTGACCACTACACAACTTCTAACACCTTCTTTGGTCTCTGTGGAATCAAATCAAACCCAATCAAGTTTGTAATACATTTTTCATTAGGCAAATATCTTAGAGATCTTATGTCGGTTACCACTGAATCATTTACGACCTTAAAAGAAACAAATTTCAATCAATAAAACTATGTTTAATGTTTTTATTGATTAAAAATTAAATAACAATTTATATAACTGCCTTTCCGTGATCCGAATTAAATCGATGAAATCTTTTTGGAGTGAAGTCTTTGAAATCCGTATACTGCATGCACACAACGTCATAGGGGGCTGGATTGGATCTTGCTTCTTTTGAAATTCGCAAATAATCACTTGGTAACTCTTTGTATTTTCCTTTCAACACAACTGGACAGTCACACTCCATCTGAGTGTGCCCAACGTCTAAAAATTTTTGAACAATCTACATTATTAACAACATCATAGTTAAGTAAAGCATTTGACAGTATGTTGTTTCGGTTCTGATGCTTGCATCCGTCGCTGAAAATTATAGTTAGACCAGATTCATTTTGACATTTTGTTTCCAAGTACTCACCAGACAGGAAACAAATGTAGATGCAGTCATATCAGCCTCCGTTTCAGTGAACCAAAAACACGTTGCCTGATAAGAGACTGTAAAATTATGACAGCATAGTTTAAGCTTAAAAAATTGCATTGGCTTGGACGAATGGACATACCTTTACTGCTTGTAAATCAATTGTTAAAACACGCCCTCTAGGATTAATTTTCGCTTCCTCCTTATCTTCGGTCTTTTCATCACGAGCCCTTTCCTTTTTAAGCCTATGAACACTCCATTCTTCATCTGAAAGCTGTCCCACTTCATGTTTGGTACACAAATCACACTTGTCCTTTTTGACTGGATATAATGACAAATTTTTAGAATAGAACACACCATTGAAAACTGTTCTTGATAGGACTGATTTGTTATCTTTGTTACATGTTTCCCTGTACAAATTAACGAGTTGATTTAAACTTTCTACTGTCGTTTCTAAGTACAATTTTGAAGAACTAGAACGAACATAGTGTGATCGTAATTTAGGTAACTTATCAAAAAAGTCGGCAAGGTATGCTTTATCAGCATTCTTATCTGCTCACCTATGTTTTTTCTTTTGTTACATTCTGTAGAACTCGTCATACCACAATCTCCTTTTTTTCCAATCCTGAACTGAATATTTATCCAAGCTCAATGTTTATAGGAACATTTTTTTACAAATTTGTAGTTTTTCATTATCTACAGTTAAAAAATACTGCATAGTATTTTTTCTCCTGCTATCTTCTCTATTCGTATAGGTTATTTTTGGATCGCACTGTTTTACATGGTTTATAACAAAAATTTTACGCTGGTCCCAATTCATTTGATTCCAGAAACTTTTAAATATTTTAAGCCGTTCTTTTCCAGTAATTTTTAAGCAGTGCTTATTTTTAACCTTATACATTCTTTTGACTTGCATGTTGGACCTAAATTTTCGAGCTTCTCTGGAAATGTTGTACCTAACTTTACCGTCTTTTCTGCTATAACCCATGTATGGTTTTCCATTCTTTGTCGCTTTTTTTCATTTTTACCCCACTTATCTTCTTGACGCTTAATATTTCGCTGTCGACCTTCTAACATATTGGCAAAGTCTACTTCCAACAGCTTTTCGTTGTTAGGTACCTCATTTTGATCTAGCTCTACAGTCTGTGAAGTAGCACCTATGTGCATTCTGACGGGGTTTACAGGTTCTGGTTCAGTCTCATGAAAATCTTGATTGAAGTTCCCTGTTCAGATTAACATACCATTAGTAATTTTTAAGTAACTTACTTGTTTTAGTTACTTGTTTTAGTTTGCTAAGAGGTATTGTTGCAAAATTTAAAGGCTGATATCTTTTGACAGAAATCCGCTAGAGAGGCGCAGTTTTCGATGTTGTTCTTAGATATTTTTTTACATACAATGCAAAAACGTATTTTTGGATTACACCCCCTTTAATACCGACAGTAAAATGTCTTTAATAATTACTATAAAATGTGCCGTAAATTCACCAACAGCTTTGACAGTGTATAGTATACAAATGTATTCTAAATATAGGTAAGGTATTGTTTCCATGAAAAAAAGAGTTTTTCTAATGCTATTGTTAGTCTGTCTGTATTCCTGGAAGTGCCAGGATAAGTCCTAAACCCTATACGATGAAGAACTAAAAAAAATACCTAAAATAAGTTGCCCCTAAGGTCTAGTAAAGGGGGATAAACATCTTTAAAAAATTATAACAATAGCAGTTATAGTCAAATTTTTAATTTTGGTTGTATTTGTTGTCTAACAGGAACTAAATTTGACCTACCATTTCTAAAAAGTTAAGCCTTGGGGTTACAAAGGGGCCCAAGGGGGGAAAGTTGGGCATTTTCAAATAAATTGTGTTATGTAACACTTCTTGGCTTTTGAGGTCAAGGAGTTCAAAAATCAAGTTAATTTGGCAATATCTTATATCCTTACCACACTAGAAGGTTTTATTATATATCTTAGGAAGAAAATGTGATGTAAAATGTTGACCGAGAAGATAGACCTTTGATATATCAACTTTATTTGCATTTTAAAAACAACTATTAGCATTATTTTATACCTAGGCGTTTTTTATTTTCTGTATTTTTTTTTAGTTTAGTTCTCAAAATCACCAATACATCAAAAATTATATCGTGCCATTTTTGCTGTCCTAGTAAGAATCATTTATTTATTTTACATTTATTAATTTAAATTTAAAAAAGTAGAAACAACAAGTAAACGCTCGGTTCCCTAGATCACAAAATATATATCGGTGACCCCGCGCGGTATTGTGTGATTGGTTTCGTGCCAGTGTCGTTAGACACTCCTACACTCTTAAGATTGGTAACCAGGCATTCCCTGGGGAGGGTTAGAGGGTTTTATTTTTGTGGGGGATGTGTTTACTTATGTGATGGGAGCCGTGACGTTTTTGTGGAGCATTCGTGGGTTTGCGTCCGGGATTGGGTTCTGAATGAAGGTGTTTCGAATGGTGTTGTTTGTGTGCGTGTTTATTTTGTTCCTGAATCTGGCTTGTGCTTTTTGCATGTGTTCTGTGATTGTGTCGATCTTGAGATCTGTGTGTATGTCAGTTCCACGAATGTACCATGGGGCGTTTAGGATGGTGCGGAGTATTTTGTTCTGTTTAACTTGTATTTTGTGTCTTGTTGTTTTGGCAGCCTGGCACCAAGCCACGCTGAGGTACATCATTTTGGGGCGGATGATTTGTTTGCATAGGAGTTTGTTTTTGAGTCTAACTTTGCTGCGTCTTCCCATGAGCGAGTATAGACAGCCGAAAGCTTGTGACCCTTTGTTTATTTGTGTTAGAATGTGTGTTTTCCATGTCAGCTTCTTGTCCAGGATGACCCCCAGTTACTTGAGGGTTTCCCCCATCGCACCTGGGTGCCGTCCAACACAATTGGCTGTACGTCGAAGTGATGTCTACGTGTTATGATTAGTCCTTGTGTTTTTGGTGCGTTTATTTTCATTTTCCACTGAGAAAGCCATTCATAGAGGGCATTTAACTGTATCTGTAGTGCAATGTTGATGTCTCTGGGGTGCTTGGCGGTGCAGTACACCCCCGTGTCATCAGCGTACATTGACAGTTTTGCGTTTAGGGTTGTTGGAGGGTCTGAGGTGTATAGATTGTATAGAATCGGGGATATTGGGGAGCCTTGGGGGACCCCGCTTCTATGGGGCGAATTGTGGAATATGCTTGGTTTGCCCTTACCAGAAATTGACGTTTTCTGATAAAGGTCTGAATCAGTTGTGCGTATGGGAGTGGGATATTGAGTGTGTAGAATAGTTTGTATATGAGTCCTTCGTGCCAGCCTTTGTCGAAGGCTTTCTCTATGTCCAACACCACAAGGCCTGTGGAGGCCCTGCGGCGCAGGCCACTCGAAATATCCTCCGTCACTCTGGCAAGGTGGGTTCGATCGGGATATGGGGGGTGATTAAGTTGTTTTCTATGTACCGTTTTAGTCGGTTGCCATGGACACTGGTAGCTCTACAGCCCCATTGCCTTGTTTTGGAGTTGAGATCACCCGCAGTGAAGAGGGGAAGGTCATGTCCGAATAATGCGTTCATGTCTTCCTGCGAGGCTGGATTATCTGGGGGTCTGTATACTGAGGAGATAAACAGGGGGCCGTCGCGTCGGCCATTTCGATTTGTATAATGGTGGTTTCATATGAGTTTAGGAGGGGACTGTTTAGAATATGATGTTGAATGTGTCTTTTGATTAGAATGACTGTCCCTCCGCCAACACGATCTTGTAACGATGATAGTTGTCGGGATACTGAAAAGTTGGTAAAGTACCGCGGCTGAGACTAAGTTTTAACTCAGGAGTGAATTCTTCTGATTTGGTATGACAAAATTTGTTTAGGGCGCCAGAAAGCTCAAATATTGTTTGAGCTTTCGTTTCCTTGTGAGAAATGAAACGACAATAAAAATATTATGTTACGTATATTTGTTTATCTTATAGTTAGAAATATAAAATTTATAATAGAGAAATTGAAAGAAACTTTAAGTTAGTGAGTTGATGTTTACTGGTCTTTACATATATCTTGCTTCGGATTGGCAATACTTATCATTATGGTCAGTGTCAACCAAACCAGCTGTTGAGGTCTTCGCCTGATTGTTGTCTTTGGACGTGGTTGTGTTCGTCACTGAAGGTAGCTGCAGTCTCAGGACTTACTGGCTCAAGGCTTGGTCTGTGGTTGCACCTAGTGATGTAAGGATACGTATCCAAAAATCCGTTGGATCCGAATATTAAAAGAATCCGGATTATCCGGAACCGGCCGAGAACTTGAATACGGATTCGGAATCAAAATAAATTCGCATCGGGTGGTTACTAATGCAAAGTGCAAAGAGAAAACGGAATCGGAATCGAGTGTAAGCGAACAACACGGTCTGCGATTTGGCATATTTGATATTGTGCTTTCCCTTTCTAATGACATTTCCTAAAAAAAGATGGCATAGTTATCGGGGTAACGGGTATCATATGAGATGAGACCCATTGGTTAAACTAGTCCCGCCTCACCCGAACCGAATTCAAACGAGAACGGCGCGACGCGGTGCCTTCTTATCCCTAAACTTCGACTTCGAATGGTATGATACCGATCCCGCATCGACCTACCTAGCCGTGTATCCGGATAGAAAATGTTTTAGTCTGTTGCATGCATACGTATACATGATCTGTAACCGCTTTCGCGCGGGTCAAGGAATGGATTCGTATTCGGATAATGGATACGGATATTAGCTGATTCCGATTCCGTATGATTCGGATATCTAATGAAAGTAGGCTCTGGGGTAATTGACCATGGGAAAATTTTAAAGGACCTCCCACGATGCCGCCTTTGATAGATGCCGCCTTTGATAATGGCGCCTGGACCCCCCCAAGATGCCGCCTTTGACAAATGCCGCCTGGACCCCCAGGTGTTTATTGCCGACGCGTGCCGTCAGGTATGATTAATTGATTACTTCCGGGTAATTGTGATTAGTCGCGGGTGGTCCCTCCACGTGAACGAATATATTTTTTTTATTAAGGTGTTAATTGCTGTCTCCGACAAAAAGGGCACGTGCCCGATAAACCATTTTAATGGGTTGGTTGGTATGGCAAAAGGGATTGTGTAAAGATTTATGACCTGGCATACATAAACAGCCACCTGAGCGGTAGTTAAACAGGTGTTAAAAAGGTCTTGAGTGGTTCAACTGGAAATTTATGAGTCGGTATTAGTGTCGGTTGCTACTTTAGACATAATTAGTTTTTATTATATAGAATAATATATGAAGCGTGTCTGTGTGTGTGGCTGATTATCGTAGGACGACTGTTATTAAGGCGTTTTAATTAATTAAGAGATAAACAGGTGCCTGCCCAAATAATCTTAAAAAATATTGATGTACCCATTAAGACCTTATTTTAGTGTATAAAAGTAGATACGCTGAGCTAGAAAGATCTTCAGGTAAATTGATTTTACAACGTTGGGTTGCTGACGCGTAGTGGTTTCGTCCCCGTTGGGTAGCTCACGCGATGTACTTCCGTCCCGTTCAGATTGAATTACGTATTATTTTTCACCCCTATCTTGGTAAAAAGTACGGGGCATTTTATAGTACTTCTAGATAGCTGTGAAAATTTCTTAAAATTTCTTCGGACATGCCAAGTAGATGTTATTTGACTGAAATATTTAAATTTTTTTAATGGTACAGTACTATGGTATTTTAGTTGAATACTATCTATCAATCATATTAGTATTTAAGATAAACTTAAGATAAATTTAATATTTTGTTATTTTTGCTGATATTTATAAGATATTTTTGTTTTATGTGAAATTTTATATCAACTTACGTTTCTTATGCAGAATTTATGTAAACTTTATGAAGACTTAGGAAACACTTAGGACGACTTTATGTTAACTTTACGTAAAATCTTATCGACTTCAGATAATTTAGAACTTTCCTTGTCATTTTTATTTAAATACAACAAAATAAAAAATAGACGAGGTTTTAATATTATTTTATTAAAAAAATATATTTGTGTGTGTGTACAATTTTAAACCTTAACTCATACATAAGTTAATACTACATTAAACTGAAAAACAGCGTGGGATTAAGGTAGAGCTTAATAGCAAAACATTTGAAGCCTATCACATTAGCAAAAAGGTAAGAAAAAAGAGCGCTACTTACATATTTGTTCTAAAATCCGAATCTACTTTTTAACACAACAGTTGTCTTTTTACCATTACAACACATTAAATGAATCAGTTTATAACGTTAAGCCATTGTAATAAAACCTGATACAGTAATTTAAGAGATTAATATCAAAATAATTAAATGTTTTGAAACATTTGTCGCATACTTTAAACATATCTATATATTTTTTAGTAGCGCCTAAAATTGATAATATAAATTTTAAAAATAATTAGTTTATTAAAAAATACCCTGTTAGAGACATCAAGATGCTAACATTTTACAGTGTCCTTATATATTAAAAGCACCACAAAATGTATTTAAATGTTCTAATTGTTTTTTGTAGTTTTTCACCTTTTTCTTAGATGAGACCAGTTTTTCTTGCAGTAACTGAATTCGTAGACTGTGTTTTTCCATTTCTTTCTCTTCGTCTTTTAAATTCGTCAATAACTGACAACGAATTTTAAAAACACTCATCACTTCATCCCTTTGGCTGATAGGAAAATCTTCCAGCCAGGCACATTTGGAGGTACTGCCTTTGTTTTCCTCATAGGCCATTTCTTCTTCTTCCTGACTATCCCACTGCATTTGATCAGAGTTTGGATTATTGTTCTTCAAAATGTTTTGAGAAACTGTTCTTTTAATTTTTTTCTCAATATTTGTTTGTAAAATGGTATCGAAACTTGTAGACTGGCGATATTCTTTATTTTTTTTTTATTTTCCCATAAAAATTGTTTTCACTTTTAAGCATGCTCGACGGCTGTGTAAGTAGGTTTCGCAGCAGCGATTCCTGCGGCTTTTGAACGGGGTCCATTTCTTTGACTACAATGTTCTGAATTATGTTAATTTTAGAGGCCTCTTCTTCTTCTTTTTTCAAGCCTTCTCGATTTTGCTCTAGGTCATCTAATAAATTTGAGCAAGTCAGGTCAAGTAAGGCATCCATTCCATCATGCAAATTTAGTTCTTCTTCTTCGGTCCAGCTATTGTTAAGTATGTTTTGGGTAAAAAACGGCAAATTCTCACCTGGTAGGTTATTTGGGGCTATATTTCCCCCTGAAATAACATCTATTTCGGAACTACAATACACACCACTCACTAAGCTCATTTTGAAAATAAATGTTCTAAAACTTTTTATTAACAACTTTAACTACAAACTACAGACTGCATAGCGATACTCAAAACCCTTTTCTTATAAATTTGAACAAATCAAGTCAAGTTAAGCATCCATTCCATCATACAAATTTAGTTTTTCTTCACCCTTCATTGTTAAACGTGTTTTTGGTAAAAAATAGCAAGTTCTCATCTGGTAGGAGATTTGGAGTTATATTTTCCACTGAAATAACATCCGTAACGGCTATTTCGGAATTACACTTCACTAAGCTCATTTTAAAAATTAATGTTCTTAAACCATTTTTTAGTAGCAGCTCTAGCTACAAAACTACAGAGTGGACAGGCAACATTTCCCCCTGCAACATGTGGTGTGTTGACAGCCTGCTCAGGTTCAGCTTAATCCACCCTGTAAATTACAGTCATATACGGCCCATCGTCGACGACGTCCTCATAATTAATTATTACCTGGAAACAATAACACAATTAAAATTTTGATATTTTTTTTATACACGCACACATACCATCACACACACACACATGCACACAAGATCGAATATAATATATTATATTATTATAAGAATATTTTTGTCGTTTTCAAAAGAAACCTAGTATTTGAAAATAAAAGCCCAGTAGGAAGTTTCGAGTATAGTTACATTTTCGCTAGCAAAGCAAATTTTCGGTCGTACACCGACCGTATTAATTGTCATATACATTTTTAATTAACCTTATCACGGTAATCATTTCCTTTTTGCTTGCAAATAAGAAAAAATAAAAATTCTTACCATTTCCCCTGCAACATGCATGACCGGCTGCTCGGGCTCAACGTAAGCCGCCCTGTAAATTTCAGGCATATACGGGTCGTTGCCGACAATGTCCTCATGATTAATCATTACCTGAAAACAATAATAGAATTAAAATTTTTATATATTTTATACACACACCATCACACATGCACACAAGATCGTCTAAAATCATGTACTCAGAGAGAGAATATTTTTGTCGTTTTCAAAAGAAACTTAGTATTTGAAAATAAAAGCCCAGTAGGAAGTTTCGGGTATAATTACATTTCGCTAGCAAAGCAAATTTTCGGTCGTACACCGACCGTATTAATTGTCATATACATTTTTAATTAACCTTATCACGGTAATCATTTCCTTTTTGCTTGCAAATAAGAAAAAATAAAAATTCTTACCATTTCCCCTGCAACATGCATGACCGGCTGCTCGGGCTCAACGTAAATTTCAGGCATATACGGGTCGTTGCCGACAATGTCCTCATGATTAATCATTACCTGAAAACAATAATAGAATTAAAATTTTTATATATTTTATACACACACCATCACACATGCACACAAGATCGTCTAAAATCATGTACTCAGAGAGAGAATATTTTTGTCGTTTTCAAAAGAAACTTAGTATTTGAAAATAAAAGCCCAGTAGGAAGTTTCGGGTATAATTACATTTTCGCTAGCAAAGCAAATTTTCGGTCGTACACCGACCGTATTAATTGTCATATACATTTTTTAATTAACCTTATCACGGTAATCATTTCCTTTTTGCTTGCAAATAAGAAAAAATAAAAATTCTTACCATTTCCCCTGCAACTTGCATGGCCGGCTGCTCGGGCTCAACGTAAGCCGCCCTGTAAATTTCAGGCATATACGGGCCGTTGCCGACAATATCCTCATGATTAATCATTACCTGAAAACAATAATAGAATTAAAATTTTTATATATTTTATACACACACCATCACACATGCACACAAGATCGTCTAAAATCATGTACTCAGAGAGAGAATATTTTTGTCGTTTTCAAAAGAAACTTAGTATTTGAAAATAAAAGCCCAGTAGGAAGTTTCGGGTATAATTACATTTTCGCTAGCAAAGCAAATTTTCGGTCGTACACCGACCGTATTAATTGTCATATACATTTTTTAATTAACCTTATCACGGTAATCATTTCCTTTTTGCTTGCAAATATGAAAAAGTAAAAAATTCTTACGTTTTCCCCTGCAAAATGCGGTGTGTTGGCCTCTTGCTCGGGTTCAACTTAATCTGCCAACACAGCCTCACCCCCGTCAAATTCATCATCACCATCATCATCATCATCACTTATCTCTATCTAAAAAATAATACCGATAATAAGTTTAAATACCGCCTTGTGAAATTGTGCTAGTTTCATAATAATTCAATACTAAACGGGCATATAGTACCACATAAAATATCTGTAGGTTTATGTTAAGCAGCAATAATATTAATGTTATATATTCTTATTAAAAATCTTTTTGGAAAAACCTAAAAATAACGGGTCACAACTACTGTCATTACGTAAAATACCCATCACAGTAAATTTTTCTTTTCTTTTTTATTGTTTTTAAAATACCAATGTATTTATTGGTACCCGGTCGACACTTTAAAATTAAAAACTAACCTATTTTTTTTTGGAATTTTACAGGTATGATTAAAAACTACAATTAATTAAATACATATTAAATAAATACTTACTATTTGATCGTGTACTTCGGCTATCAATCTTATCGGTGGCCTCTGTAGTATGTGTTGGTTTCCAACTACTACATTATGGACACCGACAAGTTCGTTTCGTAGCCATTCCGCCACACCATTTCGTGTGTATGGCGTGAGGCAATTACTACAGGCGGGATAACGCCGCTGTCTTCCCGCCAAATAGTCCATGCACGCTCTGCATATACAGAACCCACAGTTGCAGGAAAATATATAAAGTAGTCCTACTCTACATAAAACGCATTGAACAAAGGATTCCCTGAAACAATAAAACCTCTCATAAGTTAAAATATATATACAACAGCGTGGGTTTTCTTAGAACTTAATTTTGTACTACCCAGCTTTATTACCTTGCCTGAATAGCATAACATTTTGAAGCTAAGCTAAGCATATCAACAAGAGGTAAGAAAACGAGCGATCCTTACGTATTTATTCTAAAACCACGTTTTTAACCGGTTATTTATTGTTATTAAAAATAAAGGTAAAAACTAAGAGCTTCCGGTCGGTTATGTTTAATAAAATGTTAAACACAAAAGAAGTTTTGCGTAAAACAATTAGTAGACATAATCTTAACGAGGCTGCCAGAATCGTGAACTGAGCTCTTAAGCGCACCCCATTTTCGGTTTTTTTGTGGGTAAAAACAAAATTTTAAAGCAAAAACCAGTAAAACAAAATATTCGGTAAATTCTTTTTATTACATCAAATAAATAATATATTTTTGTGAGCGGAGAATACATATTTTATTCAATTCTTGTTGCTTTTTTGTATCCGTAAGGTACAGAGCTTCCATCTGTTAAAAATTTTCTTTTTGTAGAATTTGGTCTATACAGTTTAACTTCGGTTCGTGTGGTTACTTCATGTTCCTTTGTTCTTCGAATATTCTTCGATATAATTGGTATTGGCGCCGACTCTTTAAGAACCATATCCTTAATGGTGTTGAAATTAACAAGCTGCGATGCTGCATAGTTTAGGGAAATACCCTTAACTTTACAAATGACTTCCTCTTTTTGCTTTTTAGTGGAATATACACTAAAAGAGTAATTTTTTGGACCGCCAGAGACAAAGGATGTGATGTAGGAATTAGATCCGTAACATTCTAATTCATCAGTCATATCTCCAATAAACTTGCCTGTTGGTAAATCAAGTTCGTCACCTCTTGAGAGATATATTACAGAGTCTGTATCGTAATACAAAACTCTATTACCAAGAGGTTCAAGATATGAATATAGCTTAAGACGGGCCTGTGCTGTGACGTAAGCGGCAATCGCCACATTCACAGCAGGAAGAGGATCAAAAGTTTCTTCTGTGTATTCATAATTTACTACCAACGTCTTGTCGTTAATAGCAAGGACAGCGTTTACATAAATAGCTGGATTACTAAACATAGCAAAGAATTCCGAAGGTTGGTTTACAATTTTAGTCTTTGGTTGATTTTCTCGTTGACCAAATTTTCCCCAGAAGCTGTTTAAAACTAATTTAGCCTGAGATCTTAAACCGGGGTTTCCGACGATATTATTGTATTCTAATTTAACATCCTCCCTTTCAAAAAATTCTTCAACATATTTTGCCTTTTGTTCTTCTGTTTGACATTCAGCAGGCCACCCACTTGCTTCTTGTTTAATTTTAATAAATTTATCCATCATGGCTGTGAATAAACCCTCCTGTCCAGAATGTTTGTTAAACCTCTGAACTTGATATTTCCAGACTTCATAAACTTCCAAAATTTTGTAACCCTTTTCTACCGACTTCACTACTTCATCAATAACCCATGTACCATTAAGAGCACGGTCTTCATCATCACTGTGGCCACATTCATTGTTATTATCCATACTTTCACCACACGTGCGACAAAGTACAACCATTAATTTGTTGTTCAGTTTTTGAGGAAGCACGGGATGAAAAAGATCCTTCGGCGGTAGTATTTTACACTTTATCAAACCATCGGTTTTTAATAAATCCAAAGTCTTACACTCTTCTCCAATAATTATTTCAGGATGACCAATAGGAAACTTTCCATATTTGCATACAAAAGGATAGAGGGAGCAAACGTCAGCGTACTTTATTTGTTCTCCGTCTTTAGCTTCATAATATTTCCAAGTGTTACCCGTTCTTCCACCGTAAAAACCATCTCGAGGATTTAGAGGAGTGGAAGTTAGCAAAGGATGACTCCTGGTGTAATATTGGATTTTAGGATTTTCTTGCATTTCATTTTTAAAGTCGCATTCCCATTTCTCAATTACTTCAAAATCGAAACTTCTAAGTTTTTCAATTTTTGCTTGAGTGGCTTCATAACGTAAATTAAAAGTACTTGTGGGATCATCATGAAGAGGGGAGTTTCTTTCAAACTTGTAACACCTAGGACATCCATGAAAATAACAACCATGGAATTCAAAAATTTCATTTGTTGCTTCGCAAAATCCGTCAACTTTAATCCCATATAAAACCATTTCTGGACCTTTACCAGCATGCAAAATGTTTATTTGTTTCTGTTTTTCAATCCAAAGTAGCCATTTAATACCAATTTTGCTTTGATTGTCCCTCCACCTATAGCCATTTTTAGGTATGATCCCGATAGTGCCTGGTTTTAGGAAATTCCTTCTAAATACTTTGTTACAGGCTGATGCGATAGTGGAAGCCTCCATGAAAGGACAGACATTCGTAGTGGACATGAGCTGCTCCCTAAATTTTAAACAAGCCTGAGTAAGAATTTCAACATCTGAAACACAGTAGTCAACCAGATCCCTCTGCATTTCAAATTGGTCGTTTTTATGTTCTTCGTACCACTGAATAAACGTTTTTCGGTCATTCTCTTTCATTGTATCAGGACTGTAATATCCTATTGGAGGTAAAGTTCCAACGTAATTTTCATTGGCTTTGATATTAAAGAGGTGTGGGAAATAGCCTTTTTTAAATTTATCTCCTAAACCAAAAGCTTCTGGTAATTTGCTAAGTGCCATAGGGAAGTAGTTTAGGCTGTCAATAAACCTGACATTTCCCATCTGCAGCAGGATTATTTTTGAGCCTCTCATTATTAGTTCAGGAGTTAAATCAGTTTCTGTCAATATATGATTCAATATAAATTGGTGATCAAAAGCTTGACCGTTATGGGCAATGACCACTAATTCTTTGAATTTCTTTCTGATTGTCAAAAGATGATTAACAAATGTCTTAATTACGTCTTCCTTTATTATTTTTGTTCGAAAACCACATTTTTGACAAAAATATAAATTTATCTCGTTAATACACACATCACAACATTGTTTAAAAACACAAAGGTTAGGCTGGTGGAGAAGAGAACCATTTTCTAAAACTTCTTCTTGTCGGGTTTCCAAATCATAAAAAACAAATAACAGATCCTTTGTTTTAGGTTTTCCAGTATCTTTCTGTATGTAACACAAATGATTTTCAGGGACATGGGTATAGCAATTTTTACAAAAGATCTCCCCGCACATATGTTTCCTCTTACTCTTTACTGTCTTGAAGCAGCTTGCACACGTTTTAACTTCTTTACAAACCGTGCTTTTTTCCCATGATCCAGTTTTCAAGTGATTCTCGTAGCATATTTGTCCTCGGAAATATCGAAGACAAGAATCACACTTTATCTTAATTTGATCATATGCACACTTTGGAGATTGTTCACATCCAGGACATGTTCCTCCACATCTATGATCGTTTTTGTTATTAAATGGAACATGACATTCCTGGCAATAATAACTACACGCAAAGGCAGCAGTCAACGAGGAAATTACATTAAAATGTCCTTCGTAAAATAATAAATTAAGACGTTTGTTGCTCTCGCTGGATCCTTCAAAAATTACATCTCTTCCTTTTGACCCATAACTGTAGACTACAATCTTATATTCTTTTAAAAACCCCTGGAATTTTTGCAATTCAGGAATGCCTGCTCCCTCTTGACCTATATCAACGATGGCATCACTCATCAGCTGAAGAGCTTGTGTTTTCTGTACCTTTCCAATATCTGCTCTTATTTTACTAAATTGCAGATCTTTGTTAATATTAGCCATGGCAACGACCAAGGCACGAGGCAAACATAAATTGTCTTTATTATTAACAGTTATAATTCCTCTTCTCATTCTACATTCCTCTCCAAAGGCGTTGTATTTGCTTCCTCTCCCTTGGCCAGTTGGCAAACGAACACTTGTTACACTAAGACAGAATGATTCGGTGTTTAGACCAGCTGAGTTAGATTGATAAACGCTGCTGATGACATCCCACACATCTTCGTAATTTATTTCGTCTGCAGGTCTAAAGCGGATCCAACCTTCACCACGAGCAAAGTCTTTGCTACAGAAGCTGAAACCCACATGATCTGATGGTTCCAGATTCTCTGTTGCTTTCGTAATGACTTGATTGATGGCTTCTTTTATCCATCCAGCAGGTTCAGCACCTTCAGGCACAGGCTTCAGCTTAAATTCAAGCTTGCGCCCCGTAATACCGTATTTGCGTACCTTCTTAAGAGCATCTTTAATAATGATAAACTTTTCCATTTTTTTTTTGCTAGCACGTCTTAACTCTTTGACAAACCAAATAGAAATGATCGGGCGTGTGTTCTGTACTTCTATTAATAACCGCGATGAACAAAGCACAGCTGATTGAAATTAAGAATAGAAGTATGATCAGGAAATTATAATAAGTATTCTAATAAGAATTGGGTTGTTCAACCAATCAAATTTGAGTTCTTACTTACCAACCTATTTCGACAAAATTCTGAAAATAAAAACTTTACATTTATGTCAATGTTTTAAATAGGCCTTAAAAGATATTTTATTAATTTATATTAACTAGATGACAGCAAGAACAAAAATCAAAATTAAAATATTTTCGCTATTATTATTATGTTTTTTAAATGTAATTTGTACTCATCACACGGCTGTAATAACAAATTCTGAAACCAAAAATCTTTATGTCAACACTTTAATAGTATTTTTTATTAATTTATGCTCACCGTATGGTAGTAATAAAACGATATGAAAACTCTTAACACTAAAGCCAAGATTATAATCAGAATTTTAACCAAAAAAAGTAAGCATATCTTAGTTAAAAATACATGCATTAATTTGTAGGTATTGTTTCTTATGATATGTGGTGTATCCCTTTTTTTTTGTTTAATCGACCCTATTTTATTTGTGATATTCCATGTTCTAAGTCATTATCAGAATTTTTGTACATTATAAAGATAGGAGCTTCGTTTTTCTCATAAGTAGAACGGCTTACATATGAAGACCACAGGGTATAAACAATCTAAGTCCAAAAATTTTAAAAATTTATATTTTTCACCGTTTTGATACCTTTAAATCCATTAAAATCAGCGATAAAAATTTGATATACTTTGGAATAACTATCTAAGTCCGCTCGCATTCAGTAAAGAACAATCCACTCGCGCGCTAAAATGTTTGGAATTCGTTTAGCATCTTAGTTATCAATTAGTCGTCCTAAGGGAATCATTGTTCGTTGTTTGTTTTTATTGTTATTTATTTTTAAAACCTATGTATAAAAAACTTCTTCATTTCCAACAAGGCCAATAAAAGAGCTAAAAATAAGTCATCAACATCCTCGAACTTTAGAAGCGAGAGAAAGTTACAATGGCGCTTTGTCAACATTTGGTTTTCGAGCTAAAAAGTCCTGTCATAGGAAAGCTGAACACTTGATAAAATTTACACTGACCTATTCCCAATTTAAAGTATGACCAGTTGCACGAACTTAAGAAGTTTGTGGATAAAACTTCATAACCCTACTATATACTTATTTGCCTTGTGCTTCTAACAATGCCCATGTGTATAATATAGATATGGCAAGCGATATCAGTCAAACTATATCATTCTTAGTAACTATAAAGCGATTTCTTTTTAACACGAGTAAATACCGTTAACAATGTCCATAATGCCTATGTATTTAATGCAAACATAGTAAGCGATAACGATAACGATAAAAATTCAAAGCCTTTTAGTAATGCCGAATTTTGTTACAACCGCGTTAATAACCTACTTACTGCGGATTGGATCGTTTTTCGGTACATCGGAGAGGAGATTTTTACATTTTTTTTCTAACATTGTTTATTTTTAAATCTAATATTGGATAAATATTGCCTATGCTTATGACTTCCAATAAAAAAAAATATTGCAAGTCATATTTCTTCTTGCCTCCCATGTAAGTCTTGAAACGTTCAAGTTCGTATAGTATAAAAAAATGTGACTTAGAGGTTATATATACAGTCAGGAGGCCTAAAAAGCGATTTTTCAAGAATTTTTCCTGAGAAGACTTCTAAATTTATTAATTTGAAAATTTGTACACATATTATGGTAACTTTTTAACTGTATTTTTAGGATTTTTGTATTTGTAAAAATAATAATTTTGAAAGCTGCTATAGCTGATCTCCAACGGATTTCATTAAAGTAATGTATAGTCTTCTAATTAGTCGAGGGAATAAGCAAAATTTTTTGACAAAAATGGCGGCTTCTCAGAAAAAATCGATATTTGGTCAAAATTTTTGGCCTTAAATTGTTTATATAAAAAAAATATTTATTGGTGAGAAAAAACCTTCGATTAATTACTAAAAATATACTTAAGAAGCTTGTGTTAAAATTTGAGACTGATAGGTTCAGCCGTTTCCGCGAAATCATCGTCACCGACTTTTAAAAATACAGTTTTGAGAAAAACGTGTTTAAAGTTTCAAAAGCACGTTACATAGTGTACAATCGCTCTGACACGTCTTTACAATATGCGAGTAACTTCGAAAATAATCTCGGATTGCCTTGAAATTTTCTGTGTGTGTGTACTGGAATATATGTACGTTACGAAAATGAACCTAAAAAATCGATTTTTTTTTTGAAAATTCTAACTGTATATAACCCCTTAGATCACTCTTCCCCTGTGGTCTTCATATATTAGCTGTAACGTAGTAAATAAAATAAACATTTAAGATACTACATATAGTGTGTCCATGGATGGAGTCGGAAAAAAAATGTATTAACGATTTGCGAAAAAGTCATTCTTTTGAGATTATCATGTAAAAAGTTTAGATTAAATATACAGAAAAAATTAGAAAAAACATGAAAATGCTTTAAGAGAGAAGTAGCATTATTTATTATTTTATACGAAATTTTTATAAAACAAAGCTGTTTATAACCTAAAATACAATGAAGATTTAGTGTCAACTGTACCAAAAATTTTAAAGGGCACAAATATCCATTGCCACCATTGTAATATAACACCTAACAATCAAACAATGTTTTTAAAACCTGTTACTCCTGAAGAAATTTGTGACCTAGCAAATGAGATTAAAAATAATCACAGCAGTGGTATCGATGCAGTACCAACAAGTGTTATTAAAAACTCTATAAGTGAATTAAAAAAGTTATAAAAGTATCATTAATTAAACCATTGTATAAAAAGGAGCCCCCAAACAAATGCAGCAAATTGCTTGGATTTTCTAAACTATTTGAGCTTGCCTTGTGTAAAAGATTAGTTAATTTTGTAACCAGGTGTAATTAGATTTAACTATGGCCTACAAATGTCTAAATAGAGAGTTACTAATAAAAACTGGAAATGTACGGGATAAGGGGCCATGCTCTAAAATGACTAAAATCCCATCTCAATGAAAGAACGCAGATAGTAAGGCTTCACTAAGGAAGGAGAGTTTTGTAAATCACAATAACGAGTATGGATTTGCTCAAGGTAGCATTCTGGGGCCATTTTTTGTTCGTAATATTCATTAATGACTTGTATTCTGAAACAGATCAACCCCTTTCGGACAATAATTAATTATGCAGATGACACAAACTTAATAACTGGCAGTAAAAACATGCTTCAGCTATTAACAGTCAGTGATAACTTTTTACCAAGGTAAGAAAATGGTTTACGGAAAATAAATTAATTCTTAATTCAGATAAAACAAACATGGTGCTTTTCAAGCCAGAAAAGATCCAAATTAGAAAATATTATACACATAGAAACCGTAGACAGTATGTTAAATATCGCTGAAAATACAAAGTTTCTCTGTGTTTACATTAAGAAAAATTTAGACTGGTCTCTTCATATTAGCAATTAAAAAAGGTTAATCTCAATCTGCTACGGAGTGCGGGTTGTTGGTTGGTGGATATATAAACGATAAACCTTAAAAATACTATATTTTGCAAACTTTGAGGCTGTTCTTAAATACGGAATAATATTTTGGGGTCGGCATACCCATATACAGAATATTTTTTCACAAAAGGACTCTAAGGGTTATTAAGAAAAGCTAGTTTACTCAATCCTGTCGAAATGTCTTTAAGGCAGCAGGTATTATGACTGTGTATGCCTTATACATTTATGAATGTCTAATGTTTTTACGTAGAAACCAATATTTGTTTAACTCGCACAATATCAATCGGTTAATAAGTGCAGACCATTTAAGCTATCCCATACCGTCGCCTTCATATCGTCGAAACAAGTCCAGAATGGATGTTAAACTGTTTTAATAATTTACCACTATGCATTAAACGTATTGATATTCAAAGCTTGTTCAAAATGAAAATTAAAAATTGTTAATTGAGCTGGAACCCTATTATCTAGATGATTATTTAAATGTGTAGTGGATTGGTATGATAGTTATATGACACCTCTGATTTTTCTAATTGGCTATTTGACGTCATTTCATTTTGTTATTGTAACAAATTTGAAATAAAGAGTATTATTATTATTATTAAAACAAAGACTAAAGACAAAATTTGACATACAAAATTTTAAGATGTAAATTTGGAATAATAATGGCGGTTTTATGTAATTACATTGGATTTCACAAAAAAAATCAAGATAGTTGATTTAATTAACGTCAATGTTACGTCATAAAACAGAGACTAAATACAAAATTTTACATACAAATTTTAAGATTTAAATGTGGAATAATAATAGCTGTTTTATTTAATTACACTGGATTTCACAAAAAAAAAAATAAAGGTAGTTGATTTAATTAACGTGAATGTTACGCCAGCATCTTATTTAGCCTGTCAGTATTCTGATTTTGTGGCGATATTTTCAAAAATATCCTCCCAAGAAGCTATGTAGAATAATTAGATTTAACTCTATGCACCAAGTTAATTACAATAATATAAGCTGATCAAGTTACACGTAAAGTTGTGGGAGAGTCTGCATTTATACGTAATATACGGTGAAATCCGCCTTAAAGGACATGTATACTTTAAAATAGGTAAAATTGAGGCGCGTTTTACAAAAACAGCATAATATGTACAAAATAAACAATCTGAATCGAGGTATAATAATAATTTATAAATTCTTGGTTATTTAATTGTGTGTAATATGTAGATACTGATGTATTTTGGAAAGAAAGATATGTATGTACGCGCACGTTCTACATAAAGAAAAAAATAATTGACCAGTTTTTGCAAAGAAAAGAAGCGTTGTTTTAAAATTATTTAAACGAAGATCTGCTATCTAGAAAATTTGGCAGATAAAATAATATAAAAATTACTTTTTTGATTTTTCATAAGTGCTGTTATTGCTTATCAATAATATAACGCAAATTTCCATTTATAACAAGTATAATAATTTATCTAGGCGGTTTTAAGAAGTCTAAACTATTATAAATTTCAAATTGAACACGGTAATTTATGGACTGTGTTACTTACATATTAGCTGAAAAGTAGTAAATAAAATAAACTTTTAAGACACTACACTTTTACCAACACACACACACACACACTAGTATTTTAGATTAAAACACTAGTTCGAAGTCTTGCAACTAATAAGAATTTTACTGTTGAATTAATTTCTTATATAGCCCCCAAACAATTAAAGTCTAAAAATTTTGGAGGGGGTTTATTACTTTTTAAAGAATAGTTAATTCAGAGAAATGACATTCTCATAAAGAACCGTTTTTTAAAAGGGCAATAGAATTATTTCGAAGAAGCATAACTATTATTTCAGACATGACGTAATAAAACAAAATCTTTATCAAACTGTATCTCAGCCTGCTTTTTCCATGTGCTTAATAAAAATAGGATAATAAAATATCCTATTTAAAAGGTATCCCGTAGTATCCGCCGATTAATTTTAAAAACTATTCTTTTTATGTAAATAACAAGAAATAATTTCCCTACACAAAGAAAGTTATTCACAAACGTGTTTAAGTTTTCAAATGCAAAATATTTTACCATATATATATATATATATATATATATATATATATATATATATATATATATATATATATATATATATATATATATATATATATATATATATATATATATATATATATATATTTCCTAGACGGGTAAATAAAGTGAAATAAAAAAAGGTTTTTATGTGAATTATTTATGAACTTAATTCTTTTCAGTTTTAGAAAGGAAACAATAAAAGTGCCCTGTGGTTTAATAATATTCTCCCTTTTAAAAGCAGTTCTTATTAAACAGAGGGAATTTTTAAATGTAATAAATTCGTTTTGTAACCCGTCAACCTGTTACTTTTAAAACTAACATTTTTTATGTAGATATACGAAATAAATTTCATACAAAGAATGAATATTTAAAACTTAAACGTAATCCAGGAAATAATAAAAACCAACCCTACTGAGAACAGCGTTAATACTTTAACTTGAATTCAGCCTAAAAAGGTATAATAAATCTGTGGGTTTTTTGTATAATGCGGATAAATTTCAAGAAATTCTCTGAGGAGGCAGGATATTGGTTATTTATTGGCGGTTTGTAGTGACAGTTGAATTCGTTTTGTAAGCCATCAAGCTGTTAATTTTAAAAACCAACATTTTTTTTTATGTAGATATACGAAATAAATTTCATACAAAGAATGAATATTTAAAACTTAAACGCAATCCAGGAAATAATAAAAACCACCATACTGAGAACAGCTTTAATACTTTAACTTGCATTCAGCCTAAAAAGGTATAATAAATCTGTGGGTTTTTGTATAATGCGGATAAATTTCAAAAAAAAAAAAATCTCTGACAAGTATGAGAAAGCAGGATATTGGTTATTTATTGGCGGTTAGTAGTGACAGTTTGAATTCGTTTTGTAAGCCATCAAGCTGTTAATTTTAAAAACCAACATTTTTATGTAGATATACGAAATAAATTTCATACAAAGAATGAATATTTAAAACTTAAACGCAATCCAGGAAATAATAAAAACCACCATACTGAGAACAGCTTTAATACTTTAACTTGCATTCAGCCTAAAAAGGTATAATAAATCTGTGGGTTTTTTGTATAATGCGGATAAATTTCAAAAAGAAATCTCTGACAAGTATGAGAAAGCAGGATATTGGTTATTTATTGGCGGTTAGTAGTGACATTTTGAATTCGTTTTGTAAGCCATCAAGCCGGTTGATTATTCATAAGATTGATAAATATCATAGTCGTGTGACATAAGCCATGAGAAAAACAGGATATTGGTTATTTATTGGCGGTTAGTAGTGACAGCTGAAAAATTAGGGTTAAAAAGTTTCCTTGGATTGGCCAGTTTTTAAGTTAATCTAAAATAACAGAATTAATAAAAATATGAGTGGAGTATTTTCCCACGTCTCCGAGTATATAAGAAAAGGGGGTTTTTGAGTATCGTTCAGTCTGTAGTTTGTGGTTAAAGCCCTTAATAAAAAAGTTTTAGAACATTTATTTTCAAAATGAGCTTAGTGAGTGGTGTGTATTGTAGTTCCGAAATAGATGTTATTTCAGGGGGAAATATAGCCCCAAATAACCTACCAGGTGAGAATTTGCCGTTTTTTACCCAAAACATACTTAACAATAGCTGGACTGAAGAAGAAGAACTAAATTTGCATGATGGAATGGATGCCTTACTTGACCTGACTTGCTCAAATTTATTAGATGACCTAGAGCAAAATCGAGAAGGCTTGAAAAAAGAAGAAGAAGAGGCCTCTGAAGTTAAAATAATTCAGAACATTGTAGTCAAAGAAATGGACCCCGTTCAAAAGCCGCAGGAATCGCTGCTGCGAAACCTACTTACACAGCCGTCGAGCATGCTTAAAAGTGAAAACAATTTTTATGGGAAAATAAAAAAAAATAAAGAATATCGCCAGTCTACAAGTTTCGATACCATTTTACAAACAAATATTGAGAAAAAAATTAAAAGAACAGTTTCTCAAAACATTTTGAAGAACAATAATCCAAACTCTGATCAAATGCAGTGGGATAGTCAGGAAGAAGAAGAAATGGCCTATGAGGAAAACAAAGGCAGTACCTCCAAATGTGCCTGGCTGGAAGATTTTCCTATCAGCCAAAGGGATGAAGTGATGAGTGTTTTTAAAATTCGTTGTCAGTTATTGACGAATTTAAAAGACGAAGAGAAAGAAATGGAAAAACACAGTCTACGAATTCAGTTACTGCAAGAAAAACTGGTCTCATCTAAGAAAAAGGTGAAAACTACAAAAAACAATTAGAACATTTAAATACATTTTGTGGTGCTTTTAATATATAAGGACACTGTAAAATGTTAGCATCTTGATGTCTCTAACAGCGTATTTTTTAATAAACTAATAATTTTTAAAATTTATATTATCAATTTTAGGCGCTACTAAAAAAATATATAGATATGTTTAAAGTATGCGACAAATGTTTCAAAACATTTAATTATTTTGATATTAATCTCTTAAATTACTGTATCAGGTTTTATTACAATGGCTTAACGTTATAAACTGATTCATTTAATGTTGTAATGGTAAAAAGACAACTGTTGTGTTAAAAAGTAGATTCGGATTTTAGAACAAATATGTAAGTAGCGCTCTTTTTTCTTACCTTTTTGCTAATGTGATAGGCTTCAAATGTTTTGCTATTAAGCTCTACCTTAATCCCACGCTGTTTTTCAGTTTAATGTAGTATTAACTTATGTATGAGTTAAGGTTTAAAATTGTACACACACACAAATATATTTTTTTAATAAAATAATATTAAAACTTCGTCTATTTTTTATTTTGTTGTATTTAAATAAAAATGACAAGGAAAGTTCTAAATTATCTGAAGTCGATAAGATTTTACGTAAAGTTAACATGAAGTCGTCCTAAGTGTCTCCTAAGTCTTCATAAAGTTTACATAAATTCTGCATAAGAAACGTAAGTTGATATAAAATTTCACATAAAACAAAAATATCTTATAAATATCAACAAAAATAACAAAATATTAAATTTATCTTAAGTTTATCTTAAATACTAATATGATTGATAGATAGTATTCAACTAAAATACCATAGTACTGTACCATTAAAAAAATTTAAATATTTCAGTCAAATAACATCTACTTGGCATGTCCGAAGAAATTTTAAGAAATTTTCACAGCTATCTAGAAGTACTATAAAATGCCCCGTACTTTTTACCAAGATAGGGGTGAAAAATAATACGTAATTCAATCTGAACGGGACGGAAGTACATCGCGTGAGCTACCCAACGGGGACGAAACCACTACGCGTCAGCAACCCAACGTTGTAAAATCAATTCACCTGAAGATCTTTCTAGCTCAGCGTATCTACTTTTATACACTAAAATAAGGTCTTAATGGGTACATCAATATTTTTTAAGATTATTTGGGCAGGCACCTGTTTATCTCTTAATTAATTAAAACGCCTTAATAACAGTCGTCCTACGATAATCAGCCACACACACAGACACGCTTCATATATTATTCTATATAATAAAAACTAATTATGTCTAAAGTAGCAACCGACACTAATACCGACTCATAAATTTCCAGTTGAACCACTCAAGACCTTTTTAACACCTGTTTAACTACCGCTCAGGTGGCTGTTTATGTATGCCAGGTCATAAATCTTTACACAATCCCTTTTGCCATACCAACCAACCCATTAAAATGGTTTATCGGGCACGTGCCCTTTTTGTCGGAGACAGCAATTAACACCTTAATAAAAAAAATATTCGTCCACGTGGAGGGACCACCCGCGACTAATCACAATTACCCGGAAGTAATCAATTAATCATACCTGACGGCACGCGTCGGCAATAAACACCTGGGGGTCCAGGCGGCATTTGTCAAAGGCGGCATCTTGGGGGGTCCAGGCGCCATTATCAAAGGCGGCATCTATCAAAGGCGGCTTTTTTTATCAAAGGCGGCATCTATCAAAGGCGGGCATTTTAATCAAAGGCGGCATTTTATCAAAGGCGGCATCGTGGGAGGTCCTTTAAAATTTTCCCATGGTCAATTACCCCAGAGCCTACTAATGAATACGGATATTTACAACACTAGTTGCACCCATAAATTTCACTTGGCTCTTGACAATCCAAGTGATTTCTTCCGCCAATCTCGGGATGTTACATGAAAGTATAAAACGTGTGATTAGACCAGAGGGAAAGAAGTCAAAAAAATTATCCTTTAATTAGAAAGTTATTTAAATTTACCTTACGCTTTAAGAAAGTTAATAATACTGAAAAATTGGAAAATACATATACATCATAAATTATAACTGTTACTCAAGGTCTTCGTGATAAAAAATGTGAGAAATTTAAATAATTAAATTTGTTGAATGACTGAATAAAGAACTCTATACAAGATTAATAAAATTAATAAATTTCGTGTCAAAATGGTTGAGAAATGATAATATTGCAGAAAAGATAAATCTTCAAACAATATAAAGATATACAACGTCAAAATCAAAATTGTCGAACAAAGACAATTAATAATTATAAGATTTATATGTTAAAAAATCTTATAATGACCATAGCCCTTAGAACAATAATCAATTGCTCCAAGAAAAGCTAATACAGTATTCAAAAATAATTGCGAAAGCGCAAATAAGTGCTAAATGTATCTAAGCTATCCGCTTACGATACGTGTACTAAAGTACCTATGTACCAACAAAATAACATTGACAAAAGGCCTCTTGTCTTTTGTCAACGATGCGTAACAATATAATTTGTTACGTCAATTAAGTAACTGGACCCGCCAAATAAAAACTGAATGCTCATAAAGACCGAATGCTCAGAGAAGCTGAGTGTTCAGGGAAACTGAGGGCCCAGAGACACTGGGTGCTCAGAAAAGCTGAGTGCTCGCCACTACAAATCTACTTTGTAATTAAATCGCTTGAGATGATGTTGGCAGTTAAGGAAGTAGGAAAAAGAGGTGAGTTTCCCGAAATTCAATTTAAATTTTCTTAACAAAGAAAAAGAAAGAAAACTCACCTTATATTTCCTGGAGATTGGAAGATTCCAGAACCTCTGCCAACATCGATCTGTTCAGCTTCAAAAATAATGGAACAATCCTCGTTCCCAAAATCTGGATTAAACCAATGTCATCAAATGACCCTAAAAACGGAGGATTGACCACCAAAATATGTGCTAAAACATTACAGAAAAACCAAGCAGAACCTCAAAATGACTAGATTTTATGAATCGTTATGAAAAGGACAGAAACTATGTGTTAATTTATTAGAAAATTGCCATAATTGTTGTTGACGTGGGTTAAGAACGCATTTTTTTATATAATATGAAAATCACAAAAATATACTGATATAATTTGAAAAGATAAAGAGAATGGAATCGATACTTAACAAAAACTCAAAAATATATTAAGATGGTTCGAATATTTCAAGATTAATCAATATGTGCATGAAAATACGTCACGGTAGCCATTTGCATTGTTAAGTAAATTGACTTCAAAATCTAAGAAAATGTCATTATTTAAGGTTAAATAATGCAGAAATCGAAATTATGACATATTAAGTTTAATAAGAAATATATGATAATTGAATTTAAAGATTCATTTAGTAATAATTCAAATTATTTAAGGAATTGTAATGGCGGAGCACTCACCCTCTCGAAGGTCTTTTTAAGAAGAGCCGTAAAATCTCGAGCCTGTCCCTTCACACGTTTGGTCTCAAACGGGGAGGGGCAGCATTAAAGTGACATCTATTTTAACATTGATAAATTACTATGTATTTATTTACAGAAATCAACAAAATACAGTTAACCTGTATTTTGGTAGAGACATCTATATATTAACATTTATACTGATAAAGATTTAGTAAAGAAATTGTTAAGCAAAAAATTGTTATTTTCGATAAGTTATGAATTTCTTCTTAGATGGCTTCACAACAACAATAAAATAAGAATAAACCAAAAATAAAATAAAAATGTAACGGAATAGGCATTTATTTCGTTACAATCTAATCTGTCGTTTCTGTATGTTGTATAGTTTTGTACGTTAAAACGGGTGGCTGGTCGGAGCATGGTTTCTTGAATGAGTGCCACATCTACGTTATTCTCATGAAGGAAGTCTGAGAATTCGTATTTCTTAGGGAAGATGGAATTTGCATTCCAAGAAATAATGAACAGATTTGTAGGCTTTATTTTGTCTGACATGAAAAGAATACTTTCAAGACGGGGTGGTTAGTTATTGAATTTGCGAGTTCGTCTATTTTGTTGTCTACCTCCTCTTTGGAGAGTGAGAGGAGCTTGAAAATAGAGGAATTCATGTCGATCAGAGGAGCGGCACTAGCTGTTTCTTGTGTGTTATTTTGTGTTGTTTGTCGTTGGGAGGCTTGTTTGGTGTGCGTTTTTGCGTGCGTTTGTTGTGCGGGGGGTTGTGTATTTCGTGGTGCCCGAGGTTGTGTGTTTTGTTGTGCGGGGGGTTGTGTATTTTGTTTTGACATGTTAGCGTATAATATTTCTGATGACACGGTTTTATGAATTTTATTTCTTGGATTTTTGGGACATTTTGAATAATTGGCAGGGTGTTCCCCTCCACAGATTATACATTTTGGGGCGGTTTTTGAGTCTTTGGGACATACTTTGTAGCTGTGTTCGCCAGCGCACTTATGGCACTTGGGTTTTGCGAAGCAGCAGGATAATGTGTGGCCGAATTGTTGGCAGTAGTGGCATTGATTGCCGTGGTCACGTTTTGTGGGTTTTGAATCTCCACTTTTACGCGGATACTCAGGATTTCTGTGATATTGAAAATGTGTTTTTGCTCCTTCGGGAGGAGTATTTTGATGAGGGGAGAAGGGATCTTGCGGTAACCGAGCTTTAAGCGGTAGATTTCCCGCGGGGTGAAGCCTTGGCCGGCGAGGTCCTCTTTGATTTCCTCGATGGGAATATTAATGTCTACACCTCGAATAATGACATTAAGCATTCTTTCTTCAGGAAGAAAGTATGTATGATATTCCATTTTATTTTCTTTTAGGTACCTTGTGATGTACCTGTGGTCTGTGGGGGTTTTTGGAAGGATTGAAATACCCTGTCTGACAGTCTTAACGCTTAAAAGCTGAATATTATGGGCTTTTATGTCTTTTGAAATTTTGGACCATTGTTCTGTGGCTCTGATTGTTATCGGGACAGTTGATGAGGGTGCTTTCGGAGCCTCAGTCATTAAAACCTCATCAGGGTTGGGCATTAAAACTTCATTAGGGCGGGTCATTAAAACCTCATTAGGGTTACTTGAGGTTTTGGAATTTACAGCAGTTAAGGGATTACCTGCGGCTTTATGTTGGGTGACGTCATGATTTTGTGGAGTTTGTTTTTCTGTGTTTGTGATTTTGTTTGTTCTTGGGTCTTTGGAAAGTAAATTATTTTGTGTCGCAGGGTTATTTGTTTTGGGGAAATTTAGGGGGATAAATGGTTGTGTTACCCTTTTTAGCGAAGGGTAGTTTTGTTCGTATTCTGTATTTGTCCTTTTTTCAGCTTTCTTAATCGCTGCTTCGTCTGTGTCCATGATTTCGTTTTGTTCGTTGTTTGTAATTTTTGTTTGTTGATTTTCTGTCTGTTTTTTGTCTGTTTTTGTTAGTTGGTTTGTTAGATCGTTAATTTTTTGTAGCAGCTCCTTGACACTCTGCTGCAGTTCTACATTTGTCTGCATGGACTCATGCAGCTGCTGTTTTATGTGGAGATTCTGCTCTTTCATGTCTTCATTTTGTTTTAAGATCTAGTCTAGTTTGTTTTTTAGGTCGTTGTTTTGTTTCTGTAGTATTTTGTTGTTTTCTTTGGCTTTAGAAAAGTCCAGTTGTTTTCTTTGGCTTTAGAAAGGTCCAGTTTGAGTTGACGTCTTTCGTCCATTTTATGTATGTGTAATGGGTTTGTTGAATGGGTGGTGGTTTGTGTTTTTAGGAAATGGTCGGGTTTGCTGGCTTTACCTATCTTAAAAATAGGCTCAGTCAGTCACACAATATTGAATGCAAAATACAATATGAAAAAATAAATATGTGCCGTGGCACGCCACCGAAGAAAAATTTGTGAAAAAGTGACTAACCATTTTTGTATTGAAGAAGCTGCTCATTTATACACACTTTCACTTTTTACTGACACTATGGGGACCGCCCAAGCGGTCTGTGGTTAAGAGAACTCTGGGTACACGCTGACTTGACCGTTCGGCTGCACTGAGGGAACTCTCGGTGACCCCGTGTCGTACAGATCACGGCGGCCAATAATAGACAAGGCAGTAGGAGACCTTCTAGTAATCCTACTGCGGCCCCCTGTGGCAATGGCGTACGTACAATACGACGACCTGGGGATGCCTCACCGCTCGGATGTCGGCCATCGCTGCTGCTCGAACATGATGAAGCAAATCGCCTATAATGCCTCTTTTTGCTTGGCGGGGACCGATCCAGTCTTTTCTCCAGTTTATCTAATCTTTTTAGGAGCTCCCTCGAGGAAATACTTGACTCTGTGGACCTAGATCGTTTCTTACCTGACTGTTTCTTTTCAGATTTGTGTTTTCTCATTTTTGACTGTCAAGAAACACGTGGCAACGTTGGAGTACACGCGTTAGTATGCAGTGGACGCACGAGGACGAATGGGGTCTCCTAGCAAACGACATGAAGTTAGCTGGACAGGTGCACGGTGGTAATGTGCATCTGATACAAGTATCAAGTAGATATCGATACTTAATTCATAAGTATCATATACTTTGTATCTCATACTTTGTAATCATTATAGCCGTTATTTTTAGTGATATTGTGAAGATAGATATTTTAAAAAGGACATGTTCTTATTTTTAGAATCTAACTACAATAACTACATATTCTTTCAAAACAAACCAAACAAGAGCTTATTTATTTATTTATTTAGACACAGTGCGCTACAGACTTACATACATTTAAATGGTACAGTACAAAAAAACCGTATCAATCCCAGATAGTAAGTATAAAAGTAAATGTCTCTTTAGTGCAGTAGGCACTAAAGAGACATTTACATAATTGTCTAAAGGAAATGAGGATTAGGCAATAAGTTTTTTAAAATTATTTATTTTTATCATTTATGTAAAATAGGGAAATACAAAAAAAAATGTAACAGAAGAGCATAAATCACTTATCTATAAGAGTAGAAGCAACAACAAACAAAAGAACATGATCTGAATTAATATATTATTAATATGTTTTATAACAATAAATCGACTAAAAAACTTTTAAAACAAAAAAAAAACATTCTGATCTAGAGAAAAAAAAAATAATAATCCTCTTTAAACAAAAACATAACATTTAATTTACAAATTTATAATAAATAGGTACTAAGTATAAAACAAAATAGGAGGACATCATTTTATTTTTTATTGATTATAAATGGTAATTTCCGTTTAGGAACACTAGCATTTCAACATTCTTTGGTTTAAGTCTATTTCCACGTTCTGAGGTCACTTGTCTCGCTGTGGAAAATACTCGTTCACTGGGGACAGAAGTGACAGTTACACTTAAATATTTTTTGGCTAATTTTGCCAAAGTGGGGTGCGGGGATTGGAAGCAGATAAGCTGTTACCTCTGTTTAATCTATTCATTGTATTTTTTCTTTAGCAAAATCCTTTTTTACAACACTGATAAAAAAATGTCATTAACATTGATAAACTGCCTCCCGTGTTTTCCACCATTTTAGAGGATCGTCCTTTCTTTTGGTGTTTGGCTCTTCGGCAAACTGTTTTAATTCAATAATTGAAGTAGCTAAAGTTGATCTACTTCTAGTAACTTTGGCATCAAAACTTTTCCATACGGAATCTTCATCGTCGGAGTCAGTATCATTTTTATCTGACTGCACATTTTCCGTACATACATCTTCTCTTCATATTTTTGACATTTCCGATGTTAGTATGTCCTTGACTCTTAATGCAGCATTTTCATCACTGAATCCTTTTTTCTTAAAGCGGGGGTCTAAATATGTTGCTTTAGCAATTAGAGCATTATATTCGCTCCGATTAAACCGCGTATCTATGCCTCCAACAACACTTGTTTTTAAGTTCGATCCTGTAATGTCCTCAACGCAAATTCCACCTAGATATTGTCGCAAACTTTCAACCAAAGGTATGATTTTTGAGACACACACACTTTTCTCAGCACTCAATTTTGTAGAGACCCACTCAAATGGTTTTAAAATGGCGTAAATTTCTTTTAAACCGTTCATTCTTCTGCACTAAGTACCTCAACAGGATTATGTAATATACCAAGTGGTGCCTGAATTTCACAAATCCTGCTAAACATATAGTAGCTAGAATTCCATCGTGTCACAATATCTTTAATTAATTTAAAAATTTTTCCTGACATTTGTACTTGCATGGATGAAAGTGTTTCTGCCGCGGTAGTCCTACGATGAAAGTATTCCACTATTTTTTTCACTTTTTTCTGCAGTGGCTCTATCGTTTTTAGTGCATCTTGAACAATAAGATTTATGGTATGTGCCAGGCATGGGAGATGGGACCAACCTGTTAATTTTATTGCTCCTGTAATATTTCGAGCATTATCCGTAACTACAACCTGTACCTTTTCGGATATGTTCCATTCCTGTAAAATACTTAATAATTTGTTTCTCAGATTTTCAGATGTATGTCGTTCTGTGAAATGGAAGCAACCCAACAATATTGTTTTCATTGTCCAGCCTTTATCTAAGTAGTGTGCAGTTACGGCCATGTAGTTTTCAACGGAACAGGACGTACAAGTATCTATTGTCACTGTGACAAACTTCGCTTCACATAATAGTTCTTTAATTTTTAATACAACGTCTTTATATTTTTTAACAATTAAATCTCGGCTGAATGTGGTTCTTGAAGGTATCTGATAGGATGAATCAATGGCCGCTACTAATGATCTAATACCCTCATCTTCCACTATTGAAACTATTGAACTATCATGTTTAAAACTTTTTCATTTAACATTTTTGTTCTAGCTACGGAGGCTGGGCGCACGGAAAAGCGTGATATTTTTATTTGCGTTGGTGCTGGGCCGATTCGAGGCTTCTTTATCGCTTCGGCTTCGTTTGATTGGTTACTTAGCTTAATATCAAGAGTCGTTGAAGTACCCGCCATTGGTTCGGTGTACACACTGACAGATTTTGGGGCATCCTGTTCTTGAATAACAGAAAAATGTTTTGCCTTTAAATGTTTTTGTAAATTTAACGTCGCACCACCTTTTTACGAAAAAACACTTTTACAAATGTCGCACTTTGCTTTATCACTGTTTATTAAACTAAAATGCAACCCCACTTTACTTTTTTTTCTATCTGACATATCGGCACCACATGTCCAAATCAAAACAAGGATTTTTATATTGTTTTATATTGTATTGTCCCTAAATTTCTTTCCCCAGTAATAAAAGCCTAATAAATGCAAAATGTTCTTTGTACGTGTACGTTTATTTCTCTGTCTCAACAGTCCGCCGCTGCCGAAACATGCGGCAAGCAAATTCTACAAGATTTAAGATTTCGAATAATGAATATTCGAATCCATCGACGCCACCTCGGACTCTAAGAAAGATTCGATTCGATACCTATCTATCTACGGAAATACAAGACTGGTTTCGGCGCGGCGCACGGTGGGATAAAAATTGAAAAAGATGGTCATAAGCATGTAACTCAGCTGAATATTGAAAAATTGTCTCTAAAATCGTTACTCGGGGGTTTCTGGGGTCGCTGAATTAGAATCTGACAATATTTGTTTGAAAAACAAAATGGCGGGTCCAATATGGCGGCCAAAAATTTTTGAAAGTCAATGAATATTTACCACAATCGTTACTTGGGGGTTTTTTGAGTCGCTGAATTCGAATATGACAATACTTTTTCGACAAACAAAATGGCGGATCCAATATGGCGGCCAAAGAATTTCAAAAGTCGATAAATATTTACCACAATTGTTACTCGGTGTTTTTTGGGGTCGCTGATTACGAATCTGACAAAAATTTTCACTTCTTGTAACAGATATCTGTTTGACAGAGCTCATTTCTGAAAAATAGAATCAAAATTACACTACTCATTATAGAAATAATTCGAAAATTATCCATTTAGTCATAAATTGATTTTCAAAAAATGAATTAAATATTCTTGAAACTTTTTATTTAGGTTATACACTCAATTCACTTTTTTAATCGATAGTCGTATTCGTAAACCCAATCAAAACTACAGTTGATCCGCCATTTTGTTTTTTAAAAAAATATTGTCATTTTCGAATTCAGCGACCCCAAAAACTCCCGAGTAACAATTGTGGTAAATATTTATCGACTTTTGAAAATTTGTGGCCGCCATAAAATGGCGGATATATTATATCCGCCATTTTGTTTTTTAAAAAAATATCAGATTCGAATTCAGCGACCCCGAAAACCTAAAAATCAGATATATCTTCTTGATTAACAACATACATAAAGATTTATCGACATTTCAAAAAATTTTCCCGCCATATTAAATCCGCCATTTTGTTTTAAAAAAATATCATCAGATTCGTAATCAGCGACCCCAAAAACCCCCATGTAACCATTTTCAGCAACATTCATTAAGATGGAATCAATTTTTTCGTCATATACATTTTCTTTATACTTTGTTTATACAGGGTGGCCCATTAGTGCGAGGAAGTCCAATATCTCAGTTGTCAACAGAAATACGAAAAAATATTACGTACAAAAGTTGTAAGATCCGTAAAGGTGCATATTTTAAAAATATTTTCCAGTATACAGGGTGTCCCAAAAAAGCAGAGCAGCACAATGTTACTTTTTTTTAAATGACAACCCTTATTTTTTTATACGGAATTGAATTCAGCATAAAATTTAGCATATACCTTAGAATTTTAATTTGGTGTTCGTTGCGATGTTGCCACGCTATTTATAATTTACAAGAAAAACAACATATTTAAAATGGCTTTAAAAAATTAACTGATTTAAATTTAATAATACTGGATTCCGGTTTTCGTCACCCAAGGAATTCCAGAATAATCTTATAAGAGAAAATTGGCCATAGCTTATACAGAGTGTTTTTTACGAAGGTGCCAATATTGCTATTTTTGAAGTAACAAATCTGGGACACTCTGTATATTAATGCGCCATGTTGTTAAGTGTTTTATGCTCCGTAAATTCGCAATTATAGCTCATGTCCTAAAATCGGCCGTTTTGCCAAAATTTTGGATTTTAATGGAAAATGCAAAAATATCGTTGTTGTCCATTTAGTTTTTTCTTGGTAGGCCATGACCTAAACAAAGGCGCTTATTATCTGACGTAAATGTTCTCTCTTAATACCTTTTTAACACTCCCTTATTATAAATTTTAGTTTCAATATTAAAAAAAAAGAATTTTATAATAATTTTTATAGTTTATTCAAATTTTGATTTCATTTTGTACCTACTTAAATAGTTTATTCCAATAATGAAATAAATTTTAAAAATCTGTAAAAACAAACTGTAAATGTTCGAAATGGCCGACATTGTGATTTAAACATGCCTCTAAACGTTCTTCAAAAGATCGACTGACTTCGTTCAGCATATTGTTATTGGTGTTTATAAAAACTTATCTTATTCGTTGTTTCATATCTTCCTTAGTTGTAGGTGGGATTCTGTAGACTTACTTTTTAACGTAACTCCATAAGAAGGAGCCCATTTTTATCACATCGGGCGATCGAGGGGGCCACTGCAATGGACCACCTCTTCCTATCCATCTGTTGGGAAAAGTGTTGCTTAAATGCTCATGAATTACTGCGGTATGATGGACTGGAGCTCCATCGTCCATCCATCTCCTTAATAAAGTTTGGTGCTGCATTGGTCAGACATGGCAACTCGTTTTCAAGGAATTGTAAATACACTTGACCAGTTACGCTCTCCTCAAAAAAGTAGGGCCCAATAACATAAGTTCCAACTATGTCACCCCACACATTTAACGATCTTATTTGACTATGAATTCTTATAAAATGTGGATTTGTTGTTGAATTGTAATGGAAATTGTGACGATTCACATTAGCATTTTTGTGAAAAGTGGATTCATCAGCGAATAACACATAATTAAAAAATAATCTTTCTTCTCTCATTTTTTGTTGAGTCCACTCGCAAAAAGCTAGTCTGGCACCATAATCTTGGTCGTTTAACTCCTGCATAAGCTAAATGTGGTACGGATGCATTTTTTGATCATTTAAAACTCCATGGATTGTTTGTCGTGTTATATTGGTTTCATTGGCAATTGTTCGGTGTAAAATATGCGGATTTTATGTAACTTTAAGCAAAATGGTCAACTGATTTTCTTCTGTGCTGGCTATTTTGCTTCCCTCAGTCTTTTCGTAATCTCCCGGTTCGAACAAAACGATCCAATAATTTTTCAAGTGCTTCTTTTCTTGGCTGTTTGCTTTCAGGAAGAGCTTGACAATAGAGCCTAGTAGCCAATAAACAATTCTTGTCACTGGCGCCTAATATAAAAACCATATCAACAAGTTCTTCTTTCGAAAAATTCATTATAATTTCTTAATACAGATTTAAAACTCAAAGTTACACAAAGTAATTAATAAAAGAGAGACGTCTGACAATGGCCGCCTTTGTTTAAGTCATGGCCACCGTTGTTTCTGTTCAGTGTCATGGCCTACCAAGAAAAACCTAAATGGAAAACAAAGATATTTTTGCATTTTTCATTAAAATCCAAAATTTTGGCAAAACGGCCGATTTTAGGACATGAGTTATAATTGCGAATTAATGGAGCATAAAACACTTAACAACATGGCGCATTAATATACAGAGTGTCCCATTTGAAAAAATGAAGATTTGATACTTCAAAAATAGCAATATTGGCACCTTCGTAAAAAACACTCTGTATAAGTTATGGCCAATTTTCTCTTATAAGATTATTCTGGAATTCCTTGGGTTACGAAAACCGGAATCCAGTATTATTAAATTTAAATCAGTTAATTTTTAAAAGCTATTTTGAATATGTTGTTTTTCTTGGATTTTCTTGTAAATTATAAATAGCGTGGCAACATCGCAACGAACACCAAATTAAAATACTGAGATATATGCTAAATTTTATGCTGAATTCAATTCCGTATAAAAAAATAAGGGTTGTCATTTAAAAAAAAGTAACATTTTGCTGCTCTGGTTTTTTGGGACACCCTGTATACTGGAAAATATTTTTAAAATATGCACCTTTACGGATCTTACAACTTTTGTACGTAATATTTTTTCGTATTTCTGTTGACAACTGAGATATTGGACTTCCTCGCACTAATGGGCCACCCTGTATATGCATGCATGCTATGCATATACAAATTAGTGTAAACAACGGGGTAGCAGGTTGTAGCAGCTAACTCCCTCACGAATTCAAAGTTCAGGGGTTATTAAACAATTCCCAGTGATAGCCATCGATCGAGTGAAGTCGAGTGGTAAACTTTTTTCTCAATGTTTACAAAAATTTTCGCATTTAAATGCCAAAAACATAGATTTACTTAATTGTTTATAAATATTTTATGGTTAGTAATTAAGCAAATTGTGATGTTTTGTTGAATTTCACATACCTTGCTGAGAAGAGTCCATAGCAAGACTTATCAATATGTTGTGCTATCCTGAAATGCACACAGTTTCACTTTTGCATCCAGAACTACATGTATTGACGTTCACGACGGTCAACTTACGAATGGCCCTATGCAATGCTGCGCGGCATCTAGCGCTTGAAAACCGGTTTTCTTTGTACTTTGGGGTTCCTAGAAACGGTCGGGACAGATTTCAGCGTTAAACTAGAACCTTCGATTTTCGGCAAATGGCCAGGTTTTTCAGATTTTTTCCCACTGTGCGGCGGTTCGTTAAAATTCGGATCGCGATCAACGCTGCTTCGTGATTACTTTTCAGTATCGGATATTTGGCAGGAGGATTCGATTATTTCGAATCCCTGTAAGTATCAGATATTAACGTATCGAGTAGATACTATTCGCACACCACTAGTGCACGGCTATTTTTAGTTATTTCAGGGTCTTTGTCGTGTGTAGTGATTCGCGCAGCGGACTACAGGGTAATATATATGGATGTATCTTCGGACTGTGCGCTGAAATACAATAACAACTGGCTGCACCAATATTTCGAGTTGCAAGTAGGTAGCCTGAAAGAGTTCACTCTTGGTACCTGATCTTTTAAGCCTAGTCAAGACCTACATACACTTGCCCACATACAAATGTTTCGAACAATTTACCCGCAGACAAAACACACAATTCTTTGCGAGAAGTTTTTTTTGTTATCAAACATTTGGTCGGCCAGTAGCCACGTCTAGATCATAAAACTGAAACATGTTGCTTAGTTGTGAAGCAGTGGCGGGAATTTGTGCTGGCTATTTATTTTTTATTTCAAAGAACAAAAAGAAGACATTTGTGCATACGCGAACTTTTTCAAAGCGGAATAGAACATCTTTAAACTTGTTGAAAGACCTGAAATGAAACGATGCATCTGGCTTTACAAATTGTGTTAGAATGGTACCAACTAGTTTTAAGCTATAAATTCAACTAATTGGCCCACAGGCAACGAGCAAACAAGATACAAAGCAAAGAGCAGCCATACCCGTACCGTTACGATTAGCAATAACTCTTAGATATCTGGCAAGTAGTGATTCATATACTAGTTTGATGTACACATTTCGGATTTCAAAGCAATCCATATATCAGAAATAGTACTCCTTGTGTGTGAAGCTGTTACTAAGGCTTTAAAATTCCATGTATTATTATGAAATAAAAAATCAATAAATTAGTATCAAAGGTTATATTATTATTCAGAAAAAAATACCAACAACAGAATGTATACCAATATTATAGATCGATGTAATGATCGCTATTATTATAATACAAAGTTAGATTGTTATCTGTTTTATATATACTGGGTCTCCCAAAAGTCCCGCATAAAATTAATATCAATTAAAGGAAAAAGATCTAGGAAAAATGCTTGGACCCGTAAATTTTTATTTTTAATTGTGCATTTTTTGGCATAAAAAAATATTATACAGGGTGTCTCATAGAACAGTTGTCACGTCTTTGACAATTTTTTTAAATGAAATGCCGAATTTTGTATTAGGTTTTCAAATTCTACGAAAAATTCTAAATATTTTTTATGTAGGACTTGCTATCCCCATTTTCAGCTGTTTCCAAGATATTGACATTTAATTTGAAAAGTAAAACAAAAAGATTATCCATAATAAATTTTTATTTTTTACTAAAATGAAAATTCTAAAAGCGCAACAAATGCTGGAAATGTCCACCGCCTTCTACCTGACACGCCTCTAGGCGATGGTAAAATCCATTTACTGCATTCCATATAAACTCAGGAGGTAGTCTATTTGTTTCTGTCCTTATTCTTTCTTTGAGATCTTCAATGTTGTTAGGTCTGTTTCGGTACACTCTTTCCTTTAAATAACCCCAAAGAAAATAATCCAGCGGTGTTAAATCCGGCGACCTAGGTGGCCACTCAATAGTACCCCTACGACCAATCCAACGGTTTGTAAAGGTTTCATCTAGGTACCTTCGGACCTCCACGCCAAAGTGTGGAGGGGCACCATCTTGTTGAAACCATAACATCTCATTTGGAATATCTGGATCCATCTGGTTAGGAAAAAGAACTGCTAATGCCGGAATTAAATCAAATATTAAAAAATCCAAATAACGTTCAGCGGTAAGGTTCTCTTCAAAAAAATATGGTCCCAAAATTCTATTATTTATTATGCCTGCCCAGACATTAACCTTACCAGCATATTGAGTGTGCGTCTCAAGTAACCATCGCGGATTATCATGAGACCAGAATCGATAATTTTGTCTATTAACTTGCCCGTTCAGGCAAAATGTAGCTTCATCAGAAAATAAAATATTACTTGAAAAGGCATTATTAGTATCAATCCTTGCCACCATTTCTTCGCAAAATTCAAGCCGTCTATCATAGTCATCTTCGGTAATTATTTAGATTAGTGGAAACAGCGAATTTTTTCACCCTAATTTTGGGTCGTAGAACACGAATCCGAAGTCAGTTTTTGGCGGTCTCGTAAAAATTTTTTTTAAACTTTTAGGTTAGCTTTTTCAATGAATTTCTTTAAATTTATTGGGTGAGCAAAAAGGTGGTCAGGTTTGCTCAGTTTTGATTGATATAGATACATATATATCTATATCAATCAAAACTGAGCAAACCTGACCAACTTTTTGCTCAGGTTGGGTGAGCAAAAAAAAAATTTTTTTACGAGACCGCCAAAAACTGACTTCGGATTCGTGTTCTACGACCCAAAATTAGGGTCTGTGCGAAATTTCATGAAAAAATTCGCTGTTTCCACTAATCTAAATAATTACCTCATCTTCTAGTAGTTCCTGTACAAGAATGGGTTTATAAGGATGTAATTTTTCGCTCTTAAAAAATCGATGTACTGTACTACAAGTAGCTTCATTATCTAACGCCAAAGTAACAACTGAAGAGTGGGGGTTTTCAGTAAGCGATAACATTAAATCGATTTTTTTATCCTCGGTTAGAACGAGTGGTCGACCGCTTCTAGGTAAATCTCTAACTGTACCATGCTCCTCAAATTTATGGAATACCCTACTTACAGTCGACTGAGTAATTTGGTTTTCTGGATACTTTTCGTTAAACAAAGTACAAACCTCAGCTTGAGTTCTTATTTTGTCCCCACACCCCAACATAATTAAAATTTCGATGCGCTGCTTTTCTGTTAACATTTTTAGGAAATTGACAAATTACTTAATTCAAAATCAGTATTGACATAATTAAGGACAGTTGACGACAGTAAGATACCTGATTTATTTAACATGTTCTAATAAATACAATATGAACTAAAAGTATTACCTTTAATAAAAAAAACTTTAAATGTCAATATCTTGGAAACAGCTGAAAATGGGGATAGCAAGTCCTACATAAAAAATATTTAGAATTTTTCGTAGAATTTCAAAACCTAATAAAAAATTCGGCATTTCATTTAAAAAAATTGTCAAAGACGTGACAACTGTTCTATGAGATACCCTGTATAATAATTTTTTATGTCAAAAGATGCACAATTCAAAATAAAAATTTACGGGTCCAAGCATTTTTCCTAGATCTTTTTCTTTTAATTGATATTAATTTTATGCGGGACTTTTGGGAGACCCAGTATATATATATATATATATATATATATATATATATATATATATATATATATATATATATATATATATATATATAGGGTGTTATGAAATTCACTGCATATATTGAAACCAGTAAATCCTGATATGAATTCAGATTGAATAAAAATATTCATAAATAGCCCTTCACTATAAAAAAAGATTGATATCGGCCCTCAAAAAATTTTTTTTAGTCTCAGCGCACCACTGGTAATAAACACATGGCCATATAAAAAACCACGAGCAATGTCAGTTACAGAAAAAACTCATTTGTTTTTACGTGAGATGTTGCCAAATCTTTCTAGTCCCTCCCATGTAACAGGTTTAAAAAAATAATATTTTTATTATCTTTAACTAAAGAAATCCTACTACTTAACTCTTTCAAAACACTCAATTTCAAAAAGTTAAAATACTACAACACAAAAAATCCAACAGCTGTTCAAACAAAGATTACAATAATAATTTTCAAATAAGCGGACCAGACATTTTTAGAGGAAAAGGCTACCTATCCAAAATTAGCTTCAAACAAAGAAATTTTAATTGCGCAATAAAAACTAACACAGTTTAACAAAAATAACTCAGAAGAATTGTATGAAGCTAACGTATACAAGAAAGTGAGGAAACACTAACTTTTGTACTTTTCAGTAACTAGAACTAACCAAAATCTAAACCAAAAAGTAATTAGGTTGACAACTTATCACCCTTATTAATCCGCTTCTCAACATTTTGACACAGATCAAAGGATGTTATCTATTTATATCAGCTAATATCACTCTCGCTACATTTCATTACAGTTAAAAAAAGTAATAAACACTAAAATCACAATAAAAGCATTGTAAAGAAATAAACATAATATGACACGAAAAATACTGCCTTTTTAAACTGGTGAAATGATATTACTAATTCAAATTTACTATAACTAACTCAAAACACTAAATTTCAAAAAGTTAAAATACCTATAATAATCCAGGGATCAGCTGTTCAAACGAAAACTACCACCAAACACCAAACTAAACATCCAGAAATCTGTTTTGCAAAACTTAATATTCTACAAGACTCAGCCCATACGATAATCTATTAAATAGCACTGAAAGACTAATTAAATGTGTTAGGATTATTTAATAAACACTGCAAAGTATAAAACTGTTTTAAGGAGCAGAATAAAATATTCCAACAATGACCATAACTTGTTGAAAACGTTGAAAATACTACTCAAAGAAAATAAATAGGGTAAGCGGAAGATACTACAGCCGCCGGATTACGTACGTTCGATACGTATCGAATCCTCCATATTTTTTCGAAAAGGAGATTACGAACGTATTCGATGCGGGTAATTCGAAACGAAATTCGTAGCGAAGCTGTCGATAGCACAATTGTTATCGGAATGGTGTTCTATCTTTTTTGTACTTATATATCCTTCCTTCTTGCTTGTGTGGAGCTTGTCGCTTGTCCTTCGATTGTGGTGTTGAGGTTACGTTTTTGTTATTTGTTTACGGTTTATTTACAACGAAAAAGGTAAAAAAAACATTTTTGTATTTTATCATATTTTACATGTGTATTAAAGTACTTACAACTTTTGTATGAATAATGGCACTCTACTAAGTCAATAATAAATTTTAGGATGTTTAAAATTAATGAAAATCATTGGGTAGTGTTATTAGATTATATGGAGAAGCATCCACAATTTGCCAGAGGGCAATTTAATGGACCCACGGGGAAACTTACTCAGAGAAAAATGTGGGAAGAACTTTCCCAAAGACTAAATTCATTAGGCTATGGCAATAAAACTGTGGAAAAATGGCAAAAGGTACAAAACACTTGTTTTGGTTTTACAACTGTAGGTACATGAAGTTTTGTAAAAACTTAAGAAAACAGATAATTTCCGTCCAAAGTTTGAGGTAAAAATATTAGTAAACATATACTTTTTTTCTTTCAGACATGGGCTGATTTAAAATATACCATTAAAAAAAAGTCCACTCTAAATACCAAGGAACTTAACAAAACAGGAGGAGGCATGAGCTCTTATGTAAAATTACATCCAAATGAAGAAAGGATTCTGTCCATTCTTGGAAAAACTTTTTGTGAAGGTGTAGGGAGTGTCGAGATTGGGGTAAGTATACAAAACAAAATGATGATATTTTTTATATTAACCAAGTATAACTGTTTGAAATTTTCAGATTGATGAATGTAGAAGCATACCGAGTAGCACCCTGACTGTCGCTGCATCCCCATTTAAAGATATTATACCATCTTTACCCAGAAAAGACCATGCAATTCCATCGTCATCCAAAATTCAAGAATTCACGGTAAGTAAAAATTGGCTGTTTTGAGATAAGTCCAGAAATAACTAAGTATATTTTAAATCCTTCTATGATGCAACAATTAGGCTCATCTCTCTGCTGGCACGTTCAATTCTTCAGCGGAGAGATCAGCTTAATCATCATAGAAGGGTTGAAAATATATTTATTATCAGAATTATTTCTGAACTTATCACAAAACCACCAATTTTTATGCTCCATTGTCTTTATAGGGATGAAATAATTTTAAAAGAAACAATTGTAAGAATATTATAAGGGTATTTTGTAGTACATATTTTAAAAAGAGGCTTACCCCTCGGTTAAGTGAAATCTAATCCACCAGCAGACTTGTTTGTGCTTAAGACTAAAACCTAAAATTTCATATTTTAATATAGGTCTAATATTAGTGTATATGAATGTCACTGTTTAAATTTTAAAATATGAAAAGTAAACTATTTTAGGTATCAAATGCTAATGATATAGTGGACAAAATACCTACTTCTGTGTCAGCATCTGTTGATCACAACTATTGTGCAAAGAGTAGTAAAAAGAGAAAAGCCACAGCTGAAGATGTTGAAAATGAATTGTACAAAGAGACTATAAATGAATTAAAAGAAATAAAAAAAGGAGTTTCTAATATAAACGACAATTTATACCAGATGAACAGTACCTTAAAAGAATTAAAAGAAGCTATTCTTGAAAATCAAAAATTCCTATAGTTTAAACTTTTGTAAACATTGATTTTTCATGTATAGGGTGGCCAGTTTATCATGACCCTATACCTTATCTTAGGAAGTAAAGGAGATAGAGAAGAAAACTTCAGAAGAGAGTTTTGTAGTTTTAAACAGGCTTTTATTTTATATATGTCTTATTAATACAGGGTGTTTAGTTTTCTCTGGCCAAGATGTAACTTTCTTAAATTAAATTGCACACCCTGTATTTTATTTCATTTTCAGATTCTCCTTCAAAATATGAATACATTTTATTATTAGCATGGTATATCTAGGGTTAATAGTTTTAGAGATATTTACGTTGGAAAAACCACATTTTCGTTTGTTGGGCTGTAACTTCTAAACTGTATATCGTAGAGTGAAATAACTTGTATGTTCCTATCTTACTTTTTCATGATGTGCCTAAATATATTCACTTCCAGTTAAACCGGAACTAGAAATTTTGAGTGGACAATCAAAAACTAAGATAGGAACAAGCATGCCATTTCGCTCTATGACAAACCGTTTAGAAGTTACAGCCCGCTAAAATCTGAAATTTGTACTTTTCCAACTGAAGTATCTCGAAAACTAAAACTATCAACTCTAGACCTACAATGTTATGTATTTGTTAATTTTTCTATGAGGAATCCAAAAATGAAATAAAATATAGGATGTGCCATTTGATTTAAGAAAGTTACACCCTGGCAAGATAAAACTAAACACCCTTTATTATTAAGACATATATAAAATTAAAGGAGTTTAAAACTACAAAAATCTCTTATCAAGCTTTTTTCTCTATCTGATATAGTTCCTGAGATAAGGTATAAGGTCAAGATAAACTGGCCACCCTGTATATATTTCTGGTTTTTGTTAAATATGGAGTTTTAACGTTCCTTTTTTAAAAAGAGTCACATCTGCATATTTATAATTTTTGAGAAAATGTAGAAAAACTTCGTTATTGTGCCATTCTGAGTATTTCTGTTCCCTGAGAGAATTGAAATACTCAGAATGCCTACCACAGAATATTGTAGTGGCTCTAAGAGAATAGAAATTCTGTAAATGGCACAATGACTAACAGTTTTTCCTAATTTTCTAGAAAAGTATAAATATGTACCTACGACCTTTTGCTCAACAGAGCAGTGTTGATTTTGTTATGTTTAATGCTTAAACTGGTTAAATGTTAGATATTTTTCTGGAACTATTAGACAGTAGATTAAAAGTTTAGGCTACAACTTTATTAGTCGCGTTCCTTCCACGTATTTTTAAAGGACTTTTATTAAGTTACGATGGTAAATTTCTCCTTTAGTGGTATTAGAGCAGAAGACCAAAAGTACATTGTCGTGCCTTAGCAGAAATCGTGAAAAAACGTGAAAGAAACGCAAGTATTAATTCATAGTATTAAGGAAAAGGTTGCAAAATATTTTAGTTATTTAAATCAACTTTTAGAGTTAGCTTTTAATTTAATATTTATTGAAAGCGGATATTATATCAAGTTCCTTTGTTAATGTTTACTAACTACGTCAGAAGTTTTGTTGACTTTGTTATGTTTAGTTAATGTGGTTCCAAAAACAACTTTCAACGCATTTATATAATTATTAAAAAAAAATATGTTTGAAAATATTACATTGAAAAATTCAACTTAAAATATATGCAGTATTCATATGTATGTGTTAGACAGTAGCATCTTGTTTATTTCATAATCTAAAATAAAAGCTGTAAGAGTCCAATATTTCTATATTTGTTTCAATAAACTGTTATGCTTTCACTATACCTACTTGCTGTTTATAATTTATGCTTTTCCAAAATACTTTTATTGAGGTCTGAATATATATAACAATGAATTTAACGATGTACAGCTACCTCCACCTAAATCTCCCAGTCACGGTCGAAATTTCACTCGCCACTCCATAAGATTACATGGGGATTGGCGAGTGAAAGTTCAACAAAGAGGGCGTTTGTGCAGCTATACATTCTTGGCTGAATAGGTAAATAGACAATTGAAGATTATTGTGGTATTGGTCAGTGTAGGAAAATAATAAAGCTACCAAGCTTTTGACAAGGTCCGTTGTCTTCATCATTGTGCTGCCAGAATAAAATAATAGTTTTATGATGAAATTTGTGGAAAATATTACTAAACTTTTAGTTCAGTTGTCATATTTGCAATGGGTAAATTATTTCATATTTTTTAAAATTTTATTTGAAAATTAAATAATTATGTCCAAATAAAAACCACTTAAAATTTTAGTAATATCTGCCAATATTTTCATCATAAAACTATTATTTTATTTTGGTAGCATATTCATGAAGGCAATAAAAATTGTCCAAAGCTTGGAGGCTTAGAAAGAATAGACTTGCATATTCATGAAGGCAATAAAAATTGTCTAAAGCTTGGAGGCTTAGAAAGAATAGACTTATTTTCCCACAATGAGCAACAATGCGTATTTCGACCTATTTGGATCTCATCAGTGACGCGTAGTGAGTTGGACCTGACTGAAAAATCCACAACACATCTGAGTTCACAGATAGAATCTGTAAGTACATTTGTGGTTTATATATCAGAAGACCAATTCTTTCTCGGTGACATCTGGTAAAATCCACATATCGGAACTGCTTGAAACAACTCCAGTGATAAAAAAAGATAAGTGTAAAATTTATTGACAGCCAAATAAGAAAAAAAATATTGGGGTTGCTGTCACTTACCGTTTCTCATGGCAGCATCACCCATATTTTTTTAATTTTTTTTCTTATTTATCTGTCAATAAAGTTTTCATTTACATATATATATTGTTAGGAAAGTATTTTTTTCCAGTCAGGCCAACCTGCATGTAAGACTTAAGATTTATGTGTCACCAAAAAAGAAAACATACAAATTATGACAAAATGTTGCATAAAACTTCAGTTTTACTTGAATGTTGACGCAGCTAACCCTTACTTCAATACGATAGCTGCTAATAATAAGAAACTAATTGTGTTTTAGTGAATTTTATTTTCTTTTACAAATTTTAATATATACTTAAGTTCTAACATAAAACAGCAAAGCTACTACTTATACACTATTTTAGTTTCTAAAATATCTTTCAACTAGTCTCTGTCGTGCTTGTATCCCTACATGCTGCTGCACAATGTTATCTTGTGGAACATTTTCATCTTGAAAGTCATTATTATTAGGAAAATCGTTTAAAATATCTATATTTGCTTCAATACACATATTATGCAACACAACACAACTTTTTATAATTTTACATACAAAGTCTGGACTATACCGTGATGTTCTCTCCCTAAGAAGGCATCTAAATCTTGTTTTGAGAACACCATTACACCTTTCTATTATATTTCTAGCTCTCATATGTGCTGCATTATATCTAGCCTCTGGAGTTCCTTCAACTACATTTCTAAAGGGTGTCATTAAAATGGGACTTTGTGGGTACCCTGAATCACCTATTAACCAGGCTTGTTCACCATGTTCCAAATTATTTTCTAAATACTGTTTAATTACTGACCTACTCCATATATATATGAATCATGGGATGCGCCCCCAAAATTCGCCAATACATTTATGATCCTCATTTTTGCATCGCATATGAGTTGACAGTTGATTGAATGATATCCTAAAAACACAAACTGAATCTTTATCACTGAAGTGATCTTTACATCTGTGAAGTTCTTCATGAATTTATTCATGAAGTGACTTCAAGGCCAAATTTGATAATGTTTATGTAAAAGGGTAACTTTGAAGTCACAAGACTGATCCACACTTGTGAATTTTTTTATGCATATTTAACTCAGCATCGAAATTGAAAATCTCTAGATTTATGTTGTTATAACATGGTCATGACCTAATTAAAAGCCTTGTCTCGGCAGTAAAGTTACAAAATGCATGAAAAATTTCACAAGTGCGAATCGGCCTATATAAATTCATGAATTTGTTCAAGATTTAGAACAAGTTCTATTTTTTTGTCAAATTTTCCGAGAATTCAGACGTATCATCACAAACTGAAGATTACCCATTTCTCCTGTAATAATAAACTAGAAACATAAATAAAGATAACCACTAAGTATATTTATGTTGGTAATAAGTAATACCTAAAATACAAAAATTTGGAACACAGAATTAACCAGCTGATAGACAATGTAAAAGTTACCAACTTCAAAAAGAAATTCAAGAATTAATTTGTGAATAAATTCAAGAAAAACTTCTCAAATGTAAAGATAGCTTAAGTAATATATGTTACAACAATGACCTCATTATGTTACAACAGCTTAACATTAAATTTGTGTTGTTAATGGTTATCATACTTTAGCCCAACAATAAGTTACCCAAGTCAGGTGATTTGGCTGTAACTATTGATTTTTTTTACGTTAAACCTTTAATAAAAACATTTTAAGTCATTCAGAAATACCATATGCCTAGTTGAGATGAAAAATTTGTTCAGTTATTTAAGGCACTATTTTTTAAAGCCACTTTTTAATATTATTTTTATTAAACTTCTTATAAATGATACATTACCAAAACAAAAAATTATCTAAAATAATTTTTATGCTGTGTAAATGAAAGCTAATTAAGTTACCTTTACGATTAAGAAAGTTTTGTTCTTCTGCTTCAGAAGGCTTTAAAATGGCTACGTGGGTCCCATCAATTGCTCCTATAACTCCAGGGAACCCATACATTTCATTGAATTGAGCTTTTGTATTATTTCTCTCCATTCTAGTAATTGGAAATTTCACATATATGTTAGACAAATGTATGGATACTGCTTCTGTGACTTGATGGATTGCGAAATGTACAGACGGCTGGCTCATGCCAAAATTGTATTGTTCACCCAAGGGTCTTTGATAGGAACCTGTGGCATAAAACTGGAGGGCCACAAATACTTTTTTTTCTGGTGGGATACCTCTCACCGTTTCCACTGCTGGGAGATGGGGTGTTAGTTCCTCTATTAAGTTTCTTACTAAATCTTTATTCTGTCTAAACAATTCAAGAAATCGTGCATCTGGCAACGCAAAAGGATTATATGAGTCTCTTATATGTCTTCTTACTTGCAACAAACGTCTGTTTCGTCTTCTCCTATACCGGTTTCGGTTAATTAATCTTACAATTGGTAACATTTCTTTGATTATATTTATTATATTTAATTTATTCCATCAACCACCTAACGTATGAAAATGACAAATAATACGATTATTGACATTTATTTCACATTTGACAGCGAAAAGTAGTTCAAATGGTTCAAAAATCGTCGCTGAACATACCTATAACCCGAGAGTACCCGAACGCATTTCGAAATGTGTTCATAATAAAGTTTTCGATACGATTCGCCTACGGTTCGAGTTTAGCTTCGAATCGAATTGAAGGTACGTATCGAACGTACGTAATCCGGCTGCTGTTGTAGTTAAAACTATATTCTTAATAAAAACATAGGGTTGCAATATGCACCGGTGTATAAGTGGTTGCATATGACTAGAGCATATTGGCTAGTAATAAATAAAGCTTTGCAAACGGGGTTATTCCAGGGACGGCTCTAACCTAGTTGGAAATAAAATTAGGATTCGATTTGAAAATTTATCCACATTGTATAATTTGAAAATGCGAAATACGAAAATACTTCGGTTAAAGTAATATAACATACAGGGTGTCTAAAAAGTCTTAGTATGGCTAAATATCTTTGCTATTAATAAAGATAGAGACACCAAATTTTAGTTATATCTTATTGATTAATAAATCTACTTTTTATGTAATTTGACTTTTTCAATCCCCTTGGGGGTGATGCTAGGCAGTTGAGGTCCTTTCTTTTAAGTCTTCAGAAAAGAAACATTTTACCGCAAACCACATATTTTAATTCATTTTTAAATGGCTAGCCTATAAAAATTATAAATCGTAAATCGTATAATCGGCGGGACATATTATGTCGACCGTTGGTCGACCTCTTGTGCCATACAGTACCAGTCTTCGTGCACATTTATTTTTGGTTTTGTGGGGCACATTTTTTTCTAACATTTTTCCAACTTTTTCTACTTCTTCATTTGTCGTTTTATATTTATTTGTTCATTCACTTTTAAGAATATATCCCCAATAGTCAACGTACCACTACGTATTTAACTTTATAACTTTTTCCTCAAGTTTGTTTCGACTTTATTTTGCCATCTGAGCAGTAGACCAAAATGCGTGCCACGCGCAAAGTGCTACACATGCGCACGGAATTTCAGGAGATGGACTTTGGTGTCTACATTTGAACCCACACCAGAATATATCAACAATGGTCAAGGTACCACTACGTATTGAACTTTATAACTTTTTTCCCAAATTTTGTTCGACTTTATTTTTCGTTATTTGCCATCTCTCTCTTGCCATCTCTTCAGAAACCCACGGTACGTTAGTACTTAGGCTTGAAGTCTACGTGTGATGTCTTAGATAAAAAAAATCTGCGCAGGAGACAAAAATGCGCACCACGCGCAAACCGAGCGTGCTAGACATGCGTGCGTAATTTCAGGAGATGTACTTGGGTGTCTACATTCGAACCCATTCACTTTTAAGAATATATCCCCTATAGTCAAGGTACCACTACGTATTTAATTTTATAACTTTTTCCCCAGTTTTTTCGACTTTATTTTCCGTTTTTTGCCATCTGCGCTGTAGACCAAAATGCGTACCACGCGCAAACCGAGCGTACTAGACATGCGCACGAAATTTCAGGGGATGTACTTTGGTGTCTACATCCAAACCTATCCACTTTCAAGAATATATCTCCAATAGTAAAACTACAACTACGTATTTAAGATATTTCTACGATTTTATGACGTCTTACTTTTTTGAACATTCTTAACTATGTGCCATTGTGACACCGCACAACAAGAATATAGGATGAAACATCCGCACATTTATTAAAAATATATAAACACAATCTTACGGTGGTACGGAACCCTATATGCGTGAGTCGAACTCGCACTTGGCCATTTTTTTTTATTTTACAAAATCACAGCAACGCCCATGAATAAAATTATTTTTATCAAATACCGTATACGTACGTACTTATTTTCGGCATTGAAGCCTCTTGTTATTTATTCAAGGGTTAGCCTTACCATAGTTATTGAGACTTTTGCGTCTTGTGAGAAATTCACAATATTGTAGTGGCACCATTTTTTTTTCACACAATCACGGCAACGCCCATGAATTAAATTATTTCTGTCAAATACCGTATACGTACGTATTTACTTTAGGCATCACCGCCTCTGGTAACTGACTAACAGTGCCTGCCTTACTTATTACGTTAAAAGTTGTTTAGAATGACCACCATGAACTTCTTGGCAGTAATAAAGTCCATTTTGGAACTCTGCCAAGAAGTAACACCTGCCATTCTCGAAAAGACCTTTAAAATGAGGTACCACACGGCATAGGGTTGCATTTAGAATTTTTGACCTCAACTCCCTAGCGTAACCCCCAAGGGGGTTGAAACAGTCAAATTACATAAAAAAGTAGATTTATTAACCAATAAGATACAACTAAAATTTGGTGTCTCTACCTTTATTAATAGTAAAGATATTTGCCCATGCTAAGACTTTTCAGACACCCTGTATGGTATATCACTGTAACCGAAGTATTTTCGTATTTCGCATTTTCAAATAACACAATGTGGATAAATAAATATTTGTATTTTATTTTCAGATCGAATCCTAATTTTATTCCCGACTAGGTTAGAGCCGTCCCTGGAATAACCCCCGTTTGACAGCTTTGCTTATGACCAATAAGGACGCGGTTAGTTCTAAAAGGTGTCTGGTCCTCCCATGTTGCCGATTCGGGGCAAAACGATTCGTGTTGATTGCATTATTTAAAAAAATATATTATAAAACGAGAGCTTTTTCTCATTTTTAATGTAATATAAAATGGTACGTATGTATTTTTTACATCGAAATTCGCGTGGCACGGTGAATGCTGTATTTCTTCTGCACTGCTTCTATAATTTGGCAACAGCGTTGGACAATAATTTTTCTGAGGTGACGCTATCCACTAAAATGTTTTTTTTTGCCGTCAGTTCGTATAAGTTTTAGATTTTAAACGATTTCTAATGTTTCTTAATCCAAGATTCCGAGATGCTTAGCTTACGGATATCGTTTTGCGGGGTACGATGAAGGAAATAGTGTATTATAGTAAGTATGCCAATTGAAAAAGTGAATTAACTGCGAAGTCGCGTTGAATGGAGAAAATCTTTCAACGGGTTCGGGGCCCAGAGTACCTTAGTGTTCGGGACAATAATGAGGACAATATGGTACGAATCGTGCTTGTTTGGGAGCAAATTAGAGACATTTTCGGTACATTCCCATGCTAGATAAGTACCAATTATTTTTTGCAACTTTTTATTAGTTTTACTTATTGATATTTAAATTATGTTAGGCAACTACTGGTTAAAACTAAGGCTGCGGACAGAAAGGAGTGAGTGGTTTCCCAGGGGCGATTCCCAACTCCGCCCGGCGCCAGGTACACGAGGACAGACAGTACCCATCTCCGCCCCGAAATATTTTCGCTCCCTTATCTAACTACCTAACTCCGCTCCTAATCCTTAATGCGAAATAAAACAAACAAATCAATTAGGAACCTTTAATGTATATAAAATTACAAATTTACACTTTGATTGTACTGGTAAGAAACAATCTTAACAAAATCTAACATTGATAATTTCCTATCTTTGTACATTTTTAACTTATCCTCTAAAAAATTTTGGCGCTTTTTAGAAATACTATTTTGGTATTTATAAGGGGTGTTAATACTGTTACATTTAATATAGGTCTCAGTTTGAATTTTTTCTAAAACTTGAAGAAACACAAAAATTGACGGATGGCTGCTATAAAAAGAGTTATTGAAATGACTATGAAACGATTCACATGCATTTGTCGTGTAGGTCAGAGCAGATGAAGATTCTGCCCACACTACTGGTGGAAAAAGTGAATCTTCAGAGATATAAGTGTCGACAATATAATCGGAGAACCTTGTTAGTCTTTCATCATTTGGGCGTATTGAACTCAAGTCGAAAATAAAACAATCACTCACTTCAGATTCGTGTAAAAACATAAGTCCGAAACAGTATCTTAGCCAACGACCAACCTCTGATGCGCTGTCCTTGTATTCCACTGCCAGTCCTATTTGCTGTATTTTCTTCCACCATGACTGAGCAAGATGAAAACGACAACCTTTTAATTCAATCCCAGGCCAAATGGTTTCCACTGCTATATGTATTGCTTTTTCGAAATCTACCACAACACGTGAAGGTTGGAAATGAAGGTCCAACTTGAGGCAATGTTCTATAATTTTTTCGATACAAAGCTTATATGTGTTTGAATTTTTGTCCGACAGTAAACAGAAGACCAGCGGTATATAGTGCCCATTGAAAAATCCATGAATAGTAAACATTTGCTTAAAGTGTTTCGCACAGTACTGAAACGTGCCGTCCATGTATATTACTTTAGATTTGCAGAGAAACGTCAGATTTGTTTTACAATAAAAAATAATTAATTTTCCATTTTCATCATTCACCATAAGAAAGTCCTCACCTCTGGTAGTCTGTGGATTTAATTTACTTAGGGCTTTTTGCACTTCTTCAACTGAAGTTGGAATTGCCGGCAATAATTTGCGGCGGGCATGATACAAATTTTTCTTTATGCACTTAACATCACCAGATTTCAAATGTTCGTTCTTGTTTTTTATGACACTGTGAAGAATTTTTGAAGGTCTCTCGCAAATATCCTCCACCGCTTTACGCTTTACAATACCACTCACTTCTTGACGTTGCAATTCGCTTGAACTTATGGCTTCGTGATTATGTTCAAGATTGTATTTACTTAAACAGCGAGATGAACCATCACCCAAAGTAAGTATGTAAGAAGTACATGTCTTCTTAATACATCGCCACTTAACTTCTCCTGAAGCAAGTTGCCGATTAACTTTGCTGAATTTATTATTGTTGCAAACTAGCAAAATATTGCCACGTTGACCGACAATTTCGGAAAAAGGATACATCTTTTAGATTTAGAGCGAAAGTCGAACTATTAAGACTAACTATTCGTAACTGACGGCTTCCTTTCCTAATCAAGAGGGGGTGGGAAGGGTGGTATAAGAAAACTTATTAATTGTGATTGGTCTATTGTAAGTAATTTTGGGAATACGAAACAGGTATAGATTGGATTTCCTTAACAATTAAGTAGAATATGCATATAATAATTTTGTAATCTTCTTTAAATGCAGTAAACACAATTTATATTATTTTATTACTTTAATACTCTAATCGGATTTTCCCAAACTCGCAAAAATAAAGTAAATACGCTCGGGGCGGAATTGGGGTGCAGGATTAACATACCTGAGAGATCACTATTTTTGGAATAATTATGCGGGCGGAGTTAGGCACTGCTCTTTCCCAGTGGCCTTTTTAACATTTTTTAGTTTTTTCTTCGGAAAAGGTTTAAATTTGTTTTACCTTTGTCTTAAATTACGGGTAATAACAGAAAATAATTAAGATTCATAATATCTGGCAACGTTTCAAAAATTCAATTGTTTTTAATTTTTCGCGCGCAAATTTACGTCAACCGCCTTGTGTATGCTTAGTCAGGTGCGGCGAATATAGACTGGTTTTAGGGTATTTTTGAAAATTTTTAAAATGTTCGATTTAAGAAAAAAAAGTATTGGGTATGTCTGTAGACTACCCCAGGAGTCACCCATTCCAATATATGCAGTAAATTTAATAACACCCTGTATATATATTTGTTTGACCGACTATACAGACCCAAAACGCTATACGCTACCGACTTGCCAAGCCAAAATTTACGTTCTCAGAAACAGCGTCGGACTCGACAGCGTTTACTTACATAAAAGTGTTAAGAGGGGTGTGGGGATGAGAGGGGAATAAAGATTAGGTGGGCTTGAAAAATCGGCAAAACTTGCGTTTTTATACAGATCTAGTTCGAGCGATCTACCGCCTAGAGGTCAGTGCTGTTTTATACAAACTGGATTCACACACCACTCATGTATTACCGACGTTGACCGTCCCATAATTTGGCAACCGCGCATTTGCATTGCAGACATATTTCTATGTCTAAAAATAGAATATGTGATAAATTGATGCATTTCACCTTGAAGAATATATTAACGATATTTGAGTTTTTTCAATTCGCGATTTTTTGGACGACGGCTATTTGAAAATGGGCAAATCTATCGACTCAAATTTAAAAAATATTTAAAGTATACCCTTTTTTAAATGACTTTTTTTAATACTTCTTTAAATCTGGCTTTGGTTTTTGGATTGTATGCGAAAATAGATTTTTCAAAAATCGCTGCAATGGTTTAGCTGATACATAATCTCTCGAGTAATTTTTATTGAATAATTGTAAGTTATTCATACGATGTTTTTGGTCTAATGAATTTTTGAATTAAGGCTTTGACTTAGAGAAAATAATTTGTAAAGTTGGGCTATTTTAGTGAGTTGAAAGTCATGCGTATTTCGAAATCCAAAGTAAAATTTCAAAATCTACCGCACGACAAGCGGGGAGAAAGGGTTGTCTTTCTATATCTTTTAAATACCATTATTTTATAACATTAAAACTGATGCTAGAGATAAAGAACTTAAGAAAATTTACGAACTTCGTGATATGATAACTAACCGCTGGTGCAATGATATATCAAGCTTGGCAAACAAGGTACCTACTAAAAGAAATAAAAATACACAAGCTGGTACACGTGACTAAAGATATTAAATTGCTGAATGCTAGATGCTGAATCTGGCATCTGAAGCTTTTACTGGACTTCAAAACAATAAAGGTATAAAAAATAACTTTGAATGACGTGCCTATGGGGGGATGGGGGAGCTCCCCCCCCCCCCCTCAATGCTGATGCAGTTGGGAAAAGCAAGGTCTCCTGTATTTACAAAAAACAAGTAAAAATAACGTTGCCAAACTTTTGGTTCTGCAGTTGAGATTCACGAGTTGACTCAGTTGGGAAGTTTTCCTGTTCTCCTCCCCCCCCCCCCCCCTAATTACAATGTCTCGGAACGTCCCTGGATATAGATAGTTACGAAACAGATTGTTCCACTTTTAACCAAGAGGAATTTCTGAACTGTCTTGCAGAATTGGAGAAAAAACAAAAGTTTATTTTTTAAAACAGTTGTGTTTGAAAAAGGAAGTAAGTCAGTCCCCATTTTGTTTACAAAACCTGAATAGAGAAAGCAAAGGCATTAAATACATTTTTATGTTATACCCATTTGTTTATTTAAAAAGGATATAAAATACAACATATAAAAACAGAATAAAATATTTTATAAAATATAAATATATTTATACCAAAACTCTCTTAAAGAAAAGCAAAAGAAGCTCACTTTTTACGACTTTCTTATTAATAATACAATTTTTAAAAGTTTGGAAAGCATTATAAGCTCCATCGATGTTTTTGCTGGTGGATTAATTGTAAAACTATGAAGGAGTCCTGTCAACCTTAAACCAAATATCGATGAATACTGCCATTAAGTGACACAAAAAAATCAAATTTAAGCAATTGCATCTGTTGTTTTTATTATTAACGTACAATAGAAAAAAAAACGTAGGTAGGCATCACGAAAACCCACACTAAATTTTAAAAAGGATTGTAAACAAATGCTTAAATTTTTAATATCCAAGGAAAACAAATTATAAACTACTAAACATAATTTGAAAAAAGATGTACATTATAAAACTGTTTATGCGAAACACAAAACAAACTATTCGTGGATCTGGTCAGTCTGTTCAAACTTTGTATTTTTTCACATTTTGACTCGCAAAATCGTCAACTGATTTTAATTTAACCCCTTTTTTTTAGTGTTTGTTTTTTCATTTTAGTTTAAGCGGTAAGTATTATACACCAAGGTCTTAATTCGTACCCAATCGCTCTCTAAAAATAAATTATCATGTTGGTGGATGAAATTAAAACAATCTTGCTTTTTAGGCACTATTTTTTTAGCGATAAATTTTTTGAAAAAATTTAATATTAATTGTTTTTCTTCAGTAGACCAACGTTAGCGGCTGTCAGGTCTGGAAACGGATATTTTAGGAGATTTAACCACATGATGATCTGTTTCGCAGTTATCAGAAGTATTGGTTAACCTCTTTCGTTTATCAATATTAATGTCATTGTTATCATTTTTGTCGAATTCATCTTTGTTTTTCTTTTCATTTTTGCCTTCCTTTTCATCATTTTCATCGAATTCGACCACATCTTGTCCTACCTCAATGTCACCCAAACATTTACCTTTAAATTCCTCTCCTTTCCCTGCATTTAAAAGTAATAAAACCTTTGCTACCTTTGCTGTTTGGTAGGTATCTTCCGTTAGCCTAAAATAAATATAATGAACTCAGATAAATGTGTTTTAAAAAATATACGATATATTATGTACCATCGTGCCCAAAAAAACTTGAACAGCGAAATACATACAGCGTGCCCCACGGAGTTCTTGCCATATGGGAAAACTTTTTACTGAAAGTTAAAAAAAATCACTTTGGTGTAGAAAAGTTCTGCATATTAATAAACTTAGAATCCTTATGGAAAAAATCTAAAAAACCCATAGTATACAGGGTAGCGACACAAACATAAAATTTACCCAAGAATAATGTACAGGGTTATTCATTATATTTTGACACCCACCTACAGCTCTTATTACACGTTATAGAAAAAAACTTTAAATACAAAAGTTTTAGGTTTTTTCACGTAGTATCTTTTGGTAATAGCGGAAATAAAAAATCGACTTTACAACAATGAAAAAATTAATTGAGTCACATTTTTTTAAATGGAACACCCTGTATATTATTAGCTCAAATGAAAGATCTCTTTGTTCTGATTTCAAATATATATAATTTGTTGGCATTTGGTTCAGCCACTTTTGAAATATTTGAGTTTAAAAAAATACTTTGTTTAAACTACAACAATACGTTTTCGATGCAACTTGATTATATTAAAGCAACAAACTTTAATGACTGATGATCTCCAATTGTGGAAAAATAAGTTATAAACTCAAATATTTCAAAAGTGGCTGAACCAAATGCCAACAAATTATATATATTTGAAATTAGAACAAAGAGATCTTTCATTTGAGCTAATAATATACAGGGTGTTCCATTCAAAAAAATAACACTCAATTAATTTTTTCAATGTTGTAAAGTCGATTTTTTATTTCCGCTATTACCAAAAGATAATACATGAAAAAACCTAAAACTTTTGTATTTAAATTTTTTTTCTATAACTTGTAATAAGAGCTGTATGTGGGTGTCAAAATATAATGAATTACCCTGTACTTTTATTCAGCAAGATACAAAGAAAAGTTATTTTTAAGAATTATTTGGAATCATTTTTGTCTCTAATTACAAACTCACAACCACCTATGAAAAAAATTAAGAGTTTTAATACAAAACAAATTTATTACTTATTCAGAAAGAATAAATTTACAAAACTCAAACTATACTGCAAAGAATGTCAATATCTATGTCAGTCATTCCTAGCACAATGTACCTACCTGTGTGAAAGGTAATCACTTTTTATTAACTTATACTAAGACTGATTTCGTAACGTAAAGTTAAAATGTAAAAACATTTTTTTTTTCGTAGTTGGCTGTGATTTCGTATTTAGAGTGAAAAAATGATTGCAAATAATTCTTTAAAATAACTTTTTTTTTGTATCATGCTAAATAAAGGTACTTTATTCTTGAGTAAATTTCACATTTTTGTCTATACCCTGTGTACTATGGGTCTTTCAGATTTTTTCCATAAGGATTCTTAGTTTATTAATATGTAGTAGGTACCTACACCATAGTGATTTTTTTCAACTTTCAGTAAATTTTTTTCCCATATGGCAAGAACTCCGTGGGATACGCTGTATAATTTAATCTCCTTATTACAATATTTTCTTCTATTGTGAAGTTAAGTTTGTCAGTTTAGTTTCTTGATGTATTGACAAAGAATATGTCAATAATAAAATGACAAGCTTAGCACCAGTTTACAAGAATATATTTTGTAATATTCGCAAAGACTAAAAAAATTCTTGTCCCAGTGTCTTTTATCAGGACGGTACGTTAATATAATTAGGCTTCATAAAATGTTAAGGACAAAATAATTGTTTTAACACCACATGCTGACTTCCTTCGCTGTCGTTAGACTGATTAATAATTCGAATTTCTAACTTTGACAAGCTATAAAATCTAAACAGTTTACGAAAAAATGTATTACACTTTCGAATATTATATTTTTAACAGCTTTTGTTGTAATTACAGGCTTACCTATAAAAATCCCTATGCGTCTTCTCCGTATGGCCCATGAACTTTGCAATTTGCTCCATTTCATCTTTCTGAAAACTCATGAGCTGCAAAATGGTAGCAATCTGTTTTCTAAATTTGGTGGATGTCAGCAGCTCGGGCTTTTTTGCTCCGCATCTGTATGCAAACTTTCTTACCACCGGCGATCCAGACATCCATCTGTCCTTTGATCCTGGATTTGCAAACACGTATTTGTTATCTTTTGGAACTATGTCTGTTTTTCTTCGAATCTCAAGAAGAAAGTCGATATATACTTGCATTTGTTTTGTAAACAAAATGGGTACAGGCTTACTTCCTTTACCAAATACAACAACTCTTTTAAAAAATGACCTCATATTTTTTTCCAATTCTGTGAGACAGTTCATAAATTCCTCTTGGTTTAAAGTGGAACAGTCTCTTTCGTAACTATCTATATCCAAAAATTGTACTTCGCCTATTCTTTTCCGGTTAAAAACTAACACCAGGCACATTGTACACTCTGCAAGGCATTTATAGTTATTTTTTATATCTTTATTGTCTTTAAGTCCAGTAAAATATTCAGATGCCAGATTCAGAATGTAATTATTAAAAACTTTAATATCTTCAGTCAGGGGTACCAACTTAGGCTTGTTTATTTTTACTTCATTTAGTACCTTGTCTGCCAAGCTTGATACATCATTGCACCAATGGTTAGTAGTTATCATATCACGAAGTTCGTAAATTTCCTTAAGTTTTTTATCTCTAGCATCAGTTTTAATGTAATGAAATAATGGATTTTTCGTCACTACAGCCTTTTTGGCGATATCACAGAAAAACTTTAAATTTGTTCCAAAATGTAGCGCCAACGATGGAGCTTTATATGTTTTCGACTCTGCGTTGAAGCCACAAACAATTTTGGTCGCTGCAACAATACTTTCATACAGCTCAGGTTTCAGAAAATCCATAGAATGTCTAATCGTTGTAATTTTTTCTAACACTAGCTTGAGTCTTGCAATTTCACGTATTTTATTTGAGGCAACAAGGTTCATTTGTTTTCTTTTATGTTTGTTCAAAAATGATTCACCATAAAGACATATAAGTGGATCGCTTTTTGCAGTAAGACTAATTTCATCAGGCTTCATGACGGGAAACACTTCTGTTCTTAAGCGACTCTTTTCTAAATAAGCTCCCAGAAAACCAGTAGCTGCAATGAAAGTTTGGGCTTCACTCAGATGGTTGGTTCGAGGCTCATAATTTTTATTACCCTTTAGTGCATTATACATTTTTTTGTGTCTCCATAAATAAGTCTTTTTGTAATATCCTAAACAGGCTGTACACGGATAATAATCTCGGTCTGTGTTTGCAGTCTCCTTAGGGGGCTTTCTGACTGGTTTTAGTTCATTTCTTTCTGCATTTAGAATAAAATTTCCTTTTTTTCTCAGAGCTATTATAGCCGACCTTTTTTCTCTACTATTATTTTTCATATTAAAAATCGCTTTTACTGCTTCCTCGTCAGTATGCTTTCGAAATAAGTGACGGGAAAAATGTCCCACGCCTTCAAAGCAAAATGGGCACAGATCTTTGTTATCAGCAATATGGGCTACTTTGTTTGGGTTTTCTCATTGGTTCTGCAATAAAGAGAGCTAGGGTATTTTTTACAAACAAAACTAACACAGGCTGACCCAATGTAACCCCATTACCCAAACATTGAAGAAGTTTGGTTTTGGCTTAGGTTATTTTGCGTAATTAGATTAGGTTGGGTTAGCTTCAGTTAGTTGTTTGTAAAAAAAACTTGCTGGGAGCAAGAAATTCAACTTTACAAATCCTGTTAACTACTATTAGGTTATGTTTTCATATCTAAATTCCTATTTTAACTGGGTATTTAACTAATTTTTGACTTTAAACTCGGAGTTTAACTAAGCTTAAACTGGGTATTTAATCAGTAAATATTCTACTTAATTTTAATTTTAAAGTTGTTTAGTTAAATTCCATACATAAAAAAGTATTGAAAAAGGAATTGAAATGTTTCGCTCTCGCGAGTAATTAAAACAGAACTGTTTGCTTTTAAGAACTTTCTTTACCTGTGTCTTGTCAGGGCATGAAATTGAAAATCCTGAATCATCTGAGGTTTTTTTGTAGTCTATGGCCAAAGAATCGTGAATTATAACTGGAGTTATTCCAGTGGAATGACATTCCGCCTTGCATATATCTTCACGTTCCTTGACATGACATAGAATATTTTCATCTGCACTGCCTCTTGAAGCAGAAGATAAAGAAGAATCTAAATCATCGGACAATGGATTGTAGTCTGTGTCAAGAGAATCATCTGATATTTGATCGGAAGTTTCATCACTGAACCGAGAATTAGCACTACCGTCTTTTTTGTGTCCATTAGCCGACATATCATCTACATTATCCACAGATTTGTAAGTAAATGGGGCTGTAATTGTTATGTGTTCTAAAATACATATTTTTCCTTTTAAATCAGTATTAGTTGATTTAGATTTTTTATCATCTGTGTTTAATGTTGTATATTTAGAAAAAAGGTTATCTTTAATGAGTCTTTTATTGTCATCGGCGTTATCATTATTTTGAGATTTAAGATTAATAGGCCCAAAGTGAGTTTCTGCTGTTCCTTCATTTTGAGAAAACGTTCGCTCATTATTATCTATCTGACTGCATTCAGGTATAATATCGCAAGTTAATTTTTCAGGATTAATCTCTGAAGACGTATTCAGTACTTCAAGGTAAGGGATATAGCACGAAGACTCATAAGTTTTACTGGCTTGAATCCGAAATGGATTGATATCTTCATTGATTGTTTCTCTAAACTCATATGGGTCAAAGCTATTTGAAGTTTCTTGTATATTTTGCAAATAACTAAATACCTTCTCCCTCGTAGATATATCAGGCAATGTCTCTGAAATCTACACATAGGAAAATTAAATTAATTTTATGGCCTGCGAGAATAGTTATTATAATTTTAACTTACCTCATTGGCGAAATATTTACTACGTTCAGGAAGAGACCTGCATTCTTCAGAATGTACACTTTTAGGGTTTTGGTCACTGCACCCTACCTCTTCTACTTCCGTCAATCTATGATCTAAAAATTAAATTGAAAGTAGTTTGGGGTTGGTAAAAGCATTTTTTTCCTTAGTTTGCATCGCTAATCCTGCCTGCATGGAAAATTTGAACGCTCATGGGCATTACAAGTGCTCCAAAATTCTAATAAGTTAGTGGCAAATAGGCAAGTTTCAAAAACGTTTTGACAGAAATAATATAAAAAAGGTACAATTATCAAAACTAGGTTCGGTTGGGTTGGGTATTTCACATCTATCGATACCGAAAAATTTGAGTTTTTATCTCTTTTCAGCCAGCAGTTATAAAGTGGTGAAGTCGCTTGAATTGGTCCCAGAACAGGTAGTTGGGCACTGCCATACTACCAGTTTAAAAAAAATTAGAGGTAGTGTAATAAACATTTTTTGCATGGATAAGAAGTAATAAATAAAATTAAAAAATTCAAGTATTTTGCACCGCAAGTGTGCCTGTGGGGGTCCTAAGAAAAATCAGTTTTACTGGAAGATCGTTTTTTTTTTAACAAAAAAGTAAATTTATGTGTTCTTAATAGATATTTAAAAACTACATATTAGAAGAAAGTAATTTTTTTAACTTCGCCATATTACACCAAAATTGATGATTAGGTATCTCTATGTATTTTTTTAAATAAAGATTTTTTTTATAAATATTGGTCGCCAAACGCTCAGTTTTCGAGATAAGTGGTTTGAAAAAATTTTAATTATATTAATTATCCGAATTTTCGATACACCTCGGATCTCAAAAATTAAGAGCTTGGCAATAAACATGTATAACTTTATTTTTAATAGACTTATCTTATTACCAATTTTGGTTTGGTTTTGAGCGACTTCAGATATGTCTAAAATTCGTCCATAGGCGTCAAAAGAGAAATTGTCAATTTTCTCAAAAAAACTTGGTCACATCAAACATCTTCAGAAGGAATTTTGTCTTTAGTTTTTCTTGCTTTATGTAATAGAACTACTAGTTTGAGACAAAAACAGCGTACTAGTTTTTTTTAAAAAACAATATAAGATGATTCCCCATATCTACGGCCATGACGAAGTTAAAAAATAATTTATCCTTTCAAAATATAGATTTAAAATATCTATTAGGGACTGTCAAGTTTAAATTCTATTTCTTTTGGCATTCCCGAAATACAAATAAAGTACCCTAATTTTGTTAAAACTTTAACACCCTGTAGCGCAGAAACGAAGCCGTAGTGGATCTATGTTTAACTTTTAAAATTTTTGTCTTAAAATGAGCCAAAAAACTATATCTTAACGCTTGGTAACTTAATTAATACCCTGTATAATCTGTTTATATTTGTTTTACCCAATATATAAATTATATTTATCAATAAACAATCGTTTAAATTTAGAAAAATAAATTGGTTAGGTTATAATCATCCTATCCACACAAACATCAACACTTTAAAGAAAAATTACTAAAAAGTACCTACCTGATAAAAACATTTTTTTTTGACAATTCCACACATTTTTTTCCACGAGACATTATTTAATACACTTGTTACAGTCTGCACCGCTTACACAAATGACCTTACTTCACCGACTTTTCGCGCCAAATGATTTCTCAGAACGCATTACTATGAAACTAGTAATGGCAACGCAGCAGGGTCTGATAACGTCGGCAGGCCATATAATTTATAAAAAAATGGGCGTAGGAAGTCGGTTTATTATGTTGGGTTTGTCAACGTTTATTAAACATACAATTTATTTATTTTTTGCACAAATATTACCCCTCAGGGATTGCTCAGTTTATTTGATCACAATAATTCGTTTTTAAACGAAATACACTCCCCGCACGTTTTTATTTCTAGTGGGTTCGAGGTGGCCTGTTTAATATGCCGGGTTTGGCAGAGTCGGTTAAATCTATATATATATATATATATATATATATATATATATATATATATATATATATATATATATATATATATATATATATAGTGCGACCTCGATAATCCGGACTAATTAAAACCGCGGTGATCCGGATTATTAAATAATTCGGATTACTGAAGCGGGACAGTTTTTGATTGGAAAGTGAAATATGTAATACAAAATAATTAGCAAATAGTACATATACATATTAACAAAAAAGTTATAGTCATTTGAATTTTTTTTAAATTATATTTTAGGTTTAAAAAAATTCAAATGACGGCAACCTTCTACTAACACATTTTTTTCTCTTAAAATTTAAGAATTGTCGACAAAATTATGTAAAATTTGTTTAGAAAAAATAATAAGTAAAATATCTAAGCGTGTTAATTTTTTACCCAGGTGGGTCAATTCAAAAATTCAACTTTTTTTCGCAAATTACAAAATATTTTTTTTTTCGCCAAAACATTCCTAGTAGGCCCACTATTAAAAAACCTGAACTTGGCGTGGGTCCCATAAGTAGCAACAGAGATATACAACTTTAAAATTTCACGGGCCGCGCGTAGCCAACACAAAGGCACGCACTGCTTATGTGAACGCCCAGACATCTGATCCGGCCGAATTTCGGAAGTTAGGGGAACCCCACACAATCGATTTTAGATATCCTTCATTAATTTGTATGAAGAAGTCTAGAATTTAATTACAAACGCAGGTCTGGATTAACGAGTACTATCAAATCCGGATTATAAAGTACACAATGCAATTGAAATGCTTGGCCGGATTACCGAATAATCCGATCTACTAAAGCTCCGGATTATCGAGGTCGCACTGTATATATATATATATATATATATATATATATATATATATATATATATATATATATATATATATATATATATATATATATAAAATTATTAAAAAAATATAATAAAAAAAATTAAAATTTCTTCTTTCAATTTCAAAATAAAATAAAACTCATCTCTGATTTAAAAAATTTTTATCTGTATTTCAACCAGTTTGTTCCTTACTTTCAGATAGCACTGATGATGACCTATAAGGTCGAAAGCACTCTGCTTATTTATTAAATTTGCACTTAATACAAAAATTTGTTTCATTCATACTTGAAACAGTGCACACAGCCTTCACACATTCCTTATCTGTATAATAGACTTATTGATTCTCAAGTTGGCCTTCTTTCCTTTGCGAATTCTCTGGCACAATGTTGGGGTTAGAGCATGTTTGTTGTGATGAAATGCTTTGATCGACTAAAATGTTAGGTTGTAGTAAATTTGTTGAATGTGACGGAATATTAGAATTTAATATGCTAGACTGTGGCGATATGCTTGGGGGTGGCGACAGGCTAGGATGTGGTGAAACCAATGGGGAATGTGTAACGACTGGGTTTGTTCGAGTTGCGCTCGCATACGAATGTGATTGAGAAAATTCACCCATGGTTAGTTTAAAACAGTTATTATGAATCTCATTTTGTGCAATTGCAATTTCCAACTTCGATCTATCACTGTTTCAAAGTTTATTAGCAATATATTTCCCATAAACAGTATATTCATCACGCCTAGAAACAATTTCGGTGAGAGTTTTCATGCATTTAAAAGCTTCAACTGCATAGAATCATAAGTTTGTTTCTTTTTGTATTTTGATAATGGAAAAATTATCATTCACGAAAATGTTTATTCCGAGCCTCTGCTGCTTCCTCAGACAGAAGGCCTATAGTTAGCAATGCTCTTTTATTACTTCCACGACATGCCCTAAAATTTTGTGGATAGTCGATGTCATTGAATACCATTGAGAAAGCTGAACATACAGTGAGCTCAAAACGGTTGGAATAAATTCGTTTAAAATTCAGGTGATTATTTTCTGGAAAAACGCGCGGCCACGTCGATTAGTATTTTTAATTGCGAATTTTTTGACATAAGAATTGTGTATACAGGTTGTCTCAAGAAGAACATATACCGTCAATATTGATTCTTTTAAATAGAACACCCTGTATATTATATTATTTTTAAATTCTACGATACATTCTGAACAGTTTTTGTATAACATACCATATCTATAAAATCAACGGTTTTCGATATATTGACATTTTTTCTGGTAGGAAAACAACAATTAAAAATGAACTGTTTACTTCTATTTGATCTACTTACATAGAACTATGTTAAATTTTATTTTAATAAATGTTTAAATTGACCGCCACCAACTTCCTGGCAATATGCAAGTCGATCATTGAATTCTGCCAAAACGTTATGGATTACCTGGGGCTCTATTAATCTAACCTCATGCCTTATTCGAGCTTTAAGTTCATCAATATTGTTAGGTCTGTTAAAGTATACTTTAGATTTTAAATAGCCCCACAGAAAATAATCTAGCGGGGTCAAATATGGTGACCTTGGCGGCCATTCTATTGGACCCCGTCGACCAATCCACTTGCCAGGAAAGACTGTATCCAAGTACTCACGCACCGGGCGTGTGTAATGGGCTGGTGCGCCGTCTTGCTGGTACCATAAGTTATTGTTGGGAATGTCTGGCTCATCTGGATTTGGATAGAGTACAGCAAGTGCCGGTATCAACTCAAATTCTAAAAATTCTAGATACAGTTGGCCATTTAACGTACCATCAAAAAAGAAGGGACCTAAAATCCGGTTATCAACAATTCCAGCCCAAACATTCACTTTTTGCGGGTATTGTGTGTGGGACTCCATGATCCAGTGCTGATTTTCCGTAGCCCAATATCGACAGTTTTGGCGATTCACATGCCCATTTAGAGTAAACGTTGCTTCATCAGAGAACACAATTCTTCTTAAAAATTGAGAATCTTCAATGCATCTGTTCATCATTAATTCGGAAAATTCTGTTCTTCTATCCGGGTCATCTTCATTAAGTTCATGAACTAACTGGACCCTATAGGGATGCCATTTATTTTTTGTAAATAATTCAATACGGTTGCTTGACAAATATGATTTTCCGTGGCAATACCGCGAGTAACACTACGGTGGTTTTCTTGGACAGCTAAGAGCACATTTAACTGCACATCTTCTGAAATCCTAGGTCGACCTTGACTATAATTGTCTCTAACATGCCCCAAATCCCTATATTTTTTTCAATTTTACTAACAACAGATTGAGATATTGGTGCTCGGTTTGGGTACTTATTGTTAAATAACTCGCACACTTCTGTTTGGGTACGCATCCTATCTCCATAGCCAAGCATCATTAGTACCTCTATCCTTTCTTTTTCACTTAACCGCACCATTTTTAAAGCGTACAGAATTACTTGAAATTAGATAGATCTACACAATTTGAAGAATTTTTGACAAGAAGTAAATGTTTGTGTCAAAATGAATTAATTCAGGTAATAGGTAACAATAATAATAAAAAATGCGCAATTGCAACTAAAAATCCACGGATCTCAGCATTTTTTCAAAAAAATATTAAAATGTCAATATATCGAAAACAGTTGATTTTTTAGATATGGTATGTTATACAAAAAGTGTTCAGAATGTATCGTAGAATTTAAAAATAATATAATATATAGGGTGTTCTATTTAAAAAAATCAATATTGACGGTATATGTTCTTCTTGAGACAACCTGTATACACAATTCTTATGTCAAAAAATTCGCAATTAAAAATACTAATCGACGTGTCCGAGCGTTTTTCCAGAAAATAATCACCTGAATTTTAAACGAATTTATTCCAACCTATTGGGCTCACTGTATAAGTTCTCTGTTTCTGTGGTACACTCAGAAAGTTTTTCCAGATTTATGCGATATCCACACGATAGTACCTCCAAAATTACTTTAAAAAGATAAATTAAATTAACATCTATTCCAGTAATTTCCCTCATTTTTTTCGTAATCTGCTAAAAACATCTGAATGTATTTCCATCATTGGAATTTCCGTAGCCAGCTTTAGGTACATCGACCTTCAAAGACATCTCATTCCAGAATCTGAAATAAAAAAACATATATTTAAAAAATTTAGAATATTTATCATTTTTATATACATACCTATTTTGTATTTCTTTTTTCCTTTCAATAACTACAGTTCTGTCTTGTTTGCTAACTTGCCATTTTTTAGTTGGCAGTTTATGGGAAAGGTGTAGAAACTTTCAAGAAACCTGATCCTTGCATGGAGAATTGATAAACCAAACTCAAATTCTCTGTTGTCGCAGTTATTTTTTTATTCAAGTCATTAAACTCTTGACGTTGCGCCGCAAATGTAACATCTCATAGCGGATGCTGTATGGGTTACAGCATTACATACTTTGCCGTCCACCATTGTAAATAACAAGTTGTGTTTAATTATTTTTATTTATTTTGTCTTTCGAAAGAACGGTGCTTTTAAGTTTATGTGCGGCAGCGAAACTTGCTGATTTGAAAGACCAATAAAACAAAAAGTTTTATATTTATCGTTTAGCGATGGGTATGCGGGCTATTGCTTGGCGAATATTGTCCTTCAAATGGGCTAGTGTCCTTGGACGATCATTGTAAACAATGGATATCAGATATCCCCATAAAAAGAAGTCGCAAGGGGCTAAATCGGGCGAGCGCGGTGGCCACGGAAGATCGCCTCTCAAGGAGATCAGGCGCCTTTGGAAGTTTTCCCGCAAAACACGCATTGCAATTCGCGCTGTGTGTGCCGTGGCTCCATCTTGTTGAAACCAAACTTCCCCAACATCAATTTCTTCAAGATTGGGCACAAAAAAGTTTTCAATCATGTTGACATATCGCTCGGAATTCACAGTTACTGCACGCTCGTTTTCTTCAAAGAAGTAAGGACCAATGATCCTTACTCTCGACAATGCACACCAAACAGTTACACGTTCCGAATGAAGGGGCCTCTCATGAAGTTCTCTGGGATTGTTAGCACTCCAGTAGCGCATGTTTTGTTTATTTACACACCCAGACAGGTGAAAGTGTGCCTCGTCACTAAAGAACACAAGCGCGTCGTTAGGCAAATTTTCAAGCAACGCTTCACATGCATTTTGCCGAGCAACAAAATCGCGTTTGGTTAGTTGTTGCACCACAGCCAACTTGTATGGGTGGAAATGGAGGTCATCATGAAGAAGTCGCCTCACAGAACGATCAGAAAGTTGAAGGGCAGCTGCATGCTTGCGTGCCGAGCGGCGAGGCGATCGCAAAACTGACTGTCTTACTGCCTCGATGGTTTGTGGTGTTCTGACGGGCCGTGGTAACCCAATTTTCCTTTTTTGCACATTTCCAGTTCCTCTAAAGGTGTCCACCCAGGAAACAATTGATTGCCGGCCAGGAACAGGACCTCGGGCGGGAATATTGAAGTGTGCGCGAAATGCACGCTGAGCGGCGACAATCGACCGACCGTTAGAAAAGTAGGCCTCTACGGCAAACGCCCTTCGGCCAGTGCATTTTCGCTACTGAGGCGGATGATAAACAAATTTCCCGACCCACCTCTTCGAATGATACAGGAGAAGACCGATCAACGAGAAGCGACAATCGGCTTCCCACCAAAAAAAAAGTAGTGGGGGTAAAACCTGATTACTGTCAAAGCTTCGACCGGATGGGCTAGTCCGGGAGTCGATGTCTAGCTTATGTTGACAGTGCTGTTGTCTGTGTTATTAAAGTTTTTAAGTGTTTAGTTTTCTATCTTGTGTCGTGCAAAAATATGCCTGGAAATTGTTGTGCCTTTCGAAGGAGGACAAAAAATAAGTATGTTTACATTCCCCAAGGATCTTGAACCGTAAGTACATATACACCTTTTCAATATAAATAGTGTTTACGTATTTTGAAATGTTAAGTTTCTTATTTTTTTTTCTTAAAATATATAAAAGCAGTACTTACAGTAATTGTTTACCATAGCCCCATGATCCATGTTTGTAATTTTCTTGGTAAATAAGATTATTTTAGCCCCCAGAAAGTTCATTTTCACTACAATTATCTGGGCAAAACATGGTTAAGAAAATTGTGCTATATCTATGTATTTTGTAGTTGCAGAAGCTTTTCTAAAGAAGTAAGGTTTACTATATTTGCATTAACCAAATTTGCATTTTTTCATTATAACATGTACCAAATTTCTTTCCCCCAAAAAGGCACTTTTTGGTAAAATCTTATCTCGGGTACAACTGTCTGACACAAAAAATATTTTAAAAAATCCTGTGAGGAATATATTTTATAGTTAAATAAGCTTTCTGAAATAGTTGCTCTCAAGTAATTGTTAAAATATAGGTATAGCTTCATATCCTAAGTTTGCGTTTTTTGTATAAAACAGACTTATTTCTAGGGCCAAAAACAGATTTTAAATTAAAATTACCAGGCCCAATGCTATTTTTTCTAACGTTTTAGCATTTAAAAGGACAAACTCACTTTTTCTGTAGTCTAAAGCAGGAACAATTTTTCCTTCTCTAGGATGCTTAAGTAGTAGAATTTTTAACACTAATTATACTCTCTAAACAACACTGACACCAGATTTATGTCCACTGATAATGACAAAAAAAGGAACATATTGATAAAATACATTTCCATTTTATGGGACCGAAAACGCTGGGTTTAGACTTAGCACCTCAGGGTACAGCGTAGCTGTTTACAAGATTGTTTTAGATTTTATTTTAACTTATTTTTGGTACCTTTAGGATTTAGGTCCAATGTCTTTTTTAAAATTTAAAATCTTGTAGCGTTTTGGGCATAGAACGAATCATACCTCACAGAAAAATGCAAACTTAGGGTTAATTAATTAGACTTTCAGATAACCTACTTTAAAATACATATCGTTCTAATTTTTTTTAAACATCATTTTACGCAAACTTGTTTTAAAAATCTAATCATATTAAATTAAAAAATTACAAGTTTGGGTGATGGGTAACGTGACCATTCGTTCCAGATTTTGCGGGACGGTCAGTTTTCAGACAAGCCTTCCCGCATTTACAACGTCCCAAACATGTCCTGGTTGGCCGGATTCCGTCCCGCATTAAAGTGTATTATATTTCAAATTAAAAATTTGAAACAGTAATAAAAATTAAAGAGATGAGTTTTGGCAGCCACAAGATCTGGTCCCTTTACTGATGGATCGCTAGTTTACTTAGTTAAGTATTCTTGTGTCTCTAGTAAACACAATATGCATTTAATTATTTATCCCTAAGTAATTGTTTATTATAGCTTATTTACTTAAGTTTGTTATTTTCTATTGCTAAATATTATTGGGATGTTTCCTAACGGATATTTTTATTATTATACTGTATTCTTCTTTTGTTCACTACAGATTATGGTTTTTTAGGTATAAAAATAAGTTATACTGGTACCTGCTTATGATTTCTTTCCGATTTAGACCCAGGTAGTACCTATTTTAGGTAGTACTTTAATTTATTTTGTTTCTTTAAAATTTTTATAAGTTTAGAATTCAATTGGAAAGAAAAAAATAATAATTTTAAAACAGGACCATCTACTCGGCAGTACTAATCTTTCTACCAAATTTTATTAAAATCGATCCAACAGTTCTTGAGATGAGCGCGTTCCAAGGATTTGTCTACAGATAGACCGACTGACAGACAGGCGCAAAATATCTTCTATATGCCCTAAACGTAAAAATGTTTAAAATCGGAGACAAGAAATTATACACAGTCTAATATTTGTGAAATCAATATGAAAAGACCCATTTACTAAAAGAGCGCCAGAAAAAAAACGATGCAATTTAGAGGTTTGAGCATTTTATCCGAAAGTGAATCGTTATCCAGATATTTTCATTATTTCAGACTATATCAGCACCCTGTATAATAACATTTAGATCAAAGTGTGCAAGGAATATACACTAAACTTTAAATCAGATTAATTTCTTACAATTTCGTATAAAATATATTTAGTTTCTCAGTGTACAAGCAATTTTTACGCGGTCGCAGCATTTTCCTCAGTGTATGGGACCTGATTATCGTTAAATATTCGTGAACACGAAAGAACAAAGGATTTGCGGATTTTGTCGCTTCTCGTTGATCTTCTCGGATGATACCGCCCCCACCCTCGGCCTACTACGCTTCCTATCACGGCGCCTCATTCAAATCAGCATTTTTCGTTGCCGCACCCCATATGTGTCCATTTATATATCCAAATTCTTCATTAGTGACATTCACACACATATATTCTTATGGGTCGGCAGTAGCGTGGGGATGACGCAGGATTTTGTCATATAATATTTCTTGCCTTATCGTGCGTGCAAACTAACTGTAAAGGTACTAGACTGCTTTGGAAAGTAGCACTATCATTCATATTTTCATTTTCAAATTTTTGGTTATATTCCATCTGTTGCGAACCATCCCATCCCCTTTTGGAAATAATTTGCTTGTTGTTTTCATCAGGTGACAATAACTGAACACATTCTCTCAGATATATCACTAATCTTTTAACCGTTAAGTCAAGTAAATCTTGTAAAATAATTTCTGCAGTAGTGGCATTTATTACGTACGCATCGTTTGGCGGCAAGCAGTCTTTTTGACTCTTTGCAAATAACACGGATATAATTTTTTTTAATACATCTTACTACTGCATAACCTTATCGTGACATTCCTACCTGAATATACAGGGTTTTTCCGTATATTTTGGAGCACCTCTAAAGCTTTTATTTTAAGAGCTAGAAAAAACATTAAATTAAGAAAGTTGAATTATTTTTTTTACCTGTCAAATTTGTCAACGGATAAAACATCGTAAATTTGTGAAGATGATTTTACAGGGGACACAAATAACTGGTTTTTGCCTACCATTGATGGCAAAATATGAAGTTATTATACGTGGTTTAATTGGTTCACTTATTGGATAGTATTTAACTAGAAAAAAGCTATTTTGCAATGTACCTAGGTTTACAGAATGGGATAATACATATTAGATTTTTGGACCCGTGGATTACGTCTTTGTGATCTTTATTATGCGTGACTTTCGACATTTTCTCATGTATAATTTCCAGGTTTGGGTATATGATGGGTAAATGAAAATGAATTTCTGGGTAACCCTGTAACTCAACCAGAAAAACTAAGAAAGGTGTTTTAACATGTTTGAATAATTGTAAAAAAGTTCATGCATCCTTACTTAGCACATGGTAAGTTGTCATAAAACTGTGAACGTCCAAATTCATTACAGTTTTCAACTCCTGTAAGTGTTTCCATTTCGTTTGCCTAATTGGAAGCATTTGGGAAAATAGTTAATGGTTTGAATTTGTGTGATTTTGGCAATGGTGGAAATTTGGCACGTTGGGGCAGCATTTTATACTCTTCTTGAAAATCAACTTTATACTGAATGGTTCCGTTTGTCAAGTATTTTAAACACCTTGGATCTGAAACAGTTGGATCACTTTTGATTTTTCCGGGACGTAATGAATCATATCGGATGATACTCTTACCATCGTATTTAAAAAAATCATGGGACAGATATTTCACTTCAGGTGGAAAAGGATTTTTTCTAGATTCTCGAATAATTTTTGCATACTGAAAAGACAGGGTAATTTCTCGACCTTTTAATTTTCTTCCCACAAGTGCATGAGTGGAGTCACACTCCAATTTCATATTTTGTAGAAAAGAAGCTTAAGCATTAGATAATATTGTGTTCCTGTTCTGATATCCACAGCCGTCTGAAAATATAATTGTCTTTTTTTCTGCCAAGCAATGTTTTCGAAGATGATGTATAATACAGGAAGTAAACACTGATGCTGGTAAGTCGCCTTTGGACTCATTCCACATAGTTAATGCACTGATGCGTTGCCAAGTTATAAATTGTAAATATATGGACCTGTAAGCTTGTTTTGTAATAGACTTTGCTGGCCTGAATAAGAGGGCATAATTTAACTGACTGTACGTCCATTGCAAAAGTATAGTGTTTCCCGTTAACTTCTTCTCCTTTATCCTTAATTTTTTCTTGAGCAAGATTTTTTCTTTTTACATGATTATGATATTGTTCTTCGCTTAATTGTTTACATTTATCTTGAAGACAAATGTCACACTGATCTTTATTAGGTTTATGCAATGCAAGATTTTGACTGTCAAAAATGTTTTTTAAAAGTAGTAATTCAAACAGCTGTTTATTGGTCATCCTCACTTTTTTTATAGAGTCCATAAATTTCAAGCTTTGTTTGAAAATTATATTCAAAGTAAAGTTTTTGTGTGTCCTTCCTACAATAGTGTGAATCTAGTTTTGGTAAAAGGTTAAAAAATGATTTTAAATAATTGATCTGTTTAAGGTCTAGGTGGTTTAAAACTACTGGGCATATTAGTAAAGAAATTTACCTCCTATGAAATGCTGATATACACTGCGCACCAAAATTAACGCATAATTTTATACATTTTATTTACACTCATTATCAATAAATTTCTGAAAGAAATTTTTATGTTTAAGGTTAGTTTGTAATCATCTGAAATAAGTAATGATAGTTTTTCATGAAAATTTTATTTGAAATCAAGAAAATAATATGCATTTAAAAAAAAACTACAAAATGACAAATTCTAATGTCCAGAATAACAAAACTTAGAAGCAAGTATTTCCTCCCCTAGCATTTATTACTGCTTGGCAACGATCCCTCATACTGTCAATTAACGTTCTTATTTGATCCTGGTCAATTTGATCCCAGATTTCTACCAGTCGCAAAAAAATGTCATTTAAGGTATTTGGAGGGTTGGGTAGTTGTCTTAGCCGCCTCCCTGCTAAGTCCCACATATGCTCAATTGGGTTCAGGTCAGGGCTTCTCGGAGGCCAAACCATAGTACGAATTCCGACCTCTTGAAGATACTGTTGCACAATTCTTGCCACGTGTGGTCGGGCATTATCATGCATAAGCATGAAATTCTCCCCAATATAGGGTGCAAATGGCACAACATGCTCTTCTAAAATGTCTGTAATGTACCTGTGTGCGGTTAGCCGCCCTCTATCTATCCGAACTAACGCCGTACGAGCCTCCAAACTGATCCCACCCCACACCATCACTGAGCCGCCGCCATAACTCACTGTTTGCACAATGTTACACTGGGCGTATCGTTCCCCCGGCCTTCTGTACACTCTATTTCGCCTGTCATCCGAAAAAAGACAGTACCTAGATTCATCGGTGAACAATATTCTTGACCAATCTTCAATATCCCAACCTACGTGTTCATGAGCAAAGTTCAATCTTTGTCTTCTATGCTCTACGGTAAGTAACGGACCTGTGGCTGCCATTCCAGGCCTCAGATCAACTGATGCAAGTCTTCTTATCGTATTTTGACTAATTCTAAAATTGTAACGGTCCAAAAATTCATTTTGTAGCAAAGTACTGGTCACAAACCGTTGCCTCAGTGTACGAAGGCGCAAAAATCGGTCTTGCTCAGGGGTTGTAACCCTTCCACGACCCTGACCTGGTCTTCTTGTGTTACTCCTTGTTGCCGCAAATCGTGTCAGAACTCTGCAAATGGTTGATTGATGCACATTAAACCGTTCAGCGGGCTGAGCTTGATTGTAACCTTCTTCCCGAAGAGTAATGATTCTAACGCAGTCAGATTCCGATAAATTTCGATTTTCTCGCTGTTGTGGGTTCATTTTGCGTAAAGATACTCAATCAATTTTATAAACGTCTTAGATGATTTAGCAAAACGTACTAAAATCAATCCGAATTGAAATTGAAGTAAACAGCTCTCATCATGTTTTGGAATTCTTGGCAAAAAAGACAACAAAAGATAATTTTTTTTTGCTGTTAATCCGATAAATAACGGCAAAAGACCAGGAATATTAACATATATCAAAACAAGACTTAAAAAATTAAAACTATTTGATTGGGTAAAAATAAAAACGATTTTTAAAATTATGCGTTAATTTTGGTGCGCAGTGTATTTACTTTACTTGGAAAACAGAACATATGTTTTAACTTTAGCTGTTCAAAATAATAGCAGTGCAAGTAAGTATAAGACAAAGAATAAATACGAAAAACAACACAAAACGATATACAATTTTCAAAAATTGATAATCACCTATGTATGTCTTTATTTAGTATTTGATGGCAAAACCACTATTGCTGCACAACGACGCACAGTGAATCGCCTAGTACAAGCTAGCTGGACAAACATATTTTTTTCTACGATTTGATTGTTGTGGTCATATTTGGTTGTTTTATTCAATAATTACGCATTTTTTAATAATTTAGAAGCTTGGGGAATATTTATAATAAAAAACTTGAGTACGAAATAAAAAATGTATTTAAAAAAAATTGGTAGGATTATAGCAAGAAACTTATCTACACAATTTAACACGGCATAAATTATACAATAAAATTTACTCATACTACTTACGATCTTTCCTTCCTTTCCTTCTAAACCTGCGAAAAAAACCCGGCGCATCCACTGACTCATCAGCAAACAAATGCTTCTGTACAATGCCGCTCTTACCCATCAATTGAGGCCCCCACAGGTATAATTGGGTGAGCCGGTCTGGTAGGGAATTTTGCATAAAATCAAAGAACCACTTCTGTACTTGAAAGGCCCATTGCGACCGGTAACAAAACGTAGGTAGGACATACGGTGGAATCTGTTTCCTACTTACGTCTTCTTTGTATTCTCCAAAGCCCGTTCGCAATAGGTCTCTATATTTTGGAAAAAGTCGAAAAATACACGGATCTATTAAGGAAAAACTATCGGAATTTTGACAATATTTAATAAATTGGTATCTGTCATTAGTTAGTGACAGAGATATGTTATACAGAAGTGGTGTGTTGTCGGTTTTAGTTACATATGATATAACGTTTTCTTCTTTCTTGCCGACTTGCACATTCGTATTTTGAGGAAATAAAAAATGATGAAAGCGGCGCAAGACGTCAAGAAAGCACGGAAACCGAAACTCTAAGAAAGCATGTAAATGCTGCGCATAATCCGCTTCCAGACCATACGGTTCGACGGAAATGGCATATCGTCGCAACCATTGTTCATCGTCCGGAGGGGGCACCAGCGGCCTTGTCCCCTCGAGATCCATATGCGCAATGAATTCCGGAGGGACTATGACGTCTTTGTGCGGAAACTGCGACAACATGTCAAGATAAAAATTTATAATATTCGGACGGTCCCGTTGCAAGTCCGGTGCAATCGGGACCGTCACGAAAAATTGTAGCTACGTTTCTGTGACCCGACAAACGATCTGCTACTTCAGCAGCTGTGGTCAACTCACTGGCACTTCGCGATCGCACTAAGTCTTCAACTCTACGTTTTTTGGCTTTGAAAGACAAGCCTTCAAAGTTCTTTTGAGGCCGAGTTCCTCCAGATGATAAGGAAGCACAGGGATGATGCATACTTATATTAAATTCTATATCTGCGCCCTCTAACCAACTTTTATTTTCATTTAAAAAACGGTCCATCATAAAATTTGCTGCAGCCCACTTTTCAGAGAATTTTGAAGAAACACTTGAAATTTTTAATTGTATATTGTTCTGCGAATCAGGAGTCACCTCCGTAATACTAAATTTTTTCATAATGAAATCCACTAGAGGACAATTTCGTTCTCCTTATATTTCCGCCATTCTTCAAATAGTTCCATTTTTGAAATAGAGCACACACGATCTGAAAAAAAAATAATGGGGGCTCGATGTGGTGCTCATTTATACGTCATTGTACAGCTTAGGATTGTCGCTATACAATGTCAAAAAATTAGCCTGGATATATGTATGTGGATAAAAAAAGTTGCATACTTTGAAAATTAGAAACGAAAAAGATATTACACTTTTTACCTGTTTTTTTTTTTCAAAAACTATTCTAACACATATTGTTTCTCATTTGAATCAAATTGTAAATAAAATAAAAAAATACATACCCTCTAAAGTAAAATCCATCACAGCAACAGTAATATTGTTCACTACAAATCTTTTTAGATGCGATCGAAAACACTGCAAATTGCAACTAAATTGTTTACATAAATGGAATTACCTTATCACTTCACTTCAACAGCTTATGACTAATCGTTCTTTAATGTTTGCCATAATTATTACTTGGAATTATGACCTATGGGGAGTTGTTATTGTTATGGGATCATTAACTAATTGATTCTTTGAACTGACTTTCATCCATCTAGCTTGTATTAGGCGATTTACTGTGCGACGTGGCATTTTGCAAACCTCAGTCGGTGTTGTCGATGCTGAGGAAGTAATCGTGGACATATTGTTGGCCTTCGTGAATGAAGCCCAGCTTCTGCCGATCTTCTACGTATCGTTCTTTCACTTACATTTACTCGACGAATCATTTGCAAGTCATTTTTTAGACACATAGCAGTAGATCTTCGATCTCTTAAAGAACTAATGGTGAAAAAGTGATCATCAGCTGCAGTGGTCATTCTCCTTCTGCCAGAGCCTTGCCGTCTAGTAAAAAGTCCCGTCTGTAAATACCTATTCCAGGTATCTCGAACTGTAGACTGCGGAATTCTCAGAGTACGGGCGACATAACTTTTGCTACGGTCATCCTCTATTAAGGGGGGGGGGGGAAGGGTTTTGCACTTTCGAAAAATCGCATTTTTGTTTTTTTTATCTTATTGTTAAACATTTAAAGAATATATTCCCAAAATTTTAAGTCGATCTGAGCAAAACTCTTGAAGTTATTGTCTCGTTAGTCTCCTGTCCTTTAACACTATAGCTCTGACAACAGCGGGCGTTCGGGAAGGCAGTGCAGCTGTCGAGCAACCCGAGCGGTGAGAACTCGTGGTGTCCATATCAAAAAGCTTTGGCCACAACAGGAGTGGAAAATGTCAGACATAATTACAATCCACTTCCAGAAGATGTCTTACACTTTTTTAGCTCATACACTTTTAAACGCGTTTGTCTCAAAACTACTTTTTTAAAGTCCGTGTTCACTGCCATTTACAAACTACTTGACCGATTCATTTCAAACTTGGTACACATTTTCTACATATAAAATACCTCCCCCCAACGTTTAGTTAAATTTTTTTTTTACTTTAAGGGGGTTTCCCACCCACAAAATGGCGGAATTTTTCGTGGAAAATAGCAGTTTACACTTTAGATGCCCACCACAAATTTTTAAATGAACAAACAAATAATCATAGAACGTTGGGGGGAGGATTTGATGATACTTTGACTAAATTTTAATGGTTTTTGATTTCAGATAATTTCCGACCGAGATATAGTGAACACCGCAAATTGTTATTTTTCTAAGACGTTCTGGGGCAAGCTCTGTCACCGGCTTGTTTTTCAATATTTCCGCACGAAAAAATTACAGAATATTGTTAAAAGTATACTTAATAATGTACAAATGGTTTGAATACATTTGCTCAATCCATACTTTTAAAAAAAATTCACAAATAAAGTATTTTTTTTACGCTGAAACCCTCCCCCCCCCCCCCCCTTAACGCAACAATTCTACCCACGTCTGCTGGAGTTAATACCATATTAACAGACAACAAATTATAATATTGTCACATTGTCACTGTCAAACATTCTGCCACAATAATCGCGTCCTTAGCCAACGTCGATAATTTTTAACCGAAAGCTTGACATACATTTTCAAAAAATATCATCGTTTCATTTAAAATTTTGCAGCTCTCAGCACAAATGAGATAATGGAATGAATCAAAAAAAGAAATGTTTAGAATACATCAGAGATTACAAGAAACAGTATGTAAACAACATTATCCACCTCAATTTCCCTACAGGATGTTTTGAAATTACGACAAAAAACAATATTTTGATTTCGTCCTGTATAATATAGCCTAATCGAAAAATGATACTTTATAAAATATAATTAAAGAAAAACAGAATAAATGGATCTACAAACTGATAACAAAATCATAAAAATGTGATAAAAAATAAATAAGTTATCAAACATCAAAATTTCAGGGTGGCGGAATTTTATGCCGGCGAGTATATATAAACTGCTGGCCACTCGAACTTACACATAGAGATTTTTAGGCAAAATTTAAAGTTCAATATTTTCAACAGGAATGCAAATTTTTGAACGCGTCTTGCAGATTTTAAGAGCTAGTTTTTTTCGGATTAAGCTGCATGACGTATATTTATCGTAGGACCATAGCTTTATTATATACGGGGTGATCAATGAAGTCATGCAAAAAATCAAAAAGTTTGTATGAGTGAAATTTCCGCAAAAAATTTTTTTGGTCGTTGCAATATGGTTCGTTACTAAGGTAACATCAATATCTCTAGACGTTTTTGCCACTTTGTGGATTAAGGCCCTTAGGTCTTGTACACACTACTAAACATAAAATTTGGGTAGCAAAATTTTTAAAATGCTATAACTTGACATTGGATTGACGGTTCTTAATCATTTTTACGGATATGGAATCCTTCTTTCACGTATATTTTCTATAACCTATTTGGGGGTTGAAATTTACACATTATACCGGGTCGATAATAGACAAAAACGTAGCGACACGAACAAGTTTATTACATTATATTCTACAATATACAAGATTGGTTAACAACGGCCAAAAGTCAATTCTTACAAAATTTCTAATTCTAAACTTAATTTAAAGGTTCAAATTATAAATTGTCTTTCGGCTGACATTGTAAATGCGCTCAATTTGCTTTTTTAACATTCCTTCGTTGAGAAGTCGAATGCAATTTTCCCTTTCTGCTGTGGTTAAACGCCTCATATTAATTAAAATTTACAAAATTATAACATTGAAATATGTCAGATTATTTCTAAAATAATGTTAACAGTTTTTAATTCCATAGCAACAAATCCATAGCAATAAATATGGGCATGGGGGTAGACAAAGAACTCTATAAAACTGAATGACTCTTTGAGAAAATAAACTGGGGTGAAAGTTTTGGACAGAACAGTGAGAAGGACATTAAACAAAAACAACTGGAGGTGAGAATGTATTTTTACAAAAACTTAAATAATGTCAAACCTTAGAGAGCGTCGTACCCTACGATTTTGTCTATTATCGACCCGGTATAATGTGTGAATTTCAACCCCCAAATAAAATGCTTAGATTATAGAAAATCTACGTGAAATAAGTATTCCAAATCCGTAAAAATCATCAAGAACCGTCAATCCAATGTCAAGTTATAGCATTTTAAAAATTTTGCTACCCAAATTTTATGTTTAGTAGTGTGTACAAGACCTAAGGGCCTTAATCCAAAAAGTGACAAAAACGTCTAGAGATATTGATGTTACCTTAGTAACGAACCATATTGCAACGACCAAAAAAATTTTTTGCGGAAATTTCACTCCTACAAACTTTTTGATTTTTTGCATGACTTCATTGACCACCCCGTATATAATAAAGCTATAGTCCCACGACAAATATACGTCATGCAGCTTAATCCGAAAAAAACTAGCTCTTAAAATCTGCAAGACGCGTTCAAAAATTTGCATTCCTGTTGAAAATATTGAACTTTAAATTTTGCCTAAAAATCTCTATGTGTAAGTTCGAGTGGCCAGCAGTTTATATAGGATTGAAATGGCTTCAGCAGCGGTTTCATTATCAAACATCAAAATTTCAGGGTGGCGGAATTTTGTGCCGGCGAGTATATATATATATATATATATATATATATATATATATATATATATATATATATATATATATATATATATATATATATATATATAGGATTGAAATGGCTTTAGCAGCGGTTTCATTATTTTTATGGTGCTTTCCAGATTCCGGCTTCAATGAACTACCACACATACTCAGTATTTCCTGTGATACCCTTTGGAGCTCAAGTGCTGTTAAGAAAAAGCGGGCGAAAGCACTGCGTTGCTGTGTTATTTCAGCTAGTCCTGTCACAACTTTTATTGCTCTCTTTTTATGTTCTAGTGCCTCATCACAGGCTAGAGCACAAAACGGCATACTAGAGTTATTTACTACCCAGTTGCCCTTTTTGAACTCGTGCCAAATATTTGGATCTGGTTCTTTCAAACTTCTCATGTTAGCAAGATACCAAGCTTTCATTCTAGGATAGTTTGTCAAATCTAACGCAAAAAAGTATTTTATGAAATCTTCTAGTGATGAAACAATCAACCATTCTCATGTATTGTTGTATTATTCGGAATGTTGGTTTTAGTTCTTCCTGTTGTTTATCAAATCTTTTCATCTTGTCTAAGAGATTACAATTCTGCATTGCCAAGAGGAGTCACCTATGGTAGGGCTCGTGGAGAATTGGGGACAATGGTATGGTATTCTTTCAAAATTTCTATGAAATAAAAAGCGTAGAATTCACCAAAAATTCTAAGTCCTAATTTCTTTTCAGATGGGAGCATCCTGCTGAATATTAATAATATTTTGCTATACTTTATGCTTTCTATATGATATGTTTAATCCTTTAATAAGAGCTTACAAATAAAAATTTACATCCTTTAAAATTTTTTATTATATATATATATGTGCCGGCGTATATTTATAAACATTATCTATCAAAAAAGATTTATGTATACATATTTTTTTATATGATCAACCGATATAACTAAGTTTTTCCCCCTAGTTCTCCTGTATATAATACCAAGGTGTTGTGGGGTATTGTGGTCGGTGGTGGTACGTTCACCACAATGTATACAAACGGAAAGATTAAATTGATTTAGAATTTGAAACATAAAGGTTGCTTCTTAAAAACTTACATCGTGCCCTGGCAACTGTGCTTCTATAATATTCTCCGCAAACATCAGAGCGTGAAATTCTTAATAAGAAAAATTTTTATTAACTCCTCCTAGTAACTCCTCAAGGTACAATTTCGTTTATATCAAGAACATATGGAGGTAGGGCTAGTGATAAATATATTGCAGAACACTGGGAATTTTTAGATCATATTCTCCCACAGGACATTGTGCTAGCAGACAGGGAATTTTTAATTAAAGATTCTGTGGAGACATTAGGTGCTAATTTACATCTACCTGCGTTTACAAAGGGCAAAAATCAGTTACACCCACTTGATGTTGAAAGCACACGAAACATTGCAGCAGTCAGAATTCATGTAGAACGGGTAATTGGTTTACTAAAGAAAAAATTTGAAGGTGTTATACCAATGAGTATGCTGTCAAATATGGTGAACGATGAGATTTCACTTGACAAAATTATTGTTATATGCTGTGCATTATTAAATATGTGTCAGTCACAGATTCCATTAAGTTAATTTTGTTGTCATTTTTAATATTATTCGATATTTATTAAAACCTTGATACCAAATTTACTTTGTTTTATTTCATAGAAATTATCTGCTTTACATTTATTTAATTTACAAAATATATAATTAACATTCCTACTTTAAAGTATGCCTAATGCAAAAAATCGACATTGTCGACACAATTTGTCTTACAAATACATCAATGTGCACTTGTGGCAATACCGCAATGCTTCAGGAATTTCTGTAATATACACACATGAAAGATGATACCAAGCAATGTCACATTCTTCATTGTCGCACCTTATCATGGGGCTACTGTCATTTACCTTTTCACACACACACACCACAAAGAGACCTTTGCTGTTCCTGCTTTTTGTGTAAAATATTTGCCCAGTAGTTCAGGTTTAATAATATATTTAAAAAAGTCTAAGGCGTTTGTTAAGTTTTCTGTAATAAAAAGTTCATCATACAAAATTCTTTCACCGAACAAATTTTGTTTCGACCATAGCACAAAGTCACAATATTTTGTTTCTGTTGAAGACATTTGGCACTGAACTTGGTAGAAATACATATGATTTTTATTTAGTTTGTATTTACCATCTTCTACCAACAAACATGAGGTTCCTTTCGCAGCAAATTCTTCCAAATCCATGAAGCATAGAGACCACGGACATTTCACATCTACTGTACCACGCCCACAGCATATTCATTGAACTAGTCCGTCAGGAGATGCACCAATTTCTGGATGAACTTTGGAAATAGAAAACCCTGATTTTTTAGTATTTCCATATCTTTATGTTTCTCTTTTTTCTCAGGAAATAAGTATTTAGTGCTTCTTCCTCGTGTTTTAATCCATATCTTGTTGCTTTTGACATAAAGAGGACATTACGTGGGTAACATATACCCTTGATAAGGCTTAATGAGGGGTTTTCTATAGAAGTTCTACAAACAGCTTTAAATTTTGATGATGTTATTCTACCAGACCTTTGTTTAAACCAAGTGACATTCATGGATTGATGTCGTGTAGCCTTCTCAACCTTCAATATTTCCTCCTGGGATATGGAAATGTTTATATTATTCGCTATATCCAACAGATTGTCACAGGAGTACTCCAGATATGTGTCGTGAAAAACACAGGCAAGGGAAGTAGGTACATCTGTTGGCAGCTCTTTTTCTATTTTAGATGCAAGAGGTTCCATAATCCTTGAAGAGGCAGAAGTTACTCCAATCTGTTGAAATTGTTCTAGCATATCAACCATTTCTTCTTTCAACATTGGTGGAAGAGTAACTTTCTTTTCCTTTTTTCTAACAAAATCTATTGACCTGACTTCTGTCATTTCCACATTTTTAAGCGGTGGAATAGGCCATTGAGCCAATTGCGATGTTCAAGTTACGGGCTCATCATTTTTGCTTGGACGAGCATGTAAATAAAATAAAATAGCTGCAACATGTGAACACACCTCACTTAATCCAGCCATACAGTTGCAGTGTGCCGAAGAGACACTTCCATCATCCAAAATTATTAGCCATGCTTCCAGAGGGTTTTCTCTCATACGCTGTGAATGTTTCACATCAAAAAAAAAATTATATAGCTGTCTTAATAAAAAAAGGTATGGAAAATATAGATGGAGTCTAGTTTGGGCAGCTCCCTTTTTTATGTCTATTATATATAAGCTGATGCTCACCTTGCCAACAACGACAAAACTCCTGTCGTTCATTTTCTTAGCCTTTACTTCTTGGACTAGTCCAGATTCATAATATTTATAGGCACTAAGTCCTTTATAAGCCTTCATTTGTTGTCCAGTATAAAAACTATGAGTTAGGATTAGATAGTTTACCATGTCAATCATAGTTACTTCAGGCAGGGAACGTAAATCTATACTTAAATCTTTCAGAAGGTATGGATCTTTGCCATCGATGATTTTTAATTTTTCATTGTATCTGTCTTTCACACTTTGAGAAAAATGTTCATAACCACTTCCCTCCATTACTAAAAAAGTCGTTTCTCAGAATTGTTTTTATTAATACACTGCTCCTAGCACTTCAAAAAACTAGGGTTAAAACACTTATTCCCCACTAGGTATACACAGATTAAGAATAAAATCAGTTTATCACGCCTTTTAAACAACAAATTAGCTAAAAATCGTATAACCGTTGTTGTTAACCCGTGAACTCAACTCATTTGCATTTAACCTTTGTGCTGGTGTTTGTCCTGCAGACAAAATGGCCGACATGTTAAAATCAGCTGTTTGAAAATGATCTATTGAAACCATATTTTAATTCAAAAAGTATTATACCTGACCAAAAAATACATAAACATTATATAATACTAAATCTGCTCATGATGACTTTTTTACAAATACTGATTTTCGCCTATATTCCGTGTCACTTTCTCTCATAAGAAACCAAGAGTAGTCCTCCAACATGGTTGGAGCCAACTTGCCCTGGTAACGTTGTTCCAGTGTTAAAATGTCTTGCTGGACAGCACCCAAATTTTCTGGGAAAAAATTTAAATGTACACCCCCATTTAATTATAGTTTTTAAACAATTTTTGTATCAGTTGTTCGTAGGTTTATACTTTTTTGTTTGTATCCTGATTTGCTTTCCATAAAGTACTACAAGTCTCTTCTTTGCAGAAGGCTTCTTTAAATTATACGTCAAACGTATTGGCCGACGAGACCACCGTATTATCTACCACCGCACAGACTGGTATTTTTGCTTAAAACCTGGCCAAAAATATTTTCTTGTTTTTTCTACGTGATACAGTTAGTTTATGGGTAAAAAAGGAATTTCTAACTACATACTAGTAACAAAATAAATATATAATATTTATTTTTTAAATTAATTTATTTATTAAAGTTTTTATTTTATTTATACTAGTGATAGCAAGTATATCAACGGGTATGCATTATGCAATGTTCATATGTAAGAGTAAACATTTACGTAGGGCAGTTAGAAATAAAAACAGAACTTTTTCAGTTCAATATGAAATTCCATTTGTTCTAAAAAATAAACAGAAACCCTAGTATAACATAGAAATTATAATTAAAAAATACAATTCTTATAAGATTACAGTCTATTCTGTGTCAGTATCATCACTGAAATCAATATCTGGTTTTAAAAAATCCAGTGCTTCCTTTGTAAATGACTGCCTTTTTCTATTGTTTTTAGATTTTATGCTACTTATGTAGGGGTCTGAGGTCAATAAAAGCCTATTCAGAAGATCTTCATTACATTCCTTTCTGGAAAAATTTCGCGAAAAGCGTTCCCTGTATCGGCGGAAATACTTATTCCTGGCTTCCGCAGCTTCTTCCGATAACTGACCGATTGGTACCAAAGCATGTGTTATAACAGTTGCTGAGTGTGTCAAAATTTTATGTACGGTTGGTGACATAGGTTGCCAAGGATATTAATTTACATAGTGCTTCGCCGTATCCACAGTGTACATAGAAAATTTTTGCACGTCTCTTTTGAAGCCAGAAGATAACACTTCTAATATTATTTTAAATCTGTTTATTAGTTCGAAGTCTATTCCTGTGATAGCAGCTGCTTCTTCTCCATTGTTAAAAATCTGCGTGACGTATTTCCGTCATTGGTGTTACCGATTCCAGCCTTCGGGATGTGGACCAGCATTCCCATTTTTTCGCGGAAATCTTTTTGCATGTTTTGTTTTGCAGTTTGAATTTTCGCTTGGTCACTTTTTAATATAACGCGACTCTCATGTACTCCTGCCTTCACTTTGTATGACAAATGTAGCAGAAATTCAAAAAAACCTAATTCTGGCGTGCAATATTGACAACCCAAATTGAAGTGTTTCCGGTTTTTCTGTTCTCTCCTTTGTCAAGTCATTGAAGTTTTGTGATGTTTTACCACATATGTAGCAGCGCATTGTCGAAGTAGTGTTAGTGGCAGCATTGCACACTTTTCCATCTACCATTGTTGAATTCTTTTTAACGAACACTTCAGTGCTCTAAAGTTTGTATTTTTAAATCACCTTCGTGTAACGTTACTGAGTTTAGGGACCATTAAAGGAGAAAATAATTTTTAGCCATTTGAATAACAACAACACCTAATTTAGAATTTTAATAAAGTCGAACAAAAAATAAACATTTTAATAACAAAATACTTACAAAATTAATTTTAAATTAAAAAACAAAAACACTTGAAAATTTTTGTCACCGTCAAAAAAATATTTTTAGCATACCTACTTAAGTACAGGATGGAAAAATATGTGTCAGAGCTAAAAAGTAAAAAATTTGTGCAATGTAGTTCAGAATACTAAATTGTACATTAGCATGGGCATAATTAATTATGATACAAACATTATTATATTATGTACCTATATTAATTTTAATATTTTACTTTTTGTCTTGGAAATACATTAAAAACATTTCAAAATCTAGGTGATGATGTGTTAGGGTTTTGCCATATAGTTTGTTTTCCACACATTAGTCTCACTGGCACAAGGAAACTTAGAAAAATGTTAGCATCACTGTCGCTCTCATCTTCAAATTTTTGCTTATATTCGCGTTGCTTGAACCCCACTGAAATATAAGCGAAAATTCTTTATTTTCACTCTGGATATTCTCAATAACTGGTTACAAATATTTACACAGCCGCAAAGTTGTATGATCGACCAAATCTTGCAATTTCACCTCGGCAAAAGTTTCGCCAATGCTTTTTGGAGGGTAACAATCCTGTTTAGCGTTTTGCACATACTTATAACATGGATATACATCTCTATTGGCCTGACGAATCACCTCGTATTGACTCATGGTCAAATTAGCTTCGACGAATATTGCCAAAGCCTCTTCTGGCGAGTGTTTCTTCGTAGTAGTTTTTTCACTACCAATAGCAGCTACTTTACGAAACTTTGCTGCTCTAGTTGGAGATTTGGTAATATCTTTAATTAATTTTGCTGTGTCAGTATTACCTGCAGCTCGCTGACTCACCTGTGTTGCGCCGCTTTGATCGGTCCCTTAATTCTCCAAATCCTTTACTAGGTCGACCTTTGGAACTGCGAGGAACTGGGGCAGCAGGTAATAAAATTTCTTCATTTAACCATTCTTGATACTTTTCCAAGAAGCGACTTTCTGTACTATTGCACGAGAGCCATTTACGCTTGTAAACTGTTTTAAAATTCTTGATGGTATTTTGAAGTACATCAATTTTCTCAGGGGAGCACCTTGTAATGGTCACTAACTTTTCTTCTAAGTGTTTCAGCTTTTCATCAAACAGTCGCTTTGTGCTTTCTCTCACTAGGTCGTGCAGTTGCCTTCGAGTCATAGATTTGATAGAATCTGCAGAAATTGAAACACACGAAAAAAAACTAATAAATAACGAAAAAGAGTATATATATTTGGTTCTTTATTTCTTTTTAATGTGAAAAGTTGGGAAAACTTTTTTGCGGTGTAGTAATTCTGGATATTCTGAAGTTTAACAACAAGTAACGTTTATGCTGTTGCGATGAGTTGCATATGTTCAAAAACATTAATATATGCAAAAAAAGTTATACAAATCGGAGATTTTTTAGTAAGGGTTGTAGATCGGTAAAAACACGTATAAAAATATTTTAACATTCATAAAAATATAATTAATACAATGTACAGGGTTATTCATTATATTTTGACACCCACATACAGCTCTTATTACATGTTATAGAAAAAAAATTTAAATACAAATGTTTTAGGTTTTTTCACGTATTATCTTTTGGTAATAGCGGAAATAAAAAATCGACTTTACAACATTGAAAGAAGTAATTGAGTGTTATTTTTTTAAATGGAACACCCTGTATATTATTAGCTCAAATGAAAGATCTCTTTGTTCTGATTTCAAATATATATAATTTGTTGGCATTTGGTTCAGCCACTTTTGAAATATTTGAGTTTATAACTTATTTTTCCACAATTGGAGATCATCAGTCATTAAAGTTTGTTGCTTTAATATAATCAAGTTGCATCGAAAACGTATTGTTGTAGTTTAAATAAAGTATTTTTTAAAACTCAAATATTTCAAAAGTGGCTGAACCAAATGCCAACAAATTATATATATTTGAAATCAGAACAAAGAGATCTTTCATTTGAGCTAATAATATACAGGGTGTTCCATTTAAAAAAATGTGACTCAATTAACTTTTTCATTGTTGTAAAGTCGATTTTTTATTTCCGCTATTACCAAAAGATACTACGTGAAAAAACCTAAAACTTTTGTATTTAAGGTTTTTTTCTATAACTTGTAATAAGAGCTGTAGGTGGGTGTCAAAATATAATGAATAACCCTGTACATACCTTCTGTAACAATATACATGATAAGTTTCGCCACAAAAATAACTGTCAACAAAAAAGTTATCGCAACGAAAAGACGCTTCTTAATACAATGCATCGAATAAAGAATTTCGTAAATATCTAGTGCTAGGTTTCCACTGCACGTACCAGTGATTGGTTGCCTTACCACAGGTGGGGAGTCCGCGACGGCATGTTTATCTACGAGTTAAAGCCACGCACCCACAACGTTGTTGTTGTTTACAATTTTGACTTTTTGGCCAGGTTTTCAGCTAAAATACCAGTCTGTGCACCGCCTGTTTTCTGGAGAAGATCCTTTTTAATTCTAACAAAACCGACACCAGATCTTGAAGATGTTAAATGTCGCCGACGAGATCTTGTACAGATATACGCTCTTCGCATTGTTCGGGAATTTGTCTTACGACTCTAGGGATCTATAAAAAAATAAATGCATACACTGTTGGTATTTAATTTTATGGTGTCGCTATTTATATCGCAATTACAACTCAGGCAACACAAACATTACAATTACCAAGGGCAACAACTGATTGTGACAATGATACGGCAGACCTTTTGAACTTTTATGTTTATTCATATTATAGTTCCATTCTTCAGAACATATTCTCTTCTTTCGAGTTTTTATATTATTCAGGCTGCTATCGGGTAGTGACTCATTTCTTCCTTCGCTGTTATTATCTTCGTTGACATCCGAGTCGTCGTTTTCAGATGAAATATTCATAATGTTATAATCGACGACTTCTATGTCCTGTTCTCTTTCTGGGATCTGAGGGTTTTCCAATTCATTGGTAATTGGATCCGCATCGTTTAAGTTTAGAACTGTCGACAAATCCAAGTGGTCAAAGTTGGATTGCTTAACTCCTCCTCGCTAATTTCAAAAATGTAGTCCATGTTTATCACTGATGGAGCTTCAATATTTAAAGGAGTCTCATTTACACCAGTACACACACAGTGGTGCGTAAATAGGAGACCAAATCCCATCTTTAGCTGTATATTCGATAGCCTCCGCATTGCCTGCTTCTTGTTTATCCATTTTCATTATGTATTTACTTCGAAACGACATCTTAAAATTGGAAATAAACTAACTATTATGACCTATAAAGTAAAAGCAAGTAAAATTAAATATTAGAAAGAAAAATTAAAAATTAACTGTCTTATGGAATGAATGCTATGGATGGATGGAATGGATATTATGGAAAAATGCGTTACTACACAACAATAACATCAAATTAAATTAGAAAACCCGCGTATGTCCATAGCCGGCTAAAAAGTCGCAAAATAAGTAGGGGATAAGTGTGTCCTTCAAATTAAAAACTGCTCTAGTTCTAGCACTAATTTATTAAATAGTTTTGTTTTTCCCTTAGATGTTACATTAACGTATTTCCTGAGATTATGTTTATAAACCTAAACTTGAATGTAAATATAAAAGTATAAAAACTGTTAAATACTAAAAGAGTAACAGCGGGTTGCACAAAACTTTTAATCAAGTAGTAAATTTAATTGACGTTTAAAGTCATCTTTGGCAATGACGATAGTATGAGTGCTGTCACATTACAAGTGTCTTATTAGTTTAATTTGTGATTAAATTGTTTGTGCAACCCGACGTAAATGTGTCCAAAGGTACACTGTACCTTGGGACACGTGCTAGTGTTCCTTGGGACGTTATGTTGATCTACATTATAACAAGAAAATATATCTGGCGACTTCGTCTCTCAGTTCCTCCTATTATTTAGGGAGCTGGTAAAGTCAGAACCACATCTAACGTAGAAATTTCAAAAATAGTTTCATCGTCCAAAATAAACTTATCTCCTACTATTTTTTTATATTGGACGTTTAGTATGTCTGACAATATTTCAGTTACTTTTGCAATGAAAAATTACGAGACTTTTCCCTTCCAATTTAATCAGAACAAACCCATCTGTTTTTATTTCTCGTAATATTTTCATCTTCACCCTCTTCTTTTGCCCACTCTACATCTAATAAACTGCTGTCGGAATATACTGACTGCACTGATTGCACCTCTCCTTCCGAACTCTCACTGCTGCTAGAAACAATAATAATTTCGGTCGTAATGCATCATATAGATTCTTGATAGATGGGTTTAATTTCTTAACTTCCATAAGCAATTTTGAAAGTTCCCTCATTTTTCGAGAGCAAACTGATATTAAGTGATTTTCACGGTGCGTTTTTAAATAACGAGACCCAAATTTGCAATAAGCAAATCTTTTTTTGCCGCCAACGAAATATTATCTGCTCTCATTGGTGGAAATACAGTTTCCCTAAGTTGTTTATCTACAGGTAAGTGTCTAACCAAAACGTTTTGAGATTCGGTTTGATGGGATACAGAATCTTTAACGTTATTATGCTTCACCTTAATGTGTCGCCAAAGCTGTTTGGGTCGATAATAACCTAAACAGCATTTGCATGGTATATACTCGGCATAACTAGTATGTTGTTGTTTTTAACAGGCTTGACACACTGGTCAATATTTTGTAAATGGTTACCTCTTTTTCTAATATCAGCTATAAGATTTTTTCTATCTTTAGGTGGTAAGGTTAATAATTTTTGCACCTCTTGGTGACTTTTATGATTTGTAAATAAATGTCTTGCGAAATTTAAAACATTAGATTCACAAAAGTAACACATATTCCGCTCTCTCTTCACTTTTACCCATACTCTTTTCTTGTTGGTAACTTTTAAGTATTCTTCTTTAGCTCTTGCTCTAGCGGTAAATGTCTTACCTTCAACAAATTCAGAATGACAGGTTGAGTCAGATGATGTCGTTGATGGATATGAAACTTTTTGTACAGCATTTGTGAACTTTTCAGATAAACTTGAATGTGAATCTGGGGTATATTCTGAATGATCCGAACTAAATGGTTCATCTCCGTTTGAAACATTGCTTTGTAATTCTGAAATATAAAAATATACAGTTTGAGGCAAAAAGTTTGCAACATGTGAACAACTTTTTTATTTATGATTCCCCGGACAATTTTCTTCGACATAAAAAATTGAATTTTTTGTATTTTGTATACAGAAACAACGTTTTTTGATTATTAAAGTTTGCGTGTCCAAAAAATTTTGAAACGGGACGCTTCAAATCCAAAAATCTTTGAAATCAAAATTTTAAAAAAATCTAGAATACATATAAAAATGTGAGTAAAGTTTTTTTTGGTGGGACGAATAGTTTGGGAGAAAATTTTTGATTTCAATTATTGTTTATTTTGATGACACACTGTAGACTTAAAACAATAATAATGTGAAAAAAAAAACTTTTTGCCGGTTACTGTACAGCCAGGCAAATTTTTTAATTTTAAAAGGTCATTATTGCCATTATTATAGGTATAAAAAAAGTTTAGTAAAATAAAAACTTACCAATATTAATCAAGTCACTATAATGCACCAATAAGTAAACACAGTATTTATCACTAAAATCACGACTAAAACAGTTTTACCCATAAAAAGTACGAAAGCCAAACTTTTATGTTAAGATAAGTAGGTACGAATACTAACACCGATTGTTTTATACTACCGGCTTTTCTGCGCCACGTCATTCATCATTTATAAATAACATTCATTTGAGGAACAGATAATTGTGCGTCGAATAATATTCATGTACCATTGATTCGATTTTGTTGCATCTTACATTGTTGCCAGGGAGTACTTGATGCAGGTTTACCGAAAGTTTAAAAGAAATTTTTACTTTTCCCGTATATGTATATTAAATTTCAAAGCGGTTCCTCGAGGCTGTCAAACTTCAATATACACGTTTTGTATAAAAAACCATCATTTCTGCATCATCCTTGAAATAGGTATAGGGGGGTTCGTCGTGACGTCGCAAATCCAATGAGCGTTAAGAGTGTAATGCTGCGTCAATATACAACGCAGCATTACACCTGATGCAGCAATACATGTAAATTTCATAATGTATGGATCCAACAATGATAGCGGTATCATAGAGTAACTGTGGATTGTAAAGGTAAAAATATACCTATTAAGTCAAAAATGCCTTAGTAAAATGTTGCTCGTTAAGGAGATACAGGGTGTTAAACTTATATTTTATTTTTTGTTTTATGTGAATAACTTTCAAAAACAAATTTCATATTTAAATAAACATTGGCATCTAGGGGTTTTTTGATATGAGAAATTCAAATTTAATATTAGTTTGCCTTTCTTTCTTAGGGGCGCCACCTACATGCCTTTTAACTCTTTTGAAGGGCCATATTTTTTTGTACGTGATTGTATTACATCCTAAATTTTAAAAAATGATTTCCACATCATTTGTACGTCAAAAAAGGTATACCAGGTAAAAGTCGCTAGAAGCAACCGTTTTTGAGATATTCGAACTTTAATCATTCAATGCATTTATTTTTCAAGAAGTTTACAACAATAAATTAATTAACAATAAACAACTAATTTAATAAATGTGCGAAATGTCTACCGTTCACCTCAACACATTTCCTTATTCCTTTGTTTAAATATTGCCTGACTTTAAATATTTATTTATTTATTTATTTTTTATTTATTTATTTATTCCCAACCAACTTTGTAAGTTTATTACAGGGAAATTACTAAAATAAATAAAACTTAATATAGAATTACATGCTAATTAATAATATGTATTAATATTATGTAACATAATATAAAAAATGATAAGATTATATTTCCCGAAGCTCTTATTCTTAATTTGCATAGCAATTTGTTGCAACAATAATAAAAGATTATTTTCCCAGAATTTCCCTTTTAAGCATTTTTTTAAATTTTTTAATACATTTTAAACTTCTTAAACGTGATGGCAAATTGTTATAAGTTAAAATTCCATTAAACATTATTGAACGTTTTCCAAAATTACTTTTTATTTGAATGAGCTTTATATTGTTATTCTGTCTTGTGTCATGATTATGTTGAGTGTTTATCACATCTATCAGAAATATTTGAGTGCTTTTCCCTTATAAGTATTGCATGAATGAGCGTACACTGTTTAACTTTAAAAATATTTTCTAGATTAAAAAGTCCTCTAGGCTTATATAAATTTTCTGTGTGCTCTAGATATGGTAACTTATATATGCATTTTATTACTTTATTTTGGAGTGTTTTTAACGGTTTTAAAGTATTAACAGGCGCCGAACCCCAAATGGAAATAAGATATTCTAATTTTGAATAAATAAGAGAAAAATATATGGTTTTTAAGATCTTTAAGGGTACAAAATTTCTAATCCTGAATAAAATACCAATAATAGGGGCAACTTTGTTTCTAATACTTTGAACGTGTGTTTTCCAACTAAAATTTTCATCTAAATATAATCCTAAAAATTTTAATGTATTCAAATTATTTGATCATTATTGAAATTTATGGTTAAAGGAAAATTATTTTCTATTTTATTTTTTCTTATAAACATCGAATTAGATTTTTCAAAATTTATAGTTAATTTATAATATACTAGCCATTCATTTAGTATGTTTAAATCATGTCTTATATTGTCATATACTTCAGAAATTTTATCGGCATAGTAAATAATTGTGGTGTCATCACCATATAATTTAATTTTTCCTTTTAAATCTAATTTTGCGATAGAGTTAATATAAATTAAAAACAAAATTGGCCCCAAAATTGATCCTTGTGGAACACCACACGTAATTATTTTTTTTGAACTTTTATTATTATTAATTTGTACAAATTGCATCCGATTAGTCAAATAGCTCTCAAACCATTTATGAATCAACCCCCTTACTCCGATATTATATAAAACACTTAATAAAATTTTGTGATTTACAGTATCAAACGCTTTTTTTAGATCTAGGGATAGTATACAGCACTTTTTGTTTTTATCAACATTGATTTGTATCTCAGTAATGACATCTGCTGATGCTATTTCTGTATTTTTATATTTTCTAAACCCATATTGTCCCGAAAAAAGTAATTTTTGTCTTTCTAGAAAGTCTAGAAGACGTTTGTTCATAATTTTCTCCAAAATTTTAGAAAAAACAGGTAAAACAGATATAGGACGATAATTATCACAGTTGTCTAAACTGCCACTTTTAAAGATGGGTGATATTTTTGCAATTTTTAATTTGTCTGGAAAAATACCTTTTTCTAAAGAAATATGAACTAAATGTGTCAAAAGTGGTACAATTTCTTTTTTTATCTTTTTTACTATTTTAACAGAAATTTTGTCAAATCCGCTAGCTTTTTTTGTATTAAAATTATTAATAATATCTTCTATTTCTTTTTCTGATATATCATTATGGTCCAGAAACATTGAATTTCTATTGCAATCTTCACTAATTTCGAGGTTTCTTCCAGAAATATTGTTTGATAAGGATTTTCCAATATTAATAAAATGGCTGTTCATTACTTCACAGATTTTAGTACTGTCTTCAATTTTGCCTTCTGAAGTTGTTAAATAATTTATATTTAACTGCTCATTGCATTTTTCTTTGTTGGTCATTATTAAATTTATTCCTTTCCATACACTTTTTTGATCTTCATTGAAGTAATTTTGATTATAGTAACTCTGTTTGGTAATTCTAATTTTATTTTTTACTAGATTATTGTAATTTCTATAAATTTCTTTATATTCTTGATTATTTGGAAATTTTTTTGTCCTTTTATAATAATTATCTCGTTTCTTAATCATCTTGCTTAACTCTGAATTAAACCAGGGCTTAGAATTACTTTTAATTTTTATTTGATTTTCATACTGGCATTTATTAAAAATTACTAAGATTTTATCACAAAAATCATTTGGATTTGAAAACATATTTTTCTCAGTATTTAGAATATTTAATTCATTTTTTAATCTCTGAGTATCATAATTATTTATGGAAATTAACTTATATTTCGGCTGGCTTTTTCTATTTTCTAAATTTATTTAAAAAACTTGTATATTGTGGTCACTAATTGGTGTTGTTTCAATTGTTATCTTTATCTGCTTATCAGTATTTGTCAAAATATGATCTATTAATGTGCTAGTGGTATCAGTTTCTCTTGTAGCAATTGTTGTGTTACATAATTTAAAATTATTCGCCTCATAGATATCTAAAAGGTTATTTGTATTTTGATTTCTGTCAAAAATATTTATATTTATATCACCAATAATAAAACATTTAGATTTTAAGTTTGTTAAATATTCCAATTTTTGATCTAATAATTTGATAAAATGTTGGATCTTGACAGAAGGTGGTCTATATATTCCACATATCAAAATATCCAGTGAACTTATTTTGAGACATATATATGACAATTCACTTTCAATTTTTTCTATAACTTCATAATTTAATCCATTTTTTACAAAAATACCTAATCCACCTCCTCGTTTCTGTCTGGTTGCATAAACAGCATTAAAGTTTTGTATATTATAAAATTTTTCTTCTTGATTGCTAACCCATGTTTCAGTAATCACTAAAACATCAGCTTTTTCATCATAAGCCAAAATTTCTATATCATCAAGTTTATTTTTATTTTTTATTGATCTGGAATTTAGATATATAACTTTTAAATTAGTATTGCTATTATTAGCCATAGTTAACTTTTTCTTTTGCTTCTCTCATTTTTTGCTGGTGTATCAAACATTCTATATTATTAGCTTTATGTTGGATATCGTTATTTCTTTTAAATTTCTCATTATAAGTTTTACAGTTTATGCATAAAGAATTTTGGTTTTTGCATTCCCAAGGTAAATGATTTTGAGAACAATTTGAACATGCTAGATTTTTACTGCAGACTTTAGCAATGTGACCGTATCCCCGACATTTGTAACATATCATTATATTTAGGTGTTCTTTTATGATACATTTGTCCCAGCCTAATAAAATTTCCTTATTGACCAGCTTCTCGAAAGTTTTTCCACTCGTTTCAGCATATATGATATACCTTTTTTTACGTTTTGATTCCCTTGTATATTTTATATTCAGAGTATCATCATCATCAACATATTTCATAGCCTTCATTTCTGAAAGTAGCTCCTCACTATTATATGATTTTCTTAATCCAAGTATTACAATTCTCGGTGATTTTAAACTTGAGATTTGCACTGAGTAATTTTCACTTAATTTTTGTGTAGACACCTCACATATTGTTTCTATATCTTCTCTTGATCGTGTTAAAATTATCCCACCATTTTTAATTTCTTTTATACCACACACTGCTACTCCTACGCTTACCGGATTGATTTGTTCTTTTACTTCTGCAATAGTTTGTTTACTGGCTTGACTTTTCTAAAGGTAACTTCTTTGTTCCGAATGGCATTAACTCCTTCACCAATCCTTTGTAGAAGATCTTCGCGAGAAACGATTTCTTCCGTATAAACATAATTTTTCAAATCGCCCCAAAAGTAAAAATCTAACGGGTTAAGGTCGGGACTACGAGCTGGCCAAGGAAATTCGCTGCCACGACCTATCCATCTATGGGGTAAACTCTCGTTTAAGTAATTTCTAACCTGTAGAGAATAATGGGCAGGTGCGCCATCGTGCATGTACCACATATCTTGTCTAAGTGCTAGTGAAACGTCATCTAACAAATCCGACAAATTTGTTTGCAAAAATCGCAAATACTCTTCACCATTAAGAGTCGCTGGCAGTTCATATGGCCCAACTATAAAATCGCGGATAATTCCACACCAAATATTAATGGAGAACTCATGCTGAAAATGTCTCTCTAACCAAAAAAGGGTTTTCTTGTTCCCAAGTGTGATGGTTTCTCCAATTAAAAACACCACGTCTCGTAAAGGTTGCCACGTCCGTAAACAATACCTTGTTTAAAAATGCAACTTCGGTGATTTGTTTTTCACGTAAAAAATTACAAAAGTTTATTCTTGCAGGTAGGTCATGAGGCAATAAATTTTGGGCGGGGGTAAAATGATAGGGATAAAGTTCTTCATCATGAAGAATTTTTGAAACTGTTGTTTTATTTACCCCTGTTGCTGCACGTAAGCGCCTGGTACTTATTTCGGGATTTTCCGCTACACGCACTAAAATTTCTTCTTCCTGTTGGACAGTTACAATTTTTCGGCGACCAGTCCTATGCTTGGGACGAAATTCACCCGTTTCGCCCAATCGGTTATAAAGTCTTTGAAAAATCGTATGACTTGGCGGTCTGCGGTTCGGGTACATTTCGAAATATCTTTTGGCTGCGGCACGGCCATTATATCTGACTTGAGCATATATACAATCATATCTCTCATTTCAAAATTTGTAAACTCATTATGCCTCGGCCTTTCTTAGTCGTTTAATAACGTAAAATCAACAACAAAATTGACTCGCCAGCCTACTGATGAGAATGTCGTTTGTTATTAAAAAATGTCATAATTTAATTTTCAATTGTCATGTCTTAAGTCAAAGCCTACTTAAATAAAATTAGTGAACAAATAATATTGGTAGTCAGTAATATGATAATAAAGTCAGGGTGCATTGAATGATTAATGTTTAAATTTCTCAAAAACGGTTGATACTAGCGTAAAAATATTTTTTTTTTATTTTAGGATATAATACAATCACGTACAAAAAAATATGGCCCTTCAAAAGAGTAAAAAGGCATGTTGGTGGCGCCTCCTACGAAATAAAGGCAAACTGACATTAATATTGAATTTCTCATATTAAAAAACACGTAGATCCAAATTTTTATTTAAATATGAAAATTACTTCGAAAGTTATTCACATAAAACCAAAAAAAGATTTAAGTTTAACACCCTGTATCTCCTTAACGAACAACAGTTTTGGCTCAATCGGTATATTTTTACTTCTGCTATCCACAGTTACTCTATCTGACAATCATTACCGGACATCCTGTATTTATAGGGAAATTCAGAAATATATAGAAATACATAGAAAAATGTAAAATATATTAATCCATAGAAAAGAGGGAATATTCTTCGATCGATAAAGGTAATATATATGTTAGAAAATGCAAAAGCTTTAATTCTTTCCTTAGTGCAAAACACAAGACCGTAAAATTACATAAAATAAAATAGTAGGACAATTCTTTCTGATTCTGGTCTGGGTGCCGTCCTGCTATTGCGATTTCTGGACGCATGGCCTTCATCAGGCAGGCTTACACTCAGGGTATATATATATATATATATATATATATATATATATATATATATATATATATATATATATATATATATATATATATATATATATATAGCGTTAAAGTACATATTTTCAGACTTGTTAAAATAAAGCCCCGTTCGACACAACAAATTTTATCACAAAAAATGCTAAAAATTTTGTTAAAAGTTAGAAATATATATATAATATTATTTTGGTAGTCTTGGCTGACTAGTTAGTAAACTCGATTTCTTGATTTTTGGGGTAACAGCCTGGAAGGTTTGGGTTTAAATAAATAAGTAAATAAATAAGAGTTTACTTATTTAAACCCAAACCTTCCTGGCTGTTACCCCAAAAATCAAGAAATCGAGTATATATATATATATATATATATATATATATATATATATATATATATATATATATATATATATATATATATATATATATATATATATATATATATATATATATATATGTTATATCCCAAATATCCTATGTAATATTAAGAATTAATATAATTCACTAAATATAATTCACACCTCTATTATTACCCCAAAAGACTTAGTATCCGCATTAGGAAAAGTAGCTCAAAACCTTCAAAAGAATAATTTACCCCTTTCTCCTAGAGAAGCTAAGGTTGCTACCTATTTAGATATCATAGAGTTAGCAGCATTCCAAACAATGGATAAATTAGTATTTGTTTTAGACATTCCTTTAGTTGAACCCGAATTGTACACAGTTTATCGATTATACCCTATTCCAACTAAAGATAATCGAACTAAGCTTCATTATGTTTTACCAACCATTCAAAAATATATAGCGAAAGGTGATGGTTCAGATCAGTTTATTCCGTTATCTGATATTGAACATTGTAAAGAAGTAATGATTAATATTAAGCTTTGTAAAAACTTGTATTCATACCCAATTGATTCTAATGCTATTTGTGAAGCGCAACTTCTCAAAACGCAACAATTTAATAGTCTTCCCAAAAACTGCGAAGTAATTTCAATGTACGCACAAGACTACAAGGTACAATTGTTAAAACCAAATATGTGGTTATTGGTAATTACCGATCAAACTCCAATAACAGTTAAATGTGAATATATTGATCGAAAATCAGAAATAATCGATACTAACACAATTATGACGTTACAACCCGGCTATTCAGCATTTGTTGGAACTACAATAGTTCAAGCTTCTATGACGAAAGTTTCAGAATGGCACTATAATTATTCTAATACATTTCAAATACCTTTTAATTGTTGTTCTAATTTGCCAAATAACGCTCATAAAAACTTAGACTTAAAACCACTTAAAATTGGTGAACTAAATCTCGAAGATTTGGAAATTGCTAAACACAAATTGGATCAATATTCTAGAGATATAGACGACCTAATCAATGAACCTTTAATTCAGAAATATACGCCATGGTTCACTTATGTTTCTATAACTTTAATAATACTCGTAATAATTGTATACTTTTTCCGAAAATGTCAAAAACGTAGGCGAATGATTGGAATCAGTATTGATCAATCCAGCCCTCCATATCCACCTTCTCCAAAACCTGGAATATCATTATTAGGAAAAAGACTTTCCAAAATGTTACCGCGAAGACGTCCAAGCATTCGTCTCGGTGAACCAATTGATGAAGGTGAAACCTTCGAAATTATAAATACGAACATAAATAAGAATTGCGCATAAAAATTTGAAAGGAACTATCTATATTATTTCCAATTCATCATGATTCGATTATATTATCATTTCTTTATTATTGTATTTTACGCTTTCCATATATTTTATTATTGCTTATTGTACTTTATTATTATTATACACTGCTCTTAAAAGTTACTGCACTGAATAGCACTAACTTTTTATTATAAGAGGGAGCTGTTATATCCCAAATATCCTATGTAATATTAAGAATTATTCTAAGTCGCTTATCTGTAACAGGATGCAGGTGTTTATCAAAATATCAAGTTTCACGTTATCTCAAATTCTTGCTGACCCATATGGGAACGAATGCAGTATTGCGACATATTGTGCAATATTACGAGACTTTTCTAGAAACTCTATTACGATAACAAAAGAATATAAATACCTCCATCTGAAAGCGTTGGATCAGTTTAGACAAATTAGACCACTTGTAAAGTTAAAACTTTGAAAGTCCGAAAACCAAACAAATGTATTTGTTAGTCGTGTAAATAAATAAAGTGTTTTTTAAAAAGAAGTTTTTGTCGGCCACGATCTAACAAATTGGCGCAGTCGGTAGGATTGTTCTGATCGTCAAACGGTTGTTCGGTTCCTGAGCACCAAAACGCAAGTGAATTTCAATTCTTTACAGAACGAATTTACCTCCAAGTGACTATCAAATCCTACAGATATCAAACACAACTTTCAACTGCAACAAGAAGAAAATTGCTACAACGGAAATCAAGAAATTTCCAAAGGTCCAAAGAGATCAGCAACTCAAAAAGAGTTCATCAAGGGACACAAGAGCCCAAAACAAAGAAACAAACCCTGATCGACGAACTGCTTTGTAGAACAAGTGGCCTGCGGGCAGGATCTAACTACCTAGTAGTCATCGAATTCCCAGTTGTAGTTGACGCTGAAATCAAACGTCGTGTGGATTAGGAGCACGTAGTGGAACCCCTGGCACGTCGCAGCACCAACACCACGTGTGGATTAGGAGCACCTAGTGGAACCCCTGGCACGTTGGACAGCTGATTCCCTCAAACACCTCATCGAAGCCAAGAATGTTTCTTCAGTTAATGTAAGTCGTTGATAAATTGTCATATTGTTGATTTACAAATTGATTTGAATCATTCTCGCTAACTCGAATAATTTGAATTTTCTCACTCTAACTTGTCTAAACTCACCGAACATTTTAGTAACAAATACGTAACCAATAAAAAAACAATCATGGCTCAAAATGAAGAGAACCAAAATCAAAATCAAAATGCTGGTGAAATTGAACCCTATAAATTATCTGAAATTTTTTCTCTCGTACCAGAATACGACGGAGATCAAATTTCTCTAAACACCTTTATTAACGCATGTAACAGAGCCGATGATATGTGTACCCGCGACCAAAAAATTTTACTAGTTATTAAAATCAAAAATCAATTGCGCGGAAAAGCTGCTCAATTAATAAACTCTAGAGAGATAAATAGGTGGGATGACATTTCCCAACTACTAACTGTTCATTTTGGAGATCCAAGAGATCTAACTTCTTTAATTCAAGATTTGCAACGTATGCATCAACTGTCAAATGAGAACCCTTTAACTTTTGCTGCTCGATTACAAACGCACAATGCAAAAATGCATTCCGCTGTTATCAAACAAATTTTGACGCACGCTCAAAAAAATGCACAAATATTACTAATTGATAATATGTGTTTAAATACTCTCTTGACAGGATTAGAACAAAGATTAGGTCAAATTATTAGGGCAGGAAATCCCAATACGATGCTAGACGCTATAAATAGAATAAAACGAGAACTACAACTGTCTTACTTCGAAACACAGAAATTTCAAAAAATACAAAAACCCCAAATCTCAAATCCGAAATTTTGTTCATTCTGCAAAAAGAACGGACACAATGTAAATGAATGTAGAATGAAACAGACGCAAAGGACGCAGTCCGTACCCCAATATAATCGTACATTCCAACCTATGTACATGCCGAATCAAGACAGGACGCAGTCCGCATACCCTCAAAACAGTCAGTACAGGACGCAGTCCGCATACCCCCAAAATACTCAATTTAGGACACAGTCCGCATACCCCCAAAACAATCAACAAAGGACGCAGTCCGCAAACCCCCAAAACAACACACGACCAAATTTCCAACCCGCGTCATCAAGTCAAAATCAAACAAGATTTCAAAATTTTCAACAAAGACCCAGTACGGTCTTTATGCGACCAAATCAACAGAAAACACATCACATAAACACAAACAAAAATGAATTTAACCCTGATTTTGTCGAAATCCCAAATTTTGACGCAAATTATGAATCTCGAGACGAGTATTATCACGAAAAAGAATACTACGATGATGAATATCACGATGATTATTCCGATAATGATAATTTTCGTTCCGACTCAGAAAACTACACGCAATACAACGAAACTCAAGATTTTTCTCAGTGTAACAACACTAATCGTTTTTCGGTGCCGTTCTAATATGCGGTCTACCGTCCTAACTCTGTTCTAATATGCGGTCTACCTTAGTAACGTCTTAGTATGTGGTCTACTTTAACAAAATAAAAGTATTTAGATGATACATTATGTTTATTTATTTATAAAACAACAAAAACATACATAAAATTTTATGGGCGATAAACATTTCGGATATCACTTAAGAATTTGAGATATAAGTCTTCATTTTTATTTATAATTTTCCAACTGATGTAATCTAAATGTGACTGCATATGTGCTACGGGGACACCACGCATTTTCTTCAAGATTTTAATTTTAGCATCTAGCCAAGAGCGCTCAATTCCTTGTGTGTGAGCACCTGTTTCCGGGTCGACATAATTTTCTTGGTGGTTAACGGTGTCATGTATGTACCCCAACTGGTTCAATCGGTTGTATGCTGGCCATTCGTCTGAATGGATAACAGAGTTTTGTTGCACTTCTCGTTGAATTATTGGTACTAGTGTGTTAGCGTCTCTTCGGCCAATTACAAAATATCTGGCTTCAGTTCTGTTCCGTAGGCCAAACACCCATGGGCCATCAATACGGCGCCCGTGATTTCTATTATTGGCAACGTTGACGTCTGAATCTTCGGACTCTGGAAGTTGATCACCTTGCAAAAATCTTCCCCTGCCATATTTTCGACGACCAGCGAACCGAGCTTCATCGATCTGAACTGGATCAGCAGCTGTTCCAACTAGCTGTCCGCGGGTCCTGTAGGACACAACTGAGCTGCAAACCTCGCGGCACATATTGAACCAGTCGACTACAGTCTGGGCTGATCGGCCGGTAACAGTGGTAACCGAATCCACTGGAAGATCTAAGATGAACATAAACACTACTTCCAGTATCTGGCACAGTGTCAGTTTACTGTTAATCCGGCCATTCAAATCGTTGTAGTGGAAAAATCTGTTGCCCTGCCGAATAGACCGTGTAGTTTGGCAGCCTCTCCTAGGGCAGCGGAAAACTGGTCTGAATTCACCACCACGATCTCGTTTTCGTTTTTCCTGCATATTGGAACCACACCGGGAACAAACTTCCGCTTCTGCTTCGGTATCTAACAAGCCATGTTGTCTTAAAAACAATACTGCCGTCTCTTCCGTTGAAACAACGGTTATGTAAAAATCGCGTAATAACATTTTGTCGCTTTACACTTCTTCTGATATGAAGGGTGAAAATAAACTAAAGAATGTAGAAAATTGTTATCCTTTTATATGCTTCTAATGACGCAAACTATTACAGTAGGTACTAAATTTCCACGAAAGAAGGTTTAATTATTGAAGCTTTTAATAACATAAATAATTGTTTCCACAAACAAATTTAAAAGGGGTTTAGTGCTTTTGTATTATTTGCAAAGAGATTACCTTACCTTACAATTAGATATTAAATGTTAAAGTTATTAGCAGGTAGACCGCATATTAGAATAATAGCGTACACACATAGACTGTATGTAGGACGGTAGACCGCATATTAGAACGGCACCCGTTTTTCTCTGTGTAGCGGCAATGAAAATTTTTCTCAAACAAACGTAAATTTTCAGAACGAAGCCTCGGGAATGTCAGAACTGACAGATCAGTTCCAAACAATGACGGTTCAAGAAAATTTCAACCCCAACCCCAATTTTTTAGAACAAAGTTTTCTTTAAATACTGTTTCATCTCAAAACCTTTATTACATTTTTGATAAAACAAAAACCTTTAAATTATTAATAGATACCGGCGCAGGAATTTCAATTTTTAAACCCAAAACATGTGAAAATTTTAAAGCAAGAACCCCTGAAAACTTATTAGTCAAAGGCATTACTAATGAAAATGTTTTAATTACCCAATCAACATTAATTCCTTTCGTTGATAACGACCCACACAAAGTCTTTATTTACAACCTTGACATTGAATTTGACGGTCTACTCGGATCAGATTTCCTAGAACACTATCATTGCGTTGTAGATTTAAAAAATAAACAGCTTACTACAAACTTTAAAATAATACCCATGTACAAGGTGGACGGAATTAACGAAAATACGGCGATAGAAAATATAGCAAATTTTAAGAATACTATAAATATTGAACCACGTACAGAAAAAATTTGTAAATTAAGAACAAATAAATTGAAAAATACCGAAGCAATCTTATTAGCCCAATGCATTGACAAAGTTCGTTTACCAAACGCCATAGTCAAAATAAATGAAAGAGGAGAATTTTTGACATCAGTTTTAAACATAAATATGATTCCCAAAACAGTTAGTTTTTGCAATTTAACTTTCGAACCTCTTATTAAGGAAAGTACTTCAGTTCAAAACTTCAATAAGGAAGATACTACATATCCACAAGTAATCAACAGGGAAGAAGAGATAATAACCCAATTACGAACAGAACACATGAACGACGAAGAAAGGGGATTGATTTCTCAAGTTTGTCTAGAATTTTCTGATATATTTTACTTAGAAGGAGATTCACTGACTTTTACTAGTGAAATCAAGCATTCAATCAAAACAAAAGACTCCAGGCCAATCCATACTAAGTCCTACAGATATCCACATGTCCATAAAGAAGAAGTGAAGACACAAATAAACAAGATGTTAGACCAAGGAATTATCCAGCCTTCAATTTCACCATGGTCAAGTCCAGTATGGGTTGTTCCAAAGAAAATGGACGCATCTGGAAAACAGAAATATAGACTTGTGATAGACTATAGAAAACTAAACGACATTAGTATTGACGACAGGTATCCATTACCAAATATATCTGACCTTTTAGATCAACTAGGACACTGTCAGTACCCAACCAGCAAAGTAATTTTATAATTCCATCGCTCTGCAACTGTTTGATTTTATTCTTATTTTATTATTACTTCCAAAATACTAATTAATTTTATTAAAGGGGAAGTCAACACTATTTTGTAGTTAAAGTTAAAGTGTTTTATAAATTTATCGAGAAAACGTTTCTACGAGCAACACAATAAAACAAATACAAAAGTCAAGCCTATAAAATAAAATTGTTTTATAATTGTTTTTAGTAAATTTCAGTGATATTATTAAGACTCTTATAAATATATTATAAAATTATTTTATAGTCGCGTATCATAGCTTTAATAAAACAATTATATTAACGTATCAATAAGAACTATTTCGTTTCTTCAAGTAAAGTGTTTCCTTAGTGATCCATATAAAACTGTTTTATAATATTTTATTTAGATTACAGTATAAAACAGTAACAAAGTACTTATAAAACTAAATTGTTTTCATAGTTATCATTTTGCTATCGATAACTACAATAAAACAAATTTATGTTGAATTAGGTGATCAGGCGTACAATTTTCATTAGTTCAGTGTGTGCATTCACTGTAGAAGTAATAAAAATGTCGTCGCAATTATCGCAGTGGAAAAAAATTAAGAAAAGTGGCGCCTTTCGCAGAAGATTAAAAATATGTTACCAAAATATCATCAGTAGTGATAATAAGGATACTAGTTTCGTCAAAGATAAAACGGCGAATCAATTATACATTAGGCAGCAATCTACCAATGTTGACAACAGTGCTTCAGACCTCACAAGTGTCAGTACTAGTAATATTTTACTGATGGAAACCGAAAACCTAAGACAAGTTTGTGATAAAAATGTATTAAATCTATCATCGGCGGTGGACCAGTTAAATGACGGGGAAATGAAAATTTGTGATGATGAAATTGAAGTAAAAAATAATTGGCTGTTAGAATTAGTGTGTGATGAAGATACTTTCATGTCAGATATTCAGAAAAACATAGATTTTAGAAACAATATTAGACAATGGGCAGTTACTTTTAATATCCCCCAGACAGCACTGCGAGCTCTTTTTCAAAATATAAATAAAAGATTTCCTGACGTACTTCTTCCTCAAGACCCCAGAACACTTTTGAAAACATACAAGTCAATTGTGATGAATAAAATTGGAGATAATGGTTTTTACTGGCATCATGGGTTCGAATTTTCTTTACGACAAGTTTTAACTTCTATGCATGATTTGCCTAAAGTGATTTCTGTGAATATCAATATGGATGGCCTGCCCATTTTTAAAAGTAGTAAATGTGAATTTTGGCCTATACTATTTAATATTTCCGAACTGCCTCAAATAAAACCCATGATAATAGGCATATACTGTGGAAAGGGGAAACCTTCAAACTTATCTGCATTTTTGGGACCTTTCGTCGAAGAAGCCAAAACCATCCTTTCAAATGGATTCACCACAAGTGGTTATCAGGTTACTGTGAAATTGAGATGCTTTATATGTGACTCACCTGCCAGGGCATTTATCAAAGGTAAATTATTTTTTATGCACATACTAGCCTATTACTATTTGTTTCAAACATTTTCAGGTGTAACCAACTTTAACAGTAAACACCGATGTCTTAAATGTACCACAATTGGAGAGTATTCACATCTTTCCCATACAGTATACTTTTCAAGAGCAGGCTGCGAAAAGAGAACAGATTCCGGATTTCGTACGAAGTTGTATGGAACACATCATAAGCAAGAAACTCCACTAACTCTACTTCCTATTGATATGATTGAAGATTTTCCAGTTGGGGATTCCCTTCACCTAATTGATTTAGGTGTAATGAAAAGGTGTTTGGTAGGATGGAGGGATGGTAATTTTGGTACTTATAAAACTAAATGGTGTGGAAAAGATATTGCTTATGTTTCAAGTTTTCTAGAGAACAGTAAATTACCTTCTGAAATTCACAGGTCTGCGAGGGGGTTAGATGTTTTGTGTTATTGGAAAGCTTCAGAATATCACACGTTTTTACATTATTTAAGCATTGTAATTCTAAAAGATGTATTACCCCTTAATGTATACCGACATTTTCTTAATTTTTTTTGTGCAACAACAATATGTTCATCCAAATTTTATGTGCATTTTCTTAATTTAGCTGAAGCATTGCTCAATAATTATGTTGAGTATTATCGAGATTATTATGGAGAAGATTATATAACTAGCAATGTTCATAATCTAACTCATATAGTTGACGAGGTGCGAAGATATGGACCTTTAACGACCTTTAATGCATATCCTTTCGAAAATCGACTTTATCAGATTAAAAATTTATTGAGAAACGGAAATTTGCCACTTGCACAAGTTGCAAAAAGAATGAGTGAAATTATGCAATGTGAAACCGAATGTGTGAACAATAATAACTTTACCTCATTTCCTGTCTTAAAAAGGAAGAATGATGCAGGCTTATTCTTTAAAGTTGAGTTTGAAGGGTTTTCTCTGTCTGTAGATTATAGTAATAAGTGGTTTCTTACTAATAATGGCCAAATTGCATTTATGGAGCATGCGTTAGTAATAAATAACAGTGTTTTTATTAATGGAGGTTCTGTGAATGATTTGGAAGATGTTTTTGAAATCCCTATAAAATCCTCCTATTTAAATATATATAAATCTCGATGTATTGATAGAAAAATGGCACTAACATTATACTCAGTTAAAAACGTTAAGTGCAAAATGGTGGCCATTAAGTATAAAGACGAGACTTTTTTTGTTCCTTTATTGCACTCTTTAAGTGTGTGAAAAGAAAATTACAAAAATCTTGTAAAACTTAACTAAGCTAGGTATGAACTGAACTAGGAAATACTTTTAATATAAAAAAAACTGTAATATTACGTATTACGTACATATTAATACTAAAAGAATTTACAAAACTGAAAAATATGTAAATAAAATGTGAACTAAACAGAAAAAATAACGTAATAGAAATGTTATATAATAAAAATCTGCAATTATTTTTTTTCCTCATCTTTTTGATCGCTGCTTACCTCTGATGGCGCGTCATAGTTTTCTTCAGCAATACTCTGAAATAAAAAATGGGAAAAAGTAATTAATAATTATTGTTGTTTAATTATTTAAGAACTTACATTACTATTACTGTTTTTACTTTCCACTTCCGGAATATTTTCTCCTATGGTTTCTTCTATAATATTATTATCAAGCTGCAGTTTTTCCTGTCGAGGCTGAAAAAATATACAAATGTTACAGCCATTAGCTGTGTTATTGCTTAGAAGTTATTTACCTTATAAGAAAGACTGCTCGGCCTTCGTTTTTTTCCCGAACTTCTGACCATGCCACTTTCATATCTTTTGGTGGAATTTCTTATGATACCCTTAAAAAATGCTTCACAATCTTTTAGGGTGAATGCATCGTCAGATAGCCTCACTACTCTGAAGAATAAATTTATTATATTTTTATATATTTTAAAAGGAATTTTTTCTTTTCCATCCCTTGCACCACCAGCCCAGGAACATAATGTAAATACTTTTCTAGAGAAGAGTTTGTCTACTAGTACGTAGCAATTATTTATTCCACTGCTGATGGACCCTTTCCTTCCGCATACATAACTAAATTTTTTTATGTACTCCTCCATATTCGTCTGATTTGCCAATTTGGCTTCGAACTCCTGAAGCTCTAACAAATTGTCAATTAGATCAAAGAAAATATCATCTTTGGTTTCTAACGAGGAGCTTTGACTTGTATTCGTGCAAGAACAGGTGTCATTTGATGACTTACTGGCTAAACTGTCTATCATTACTTCTAGTTTGGCAAGTTGCTGCATAATTTTTAACTGATTATCTGGGCAAGAAGCTGAATGTTGAAAATTATCAATAATTGCTTGCTGCCTTTGCATTATAATCTCTTGGTTAGCTATAATTGTATCTATTTTTTGACTCATTTGGACATCCGTGATTGCTTGAGTTTCAAAAAAGGAACTGTACTGAACTGTATCATTATTATTTGGTGGTAGTATCTGATAAGTAATTGGTAGTTCCGTATTGACAACATTTGATGACGAAATAACCTCATTAGGCAACACATTCAAGGATTCTTCAGCTCTCTGCATGGGCGTATCCTGCGAAATATTAAAACTAAACACCCTATCCTATACATATATACGTTATACACATACAGAGCTAGGGTGTCCCACAGGAAATGCCAGTGTAGGATATCTCAAAAACTATTGAACGAATCTTTTTGAAGATTGCAAAGTTGACGCTTCTAACCAAAAGTAGCAGCAACTTGAAAATTTTAAATATACCATGCACCCTTTATATTATATTTTCGGATTCTCAAAATTCTCAATATTTTTTATGTAACACTTCCTGTACCCAACTTCAACTGTTTTCGAGATATTGAGAGTTGAAAAGTGGCCATTTTCCAGCTTTGAGAGACCATAAAATCTAAACGGCTGAAATAAGAGCAAAAGGTTTGCACAATCCTATTTTACTTTCTTATAAGCTATCGAATGGTGCGAACTTAAATTTTGAAAGGAGCTGTCAAATTTGACAAGTGTAGTCAAATATTGACATCCCATCATTTGAAAGCCCAGCTTATGAAAAATTAAGATAGGAATGTGCAAACCGTTTTTCTCTAATTTAAGCCGTTTAGATGTTACGGCCTGTCAAAGTTGTAAAATATCCACTTTTCAACTGTCAATATCTCGAAAACAGTTGATACTCGGCATAGAAAGTGCTCCACAAAAAATATTGAGAACTTCCAGGAAAGTTCAAAAATCCGCTAATATAGGGTGTCCCATTTAAAATTTCCAAGTTGCAGCGACTTTCTGGCAGAAGCGGCAACGCTGCAACCTTCAAAATATTTTTAAAAGAAAGCTCCAATAGTCAATAGCATACCGTCAAAATTTCAGTTTCTTTGAATAGTTTTAAAGATATAAACACCGGCATTTCTGGTGGGACACCCTGTATGTTTATACATAATACTTAAATTCTTTCGTTCTGATCAAACTGAGCTAACTTACGTGATTACATATCCGACCAGGTTAATTTTCGTTTTTGCGTTATCGAACGTCCTACTATCAATTAAAGTGGTCGTATGCATGTATTCGCGTAAGTTGGCACAGTTTGATCTGAACGAAAGAATATAGCTAGTTTTTATGAATTATAACTTACCATTAAACATTCATTTGCCAAAGTATTAAAGTCATTTTGGGCATCAGATTTATTCTTTGGAAATATCATCCTTGGGCGCTTTTTGGTCTGAATAACTTCTATAGTTTCCTCTTGTTCGGTGTCATCATTCTCTAACATTCTCTCTAGCTCTTCTTCCGCAATTTCATAATTAATTAAATGATTTCTTTTCAATTTACATGGCATCGTAAACCAGTTGCCCTCTGGTAATGAATTTGGATTTTTTATAAGTTTATCAGCCCCCATTTTTGGCCACGAAAGTTGGCTGTTCTCAACCCATCCTCCAGGGACTATTGTTAGTTGCTTTAAGCCTTTCTCAATAGTTTGCACTATCTTAAACATATCTAAAAATTATTTAAAAGTTTAATAACGCATCTCTTGTATGTATATATTAGGTATCATTCAAATAACTTACCTGCTATTTTTTCTAAAATTTCACTAAGAAACTTTCGTTACTAACGATCTAACAAGAGCAGATGAGATATCACCGATTAATATCGGTTTATGTTTTGTTTTATAATGATAGGTATTTACCCGCCAGTAATAGTAGTCGCGTGCGGTATCAAAATGTATCAGTGGCAACAAGTTTTATTAGAGTCGCCAAAAAGTCGCGAATTAGCTAAAAAGTTCCCAGTTAGCAATATATGCACTATTTGCTCGGCAATGACAGTATAAAGGTCGCGTGCGATATTAAAATATATCAGGGGCAACAAATCTGCTTTATTAGAGTCGCCAAAAAGTGGCGAATTAGCAAAAAAGTTGCCATTTAGCAATATAGGCACTCTTCTTACTATAAAAAGAAACTGCTTTTTTCACTGACTTTGGTGTTTCTAAATATTTGGAAGCGGAGCTAATTGGGAACAGGGCGGTATTTTAATGTTTTTCGAATTTTTAAAAATAATTTTATGCTCGGTTATACAGGGATGGGAAATATTCCGCAACGGCTTCATTACAGGAAAACGAAAAATAATAGCAGCGATGCAGCGAATGCAGGTTTGTGGCAGTCGCGAGAGCTAAAATTGGTCTATTTCTCGCTACGCCCTTTCTGTCACTTACGTCATTATTTGTCACGTGGTGGTGTCACTTGTCATTTTTTTAAATAAAACACTTTGCTGGGTGTCCCTCCTGAAATGCCTGTGTAGGTTATATCAAAATGCAATTTTTTGTCATTGTCGTTTTTTCGTATTTTGCTTAATTCTTTAAAAAATAGTATATATTTGGAGCAAAAGCATCACTCTAGTCTTAACGGACGAGCACTAGCGAGTCCTACAACTACACCGGAGTCCCAAAAAGTGTATTTAGTGCCGAGTAAAACTTACTATATTTTCTTTAAAGGCATATTTAGAAAAAACAGGTAAAAAGCTTTCGTAAATATTTAGTTATATGCATGATGTTGAGTGGCTACATTTTTCTCACATTCCATGAGACGAACTTACTGGGGTTTTAAGTAACAGACATTAAAGAAAAGGGTAGCAGAAGCATTTACTTTTCTTTATGCAAACGACCCATTATTTGAGCGACAGAAAAAGTATTTTGGCTCCCAGTCACTAAAAGTAATAGGTCAATAGATTATCTATAGAATAATTCAAATTCGACTTTCGGACAGCTGTCACTGTCAGATTAAATATTCAAAGCTTGATTGATTGTTTACATATATGGCATCATATTTGGACAAATTACAGAGGTCTACTCAAATGCGTCCTTCGTGCAGCAGATGGCGCAACTAGCCCATAATCATATATTATTTAAATCGTTGTTTATGATTATTCGATCTAGTGACGTGGTACTTTTAGTGACTAGGAGAAAAAATCCTTTTTGTACCTCTCGCGCCTGAAAATAAAAAAGTGATCCTTTAAACTTAAGGATAGAGTGGAAAAATGGTATATTTTGTAGATCTTTGAAGAAAAAATATCTTGAAAACGTTGAATAAGTTATGTTTTGTTAATATGTTATGTATAAAGGGTGGGTTAAATGCTTTAAATCAAACTTATTGCTTTTTTTATATTATGGCAATATTTTTTGCCTGTTTTTGAAGCTTTAAAACAGAAAAAAGTTATTAGCTATGCCTTTTTTTCTGAGAAATTTTCACTTATAGAACTAGTGGTTCAATTATTACCGGTAGTTTTTTCGAGACTACGAATATAATTTGAAAAATTTTCGGGTGCGAAAAGAAATTTCTGATTTAAAATCCGACCCTGTGACAATATGTACCATTAGCGTAAACAAAATATTTTATAAATGTTTCCTAGTAATTTAAATTGTTTCATAATGGTTGCGCCTAAGAGTAAGTTATTTTATAGGAAACCGCCATTTTAAAATGGGTACAACCAAAGGACTCGAAGTAAGTTGAATTGAAAATATTGAATTTCACACGTGTAATGACACTGGCGGCAGGTAAAATACTTAAAAATTATCAATAGTTATCTCTACAACCAATAGGTTCAAGTTTTTCTGTAGAAAATTATTATATCGAGGAAGCTATTTTTTTGTTATTCAAAAAATTTTTCCAAAACAATGGAAAATACGAGGCGCACTTAAATTTTGTTAGAAATATGCTAATATTTCTCAATAAAATTTCCCTGGCATCAAAAATTTTGATCTCTGTAGCTCAAATAAAGTCTCTAAATAATATATGTCATATGTTTAATGTTAACGTATTATTAAAATGGACTCTTTGCTAATATGGCCTCGGGTCGTCCGATTTTCGTTGGCCCAAAGCAAAATTGCTTATTGCAGAGCATTCAGAATATATTTAAAACTTTTTAATTTTATTGCTGTAATTCCAATGCATTTTTGTTTTTTTTCTTGTTTCCGAGAAGCTATAAAAAAACTTATATAGTTGTTTTATAGAAATATTTATACTTTTATAAAGTATATTTTATAGCGCAGTATGAAAAGCTTTAATAAAACTGTTTTATAATGGTTTTGTAAAATTTTTCTAAGATTTGCCAAAATGTTTATAAAATAATTTTATTATGTTTTCAAAAGCTTTTACAAAATAATAATCAAAACTGAAATGTTTTATAAAGTGGTGCCAATTTTACATTTATTGCTGTCTTATAAACATTTTGAAAACGTTTCTGGGAGTAATGTTTGTTTTATAATTTTTGTGTCGGAAGCGTTTTGGCTACTATTATAAAATATAAACATGCTAGTTGGGTACTTTACAACATTAGATTTGGCCTCAGGCTTTCACCAAATAGAAGTCAACCCAGATGACGTAGAAAAAACAGCATTTTCTGTCGATAACGGACACTACGAATTTTTAAGGATGCCTTTCGGGTTAAAGAATGCACCTTCTACATTCCAAAGAGTTATGGATAACATTCTAATGGGTATCCAGAATGAAAAATGTGCAGTCTACATGGATGATATTATAATTTACAGCAGTACTATTCATGAACATATATCCAGACTTCGAGAAGTATTTGCCAGACTCAGAAAAGCTAACTTAAAAATACAGCCAGATAAATGTGAATTCTTAAGAAAAGAAGTCGCCTATCTCGGACACCTGATAACAAAAGATGGAGTAAAACCAAATCCAAATAAAGTTACGGCAATTAAAGAATTTCCAATTCCAACTAATACAAAAGAAGTAAAATCATTTTTAGGACTTTCCGGATATTACAGAAGATTTATTCCAGATTATGCCAAAGTATCAAAACCATTGACTACATTACTAAAGAAAGATACTCCTTTTGTTTTTGATTTACACTGTCAAAAATCATTTGATACATTAAAAGATTATCTAACCAAAGAACCTATTCTTATCTACCCAAACTTTGAGGAACCTTTTGTCCTAACTACGGATGCATCTATGTTTGCAATAGGAGCAATTTTATCTCAAGGTCCAATTGGAAAAGACTTACCAATAGCTTTCGCATCCAGAACACTATGTCCAGCCGAAACCAAATATAGTGTTATTGAAAGAGAACTATTAGCAATTGTCTGGGCAGTAAAACACTTCAGACCATATTTGTATGGAAGAAAATTTAAACTCGTAACAGACCATAGACCATTGACATGGTTATTCTCAATAAAAGATCCAGGCTCAAGACTTGCCAGATGGAGACTCAAATTGGAGGAATATGACTATGAAATCCTGTATAAACCTGGAAGAATAAACAAAAATGCTGACGCCTTAAGCAGAATTAAAATTAACCATTTTAAACAAGTTACTGCATTTAATAAGAAAACTCAGGAAGAACCAGAATCCTCTTCCACAGAAATAGACGAAAATGAAACTCAACTAATGTCACCTCAAACTATGGAAAACGAATTTAAAAGATTTTGGGAACTATACCACGTAAAATCTTTAATCGACTACTCAAAGATTAGATATACAAATGATCAACTCCTGGATAAAGACCACAAGAATATAATAATTATTTTTCAACAAGATAAACTAACAGATTTACACTATAAGATTATAGAAGATTTCCATGAGGAACACCCAAGTTTTGACGATAACAAAATAAATATTTTGAATTCTAAAACCTCAAATAAAAGAAAATATTATCTCATAACCTTACCCTTCGTAATGGAAGAGGCTATAGCTATACTATTTAAAGCCTTAGTTAGTTCACAACATGAGATAGATGAATCAAAAACATATTATGTAGAAAACAATGTTGACCTACCATTTCTAGAAATGCTATGTTTTATTTTTGCTGACAAAGATTTAAAAATTGTTATTTGTCAAAATATTGTAACCACTCCACAACAGGATGAAATCCCAATAATCATGGATCAATATCACTCTGGAAAAAGGAACTTTCACAGAGGAGTTAATGAAACAATAAGAAGACTTAAAGAAAAATACAACTGGACAGGACTCAGCAAAGATGTTGAGAATTTTATAAAGAAATGTGAAATCTGCCAGAAAAATAAAGTTATGAGGAAAAACATGGATAACCCACTAGTTATTACAGAAACACCAAAAACCGCATTTGAAAGAATAAATATTGACATTCTAGAAATTCCAGAAAGAAACCATATCCTAACTATAAGAGACGAACTCACTAAATTTATTCAAGCATACCCACTAATGGACAAAACCTCAAAATCCGTAGTAAACACCTTATTACTCTATTTCCAACACTATGGAACACCTTTAAGGATACATTGCGACTTTGGAAGAGAATTTAACAACCAATTAATGAAAGACTTATGTAACCTCTACAACATAAAATTAACATACTCTAGTGTAAACCACCCCCAATCAAATGGCTCATTGGAAAGATTCCATGCCACTCTTTTAGAAATGATACGAGTAATGACTACTGAAGACCCAAATGAACACCCCTTACAATTATTGCCATATGCTTGTATATGTTACAATAATTCTGTAAATAAGACAACTGGATTTACACCATATGAATTAATATTTGGACATACATCTACCAGACCTCCAGAAACCCTTTACAACGAAAAGGAACTTGTTTCAAAATATATAAGAGACCTAAATGCCAGAATTAAACACTACTATGACCTTGCCAGGCAAAGAACAATACAATCAAAAGAAAAAGCTAAAAGAAGATTCGACGAACACGTAAAAAGAGATAATGCAGATTACAAAGTCGGTGATAAAGTTTATGTAAAGGAATCACAAATTAAAGGAAAACTCGCTAACAAATTTAATGGTCCTTTTATAATCAAAGAAATTCATCTAAATTCAGCAACACTAGAAAATTTACAAACGAAACAAACAACTAAAGTCAATTACGATAGACTAAAACCATACTATGATGACGTAATAATTAAACCAGATGATAAAAACGTTATAGAAGAAAATACTGATTAAAATTTTTTCATTTCAGATTTTTAATTATGCTCTCCAATACGCTTGCTCTATCAAGACAAAGAAATGATAGTTATCGCTATACACTCAGACCTATCGAAAATAATGTCGGATTATACTTTCAAAGAGAAACTAAACTAAAAGTCTCTAATGATATTACTCAAAGTTATTTAGCAGTGTGTATTTCTTTTTTATTTTTTTGTTTTTTTGTGTTTTTTTTGCTTAAACCCAATAAACCCAAAACCAAAAAAGAAATTGAACTATAGGTAAATGAGGAGAACCTTACAGATTATCTAAATAATCATCTTTGTCAACATCAATGGCATTAAATGTGCCTGTTCTCAAACTGGCAACAATGTCATTCAGTATGTTGACCATTTCTTGTGGCACAGATTTACCATGTTTCATCTTTTTGAAACATATGGGATAAAGCTTGTTAATAAGCTTGACTGCGAGATCAGTTTTAATCTCAATATCCTCAGCACCAAGCTTTGCCATTGTGGAGGATGTGAAGTTGAATTCAGTCTGCTTTCCAACTTTTACATTGTAAGCATCATTCAAGACTGAGAATACAACAAACATGTATTCGCTTCCTGGGGCGTTGGCAGAAAGCTTGGTGGGTCTGTTCCTAGGTAGACACACATAAGGAATGTAATACTCCTCAAAAGTTATGTTTACTTTAAGGAGCATTTCCTCAATTCTGTCTGCGTATGCATACAGTGCATCCCATCCAATATTGGCACCTATTTTAGAAGTTTGTTTAGGTGTCATTGCGGCTTGTGCTTTTGCAGTTTCTATTGCTGTGCCGCATACTGCCCTGTTGAATGTCATGGTCACCTCCGAAACAGGTGTTTTGTCGGTTGCAATCATGACCTCAAAGACTTTACCGGAAGGCACTTTGAACATTATTATTTCTCCCTTCCTCTTTTCCCTCCAGAGCAGGCCGTTCCTCAGACATGTGGATCCGATGCAAACCTTATCAGCCTCATCATAAATTGCAAAAACGACATTGTAGTTCATCTCTGTCGCCACATTTATATCTGCTGCTGGTGTCAATTGAGCAGTCTCCATTGTACCTGTTGCAGATGAGAACTCCAGGTACGACTTGAATCTTATAAATGCTTCGTTTGTAGCATTTATCTCTTCGTCAAGTGGCGTGTCACTCTTGACACTGTATAAGAATGTGTATAAAGCTGATTGCACATTCTTGAATCTGGCCATGTCGGACATGACGTTTTGATCATTGAGGATCGTCTTCACCTCGTACATGCTCCACTCAAGCATGGCAGTCTTGAAATGGATGGGCCAGTTTGCCTCGGAGTCTGCCCCAATCCCAGATATTAACAAATATCTCACTCCGTCGACTACTTTTTCTTCAGCCGACCCAGTCCCCTTCTGTGAGACTCTCCCACTCAGCTCATAGATAAACCAGAGCTCCATGCTAGTAGACATTTTAATGCCTAGTCTAGCCGTTGTATTGCTCGCTCTCGTAGCCATTATTGCAAGCAAATAAACTAAAAAAACTATAAAATAATTTAAAACTACAATAAATGTAAACTTAAACTAAAGCGATTAAATTAATAACTATTCTAAACTAGGTAGCGACTCTCGACAAATTGATAGACGTCAATAGAGCTGCAGGCGCACAAATTTTAGATATGACACAATAAAAACCTGAGAAACCTTTTCCACGAATATTTTTTCTTTCATCTATTCACGAAAAACTAAAAATGGACACTTCTAGTCTACAAAGACACAAGAAGACTAAAAGAATTATATGATAGTAATAACAACATTTTACAAAGCCTAAAAACTATGCTAAATAGTAACAATAACTACATGAAAAATGTGTATGTCGATTTAAAAACACACATCAGTTTGCTTGGACAAATATCCAAAGATATAGAAGATAAATTTGAAGAACTGGAACTAGATGTTTCAACAAGACCAAGAAGAAGACGTGGCTTAATCAACGCTGCAGGAAGCATTTGGAAATTTATTACTGGAAACTTAGACTCTTCAGACGGAGAATATTACAATAACTGTATAAATAAAATTGAGAAAGACGAACATGAACTCGAAACTCTAATGAAAAAGCAAATAATGGTAACAACTTCAGTGATCAAGAGCTTTAATGAAACTTTACGAAAACTTCAAATCGACGAAGAAACTTTCAACAAAAACCTAAAGAACATAGAAAAAAACATTCTCGATATATGGGATGAAGTTGAACTATTAGAAAGTAAGCTACGCCTTATAACTGTTTGTCAACATTTAACGGAATCTTATTCTTTCATAGAAGAACAATTAAATGACATCTTAAACGCTGTCACTTTCGCCAGACTAAATATAATTCACACCTCTATTATTACCCCAAAAGACTTAGTATCCGCATTAGGAAAAGTAGCTCAAAACCTTCAAAAGAATAATTTACCCCTTTCTCCTAGAGAAGCTAAGGTTGCTACCTATTTAGATATCATAGAGTTAGCAGCATTCCAAACAATGGATAAATTAGTATTTGTTTTAGACATTCCTTTAGTTGAACCCGAATTGTACACAGTTTATCGATTATACCCTATTCCAACTAAAGATAATCGAACTAAGCTTCATTATGTTTTACCAACCATTCAAAAATATATAGCGAAAGGTGATGGTTCAGATCAGTTTATTCCGTTATCTGATATTGAACATTGTAAAGAAGTAATGATTAATATTAAGCTTTGTAAAAACTTGTATTCATACCCAATTGATTCTAATGCTATTTGTGAAGCGCAACTTCTCAAAACGCAACAATTTAATAGTCTTCCCAAAAACTGCGAAGTAATTTCAATGTACGCACAAGACTACAAGGTACAATTGTTAAAACCAAATATGTGGTTATTGGTAATTACCGATCAAACTCCAATAACAGTTAAATGTGAAAATATTGATCCAAAATCAGAAATAATCGATACTAACACAATTATGACGTTACAACCCGGCTGTACAGCATTTGTTGGAACTACAATAGTTCAAGCTTCTATGACGAAAGTTTCAGAATGGCACTATAATTAT